>JAOXYD010000001.1:7813347-7832367 GCA_028565735.1 Pinacopodium congolense | reverse complement strand
GTTATCAATTCAACTCCCAATTGTCATCCCACCAAATTAAAGCTTGTCGTTTAGTAACTTGTCCTCTTTTATTTCTTATGTAAACTTTAAACTCTTTTGCATTAAAAACAGTTTGTGAATGCACATATATGGGGAGTCTAAGCAGCATTTCCTTTGTCATCTCTCCTGTACTTTAAGATAAACATGATTAGTTTAATTTTCAACAGTCTTTGAACTACATCAGAGTAACCCCTTGCATTTTAACCATGTGCTACATTTACAAATGCATCTTTGCATATTTTAGCAGTTACACTATCAAAATCTTTAATGACCTTAATTCTTGACCACCATCATATTCTCAAAACTTATCAATCCTATGCAGGCCAAACTGATAATTAGGAAAGTTTAGTGAGTTTCTGATACGATCCCACATCGGCTAGGAGTATGGGATCCTAGTGGTTTATAAGTCCCAAGGTTCCACCCTCCCTAAAGGCGTCTTTTGGGGGGAACATGGGCCTTTGGGCTTATGAACCTATCAGTTTCATTTGTTTTTAATGTAGAAATGAAGTTGTCTGCTTAGATTTTTCGTTAGATGACAAGTACTTGTAAATTTGAAGCTGTGTCCTCCAATTGATACGATGAAAGAGAGAAAGAAATAGAAAATCTTTTGTATTCAATTACCTGTTTTTAATATCTCAATATAAACCTATATGATCTTTGTTTTAGGGTTCTCTTCAGAAAATATTGAATGAGGAAGCAAAGAAAAGCCGACCTGCCATTGACATACTTGAGATCAGTAGGCTGAGGAGGCAGTTACTTTTTCAGTCTTACATGTGGGACCGTCGCCTAATTTATGCTGCTAGTATACACAACAGCACTATTGAAGATGGTTTAAACATTTCATCTGCCGAATATGAGGGAAAACCGCTTTCTAATTTTCGGAAGCTTGGTGCAGTTGATGCTTCACTAAAAGATTTTACAAATTATGATTCTCCATCAATTGATCCAAAAGTTTTTGTTAAACCCGAACAGCAAGGAGAATTTAATAGCAACACTAATGGATCAGATGCTTTTGATGAAGAAACAGAAATCGATGGTAACCTGGATCACCTGAGACAAGATCAAGTTAATTTTTCTGCCACGTTGTCTGATAACTCAGTCACTCTGGAATCCAGCAACAATATTTCTGGAACTTTGTGTGAGGATCAGGAAGCTATCATGGAAAATTTGTCTGACACGCTTGATGCTGCATGGACAGGTGATAGTCTCCCAGGAATTGGGGTGTCAAAGAATGATGCTAGTGTTCATTTTGATTCAACTGGAGTAGATTCTTCAACCACAGTTGTGGAGCCAGACCATGTAGATTTGGATGGCTACATGGAAGACCAGAAAGGACTCAAGTTCAGCTACTCCCTTCCAACTGCATCATCCACCAAGGGCCATGATAATACAGAAGAATATACAAGTTGGTTAAAAATGCCTTTTTTGAATTTCTATCGATCATTCAACAAGAATTTTATAACAAACTCGGAGAAGCTTGGTACATTGGGTGACTACAATCCAGTCTTTGTTTCTTCCTTCAGGGATTTGGAGCTTGAAGGGGGTGCAAGACTGTTACTTCCTGCGGGCACAAATGACACTGTAATTCCTGTATATGATGATGAACCCACAAGTATTATAGCTTATGCTTTGATGTCACCAAAGTATCATCGCCAACTGAATGATGATCTGGAGAAAATGAAAGACACGGGGGATTTCAGTGCTTCTATGAGTTTATTGGATTCAGTCTCTTCCAATTCATTCCATTCTGTTGATGAACTGACTGATGGTTATAAAAGTTTTGGTCCTGTTGATGACAACATCTTATCTGTTAGTGGATCTCGGAGCTCCTTGATCTTAGACCCACTCACTTATACAAAAGCTATGCATGTCAAAGTTTCATTCGGAGATGATGGCCCTATTGGTAAAGTTAAATATTCTGTGACTTGCTACTATGCACAACAATTTGATGCCTTAAGGAGGATGTGCTGCCCATCTGAGCTAGATTTTATAAGGTCTCTTAGTCGTTGTAAAAAGTGGGGAGCTCAAGGTGGAAAAAGTAGAGTATTCTTTGCAAAAACTTTGGATGATCGCTTTATTATAAAACAAGTCACAAAGACAGAACTGGAGTCATTTATAAAATTTGGTCCTGGTTACTTCAAGTATCTCTCTGAATCAATTAGCTCGAGAAGTCCAACATGCCTGGCAAAGATCTTGGGGATATATCAGGTGCTTAATTCTTTGGTCATAAAGTACAAACAAGGCTACATTGTGATTCATTTAACTTAACTTCTCAACTTCAATTGCAGCTTTTTGACTCGGATTACTCGTGTAGATTATTTTGTGAGCTCTGACAGATATTTTATGTTGATTATTTTGTGAGCTCTGACAGATATTTTATGTTGAAGTATTCACTTAAGACATAAAACATTGCCTGGATTCATTATCTTGCCTTGGCTACTGGCAGGTAACTGCAAAGCACCTAAAAGGTGGGAGAGAAACCAAGATTGATGTTTTGGTAATGGAGAATCTTCTGTTTGGAAGGAATGTGTCCCGCCTTTACGATCTAAAGGGATCTTCTAGATCACGATACAATCCTGATTCTGGTGGGAACAACAAAGTTCTACTAGATCAGAACTTAATCGAAGCAATGCCAACTTCTCCAATTTTTGTAGGAAACAAGGCAAAGAGGTTACTGGAGAGAGCAGTCTGGAATGACACTTCTTTTCTTGCGGTAATTACCCTACCTAGATGTGCCTTGTTCTGTTATTTAGTCTACCATTCTCGTTTCCTTTTTCTGGGTTTTTCGGAGGCAGGCTACTAAGTGAGGTGGGTTGTGTGGTGGGATGTTGAAGATTGGTGAAATGCGAGTAGTTAAAGATGAGCATGCATGTCTGGTTTCACTTAGTAATACACTTTTGTTGTTTATGGATTTAGTTACCAAAGCACTTAACAAAGTCATATAATCTCTGCTGTCCATTTTAATTTGCTGTTCTTGTGCTAATGCAGTCAATCGATGTGATGGATTACTCCTTATTGGTTGGAGTTGATCAGAACAATCATGAATTAGTTCTTGGGATCATTGATTTCATGAGACAGTATACATGGGACAAGCACCTGGAAACATGGGTCAAGGCTTCAAGAATACTTGGTGGAAATAAGAATGTATCTCCAACAGTTATTTCTCCGGAGCAATACAAGAAAAGGTTCAGGAAAGCTATGACTACTTACTTTTTGATGGTTCCAGATCAGTGGTCTCCTACATCCACAGTAACAAGTAAATCACAGACTGAAGGTGGTGAAGAAAACGTCCCAGGTGGAACCTCAGTTGAATGATATGCTACCGACAGTGATTGTACATCCACTATGCTCTATGGAAAGATTATCCCTTCCTGATAATTTTTCTTATACTTCAATTCTTTTGATAGGGAATATATTTATATTCTTAGTTTTGAGAGAGGAAGTATAATTAATTGTTAGAAGATGGTAGAACAAGGCTATTAAAACCACAGGAATTCAGTGAGAAGGATAATATTGGATGGCCTCCTCATGAAGCACTTGTACAAGAAAATGTAATTAGACTTGCAAGTTGCAACCTGTACAACTATTGCAGGTTTATAGCGTTCTTCTTTTCCTTAGCATTTTGACTTCAAAGATTTTATTGGAGCAACATATTTGGCATCTACTCTCTCTCCCTCTCCCTCTCCCTCTCCCTCCCTCTTCTCGTGCACACACTCACATTTGGTAATAGATAACGATCTTTCTACAACCATTGATGACCTGTTAAATTGGCTAAACCAAGATTTGTTGAAGGTGAAGAGTGTGCCCTCGCTTTCCCATTTTCTGTCCTAGAACTGCACTAAAAAATCGTCGAAACAACCATAAACGAAGCATGTTGGTGAAAACGTACTAGTAATTGACGTGTACTTTTCATAGAGGATGACAAGAGCTCTTCACCGTAGAAAATAGTTTACGTTGGGTAGAGAAATAAAGAATAAAAGAAATTAAAAAAAGATGATGAACATAGAACTTAATGAGGTTCGAAAACCGTATGTTTCCTACATATTTAGGAGTGAAACAACTTTGATTCATATCATTCAATAACTGCAATAAATTTTTATATAAAACTCTAATCATTTAATACAGTTACAAAAGAACACGTTTTTTTAACCCACGTCAGCACGTTGTTTGCCATCGTTTCACCTACACTACTCCGCTCCAACACCTGTTCCCTTAGTAGTATATGTGAGCCACTAAACATTGGTTGAAGGTGTTGTATATAAGAACTTAGGGAGACTTTAAGATCAAGTGGGATAGTTCAATTAGACTATAATTAACAATCTAATGTAGCATGACCGAATAAAGCATATCAAATTTAACAAACACTTTATTAAAGAAAAATTAGAATGAGTTTATTTGTATGCCTCATGTATTTGTACATGGCCAACTAGTTGATGTGCTCATTAAAAAAATTTAATAATTCAGTATTTTAGAGTATTATTTTAAGATGAGAATAGTAAATACCCTTCCACCAACTTGATGAGGAGTGAAGGAGCAATATCTAGTGGTTGACCTTCTATCAATAACTGACCTAGCATAATCAACGTATGTGTATACATTAAGTATTAAACCCCTCTTTCCTTTTGGATAAAATACCTTTTCTTAGTGTACCTTTAAGGTATTGTAGCACTATCTTTTAATATATATATATATATATATATTAAAATCAATTCAAGATCAACTTTTACAGCAAACAGATAATAAATAATAAAATGAAATATATTTAAGACGTCAGATATCGATCCCACGAGGAAAATAGTGTGAGTACGAAGTTACTTAGATTACAATTATATAAAGAACTCAAGATTGTGATTTATGAAATTTAAAGCAACTAAATAAACTTAAGAACTTCAAATCAAAGTAAAAGAGTTCAAATTTTCTTAAGGATTACCTTGAATTAATTAGCTAAAGTTTAGGCTTTCAATGATTCAATTAAGTTATGAAAGGGTTGGAATGTCTAATCTAACTCGTTGAATCAAGACAATGCTATGGATAAGACAATACTTTATATCTCTTGATTCTATCTTGAAGTTTTGTCATTTATCAGACTTAGGTAACATGTTTAAAGTTCAAGAAGTTTAACCTAAAAATACTTTCTTTCTAAATTAACATGCTCATGATTAACTAAAATTTGGTCATTTATTGATTTAAACCATGTGGTTTATTAATTTATCCAACAATTAAGGTAGATTTCTCGAATCCTTAATCATCTAATGTTTTTATCTTAAGTGACCAACTTAAAATAAACATTAACCATTAAGCATTCAAATAAACAAAGATTATTATCCATCATGCATAAGAAACTATAAAAAAATCAAATTAAAAACACATAAAGATCAAATCAAAATAAGGAAAAACTTTAAGCAACATGTTCTTGAATATATTTAACAAAAGAACAAGATACAAGAGATTTAAGAGTTTTTAAGGCACCAAATGAAGCTCCAAAGTGAAATAAATCTATCAATCAAAAGTACAAACTCTTTGAATCCTTAAAAACAACCTAAAATATCAAAATATAAAGGCTAGAAATAAAAAACAGAAGAAAAACTTAACCTAGAGAAAGAAGAAGAAAAATCCAGCTAAAGAACTAATTTTGACTGCCAAATCTATGTTCTCTACGCACGAAAATGCTTCTAAAGCTTCTTTTATATGTCCCTTGCAAGGGCTTCAACTTGGTGCAAGTTGCAGCTAAATTGGTCAAAGATCTAGCTGAAAAGTTGGAAAAACACGACGGACTACTTAAATAGTGATTAAGTCAATAGTTAAACGATGTTGCTCAACCCTCCGCATTTAACTCATAAACCTTACTTAAACGTGGATTTTATGGACTTAAATGGTAGGTGCATCGGACCTATGTTTACGTCTTGAAATGCTCCATTTTTTATTTGTTTCCACAAATTTCTCTTCTTTTAAGGAGTAATTTTCAATTTAAAGAATTTTAAATATAAATTAAAAATTTTAATATCAAAATAGGGGTAAATTTACATCAAATAACTATGAAAAACTCTAGGAAATGAACCCCTATCAAGCACTTAGTAACCTACTAATAGATGAACTGCGTTTGGGTTTTACATGAATTAAGCTAATCGTACTAGCTGCCTATGCTATATCTAATCATGTATAATACAATAAATAAGTTTTCCTACTAGAAGTTGATACATTTTCCTATCTATCGCAGTATCTTCCTCTACCTTTTCAAGTTTAAAAGCCATATCTATTGGAGTACTTATTGGGTTACACATTTTTTTTAGGATATCAACAGAATACTTCTTTTGAAAAATAAAAATGACTTATCTAAAATGAACAACCTCAATCTTAAGAGAGTATTTCAATCTTTCTAATGCTTGATTTCAATTTCCTTAGCCAAAAATTGACTCAGGAACTGTTTTTCCCTTAATATCATCTCCTTTCATTATTATATCATCAACATAAATTAAGAGAGTTATGACTTTTCCTAAGATTAGGTGTTTAATAAATAACATATGATCCCCTTTGGGTTTGTTTATATCTTATAACTGTTACAACTTTCACAAATCTTTTAAATCACACACCTAATATTTAAGACCATATAGGGCTATGAGCAATCAAGTCCTTTACATAATCTAATGAGATCTCCATATAAATTTCTTCCTCTAATTCTCCATGTAAAGTTGCATTTTTTTACATCAAAGCATTCTAACTCCCAACCACAATTAACTGCTAATGATACAAAATTCTAGTAGTATTTATCTTTGCAATTAAAGAAAAGTCTCCAAATAATCAATTATATAGGTTTAAGTATATCTCCTGGCTACCAGTCTTGCCTTTATCACTTTATTAATCCATCAACTTTATAGTTCAATGTATACGCCCAGAAACCCCTACTAATAATTTTACCAACTACAAAGTTTTGTTTGTCTCTAATGGCTCCCTCTTCACATTTATAACTTGTTTTAATTTTTTATTGGCCAAAGCCTTAAAGGTGGTGGGAATGGTAATGGTGTTTAAATTAAAAAGGAAGACTTAATGAGATGATGAAAATTTCTTAAAATATAAGAAGTGCACAAGTGGACATAAAGGTCATGTTGTGCACTCTCTTTCATTTTTTTATAGCAATAAAAAGGTCATGATCATTCTTATTCACATGAGATTCATTTTGATCTTTTAATGAAGAATGGTGAACTATTACCACATTCTTAAGATATAGGTTGTACTCTTGGACTTGCGTAGATTTAAGAGTAGTCATCATCTTCCTTGTGAACACCTTTCTATTTCCAAATCTCATATCTTTAAGAGCATGATATTTCTTTTATCTAGAGGTTGATTTTCATACAAAGTTTCAAGAGGTCTTGAATTTTTAAGATGTAGAATTTCAGGTTTTGAAATTTCAAGCATATGGTTTGGAATATGAATTGAGATTTTAGGATAGAATTTTAGGCGGCATAAGATTTAGAAGCATGGAGTTAAATAAATAAGGTGGTTTAGACATTGGAAGTGATAGTTGATTTAAGAAAAACTCCTTATCTTCTATTATTGAAGTCTCTCCTTGAAGACAAGGATTGGTAAAATAAGACTCTTTTTTATTGAAAGTGACATTCCTTATGATATAGAACTTCTTTGGTGGGGCATGGTAGCTTTTATACCCTTTTTGAGTTGAGGAATATCCTACAAAAGCACACTTTATCACCCTTAAATCTAGTTTTTCCCTGCTATGACTATGGATGTGGACAAATGGCACATATCTAAATATTTTAGGGTCAAGGTTATTTGTAGTGTGCAGATTAGGGTAAAATGTTAAGAGAATTTTCATATAACTTTTGAATCCTAAGACTCTAAAAGGAAAATGATTTATGAGATAAGCGGTTGTAAGAAATGCTTCCCCACAAAATGATTTAGGTGTACTGTTTTGGAACATAAAAGATTGGGTTATTTTAAAAAGGTGACCATTTTTTTCTAGTTCATTTTGTTATAGGGTATTGACATAAGATGACTTATAGACCATCCCTTCCTTTTGTAGGTTTGGAGTAAAAAGTTGTGTATGTCTAGCAATCTAAAGCTTATCTGTATCTCCCATTCCCCCACTTCAACAATATTCCTTATCTACTCACACACTGTATGTCACATACATTAACCTACAACTAGAAAGCTTGGCATAGTTGTTGCTACTTTAGGATCTAACTCCTTCCCCAAGCATACCTAGTGCCAAGTGGTAAAAGATTTTTCTTTTTCTAATAAACTCACTTATAGCGCTCTTACTATTGTAGATGGTTGTACTATGATTTTTCCAGAAGTCCTAAAGAAAGGAACTGTAAAATGGATATCTTGCCTAGTCAATTTTTTTAATGACAAAAAACCTTTCTTCCTCATAATGAAGACTTGGGTCATGTATGATTGAAGTAAATGGGGATTAATTGACATATTATTGAATGAACAAGACCTCTATATCTTCAAATTTAAGGATAAATCACCAATAAGCAGAACATTTGAGGCTGGCCTTTGTCATGCCAATAATAGTCATTTGTTTTTGTAAAAAAGGAAGCTAAGTCTTAAGTTTAAAGATATAAGGTAGACTCATGTCCAAATTTGGAATAAAATGCATAGCATACCATTAAAATACTAGTCCACACTTGGTTTAAATCGTCTATCCACCTTTATAAGCAAAATTATTTACATGGATGAAGTTATTGCATTTAAAAAGAGAATATGATATGTAAGGCTTTGTGTGAAAACAACCCTTCACCAACCTTTGCTAGATTCTATCCTAATTATGAGACTAATGACCATGAGGAGTTAGAGGAGGACTCTCTTTTTGTTTCTTATTAATGAAGACCATTTATTACGGTCTAAAGTTAAGAATAGAGAGCCAGAGGGAAAAGATTTGTAAGAGGATACTATTATGAATTACTAAGGAATGATGAACATATGTAAGAGCAAGAGAGCTCACTCTTACTCCTAAGATGCCACCTATAATTGATTGTGAAATTACATATTCTTACAAAATAGATGATCTCAACACTAGCTTAACCATATCATTACAACAGAAGCAAGAAGCTCTCTCAAAGAACCTATAAGATAGTAATGGAGTTACCAATCTACATTATATTGGGTAGTCCTCTTCTAAGGTTCATATGAAAGATGGTGAACAAATTGTGGTTAATAAAGCTGCAACTATGGAAAATTATCCTAATTTAGAATACACTATGGATATTCATACAAATTTGGATCATTAAAAGGAAAAATTTAATGATACTCCTTTAAGAAGAAGATTTGGTAAGAGAATCAAGGCTATAGTAGATGCCCCACTCACCCCTTAGGTTGATGTGAATCAGAGCTTGGAATGTGAGGGGACTTAATAGCCCTAGAAAGCAAGAACTTTTGAAGGACTTATATTATTCAATAAAACCTTTCCTAATAGGCATTTTTCAGTTTAAACGTAAGAACAATTATAGTAAACATTTGTGGCTTATCAATAAACATTGAAATTTTTTTTCCAACCATTAATTCCATTATAATGGAAAAATCATTGTGGATTTTGATCATGACATTTTAAATATGTCAATTATAATGCTCTTGGATCAAGTGATCTATTTAGAAACTTTTCTAAACTCCTATCATTCTAAAGTTTATATCTCTATTGCCTATGCTTCTACTTTTACTTTTTAAAGGAAGTTGTTATGGAATAAGCTATTTAATCTTTGTTCTAGCATTGATGGATCTTGGTTATTGTTGGGAGATTTTAATTGAACTTTATTTACTAATGAAATTGAGAGTAAAAAATGGTATGGGACTTTGCAAGGACTATAAGTTATCTATATCCTTACTAGGTGTTACTAATCTTACATTTGAAGGTAACTTATACATTTGGTAGAATAAATAACATGGAAGTTCACTCCTAAGTAGAAAATTTGACAAGGTCCTTGTCAATGATTTATGGTTAGAGGCTTTTTAAGATAGCAACGTCTTCTTCTACCAATCCTTAACTTTAGACCATAGCCTAATTTAGGTGCATAACCTATTTTGAAATTCAAAGAGGCATTCTCCTTTTAGATTCTCCAATTATCTCACTAAATGACAAGATACAACTTAGTAGTGAAAAAAAGGAATGTTTACTAAATTCAATGGCTTTATATAGTTCAAATATATCAAGAAATTGTCTGAGGTTAAGAAGGAAATGAAAAAACTTGAAAAATCTCAAGATATTCCTTAAGCTATAGCCTAATAGCATAACGGTAGAATGGTCGTCACCTAATTGACCAGTCATATGTTCAATTTGCACTTAGGGATTTTTTTAATTCAAGAATGAATTCAAAATGAAATGGAGGTCAATTTCCTTACAACTAGTAATTTTTTCATAATAATGTCACATGCTACCAAGAATACTTTTTGCTTCCTGGTTATAGTTGTATGGAACTTAGGCATTTTAATTACTCCCTTGGACCTCCCTTATAATATCTTCACCACAATAAAGTTTAACCATAAAGTTCAAGATAGATTGATGTGGTTCCTTTATGCTTAGAACGTCATAATATCAAATCATAAATAAAGAAAGGCTCAAAAGTACAAGAAGTAAGCAAGGATTGGAATAAAAAGACAGATCTTGACATGGCCAAGGAAAAACTACAACACTCTCAAGAGATCCTTTACAAGGACCCTTCCAATTGTAACAAGTAACTTCATTAACTTAAGGACTTGTATAATTACACTAATGGTCTAGATATTCATTAGTCAGATCTATTGTAGAAATCAAGGATATTTTAGTTAAAAAATAATGGTAAGAATTCCTTAGCAAGAGGAATTCCAAAAAAATCTCTTAATTGGTTTTGGATAATGGGGAAGTGGTTTAGGATAAATCAATGATTCTTTTCTCTAATTTTAATACTTTAAGAAACTGTTAGGAATTATGTGGAGAGTCACTCTTTAACTACATTGCTTAACTTCATTATCACTATAAAGATTTCTAATAAGCAACTACAATTCTTATCTTAACCAATAGATATGAAGGATCCTGGGCAATTTATAAAAAGCCTTAAGGTTAAAAAGGTCTTGAGCTTGATGGTTTAAATGTTTTTGCTTTTTCTAATCCTCTTGGACAACAGTAAGAAACTAGGTATCATAAGTTGTTCTAAAATTATTTAATTATGGTAAATTGCTTAAAGAGGTTAACAAGGCCTTTATTTATCTCATCTTAAAATCTCCTAACCCAACTGAGCTAAGGGATTTTAAACCTATTTCATGTTATGATACACTCTATAAAATTATATTTAAGGTGTTATCATCAATATTGAAATAGGTCCTTGCTTCACTAATTTGCTACACTAACTACTTTCATCCAAGGAAGGTACATTAGAGACAATATCCTATTGGCTCAAGAGTTATTCAAATCCTATCATATGGCTAACTACCCCAAAGATTGTGCAATGAAAATTGATATGCATAAATTCATTTGATTCATTTAATTGGAATTCCATCTTTGATATGCTTGTTGCTTTTGGTCTCCCTACAATATTTAGAAATTAGATCATTCAATATTTTACCACAACCTCCTTTGACATCCTTGTAAATGGAGAATCAAGTCAAATATTTGAGGCAAGAAGGGTTTGAGAAAAAGAGATCTAATATCACCTTACATCTTTACACTTCACATTAAATTACTTTTATGAAATACAAGTTCTAGAATTAATCAAAATACTAGGTTCAAGTTTCACAACACATGTAAGGAACTTGGATCTCTAATCTTGCATTTGTTGATGACCTATTATTAGTATGGAGTTTATCAAGATTACTTAAGTACTATGTTAGAGGTGCTATAGGATTTCAGTAGCATTTATGGATTCAAAATCAGCATGATCAAAAAATTAGATTATTTTATCTGCTACTGCTAAAAGTAATGCTAGAGAGTTCTTCACTAGATTATAGTCAAAGGATCTCATTATCAAATATCTTAGATTGCCAATTATATATAGAAATCCATCATATAAAGATTACAAAGGATTGTTGGATAAAATGAATAAAAGGATTTGTAGTTAGTGCAATAAAAGTTGGTCATTTGCAGGAAGAAGGCAACTTATTCTAACAATCCTTTACAACTTAAATGTCTTTTGATCCTCTTACCTTTTTCTTCATAATAAAATTGTCAAAGTCTTGAAAAGGATGATGAGAAACTTTCTTTGGAGTGGTGATGTTGATAAGAAGGGGTGTGCTAAAGTCAAATGGAAAGAAGTTTTTCAAACTAAACTTGAGGGAGGGTTGGGATTAAACTCTATATCTGTAGCCATCAAGGTAAGTCTTACTAAAAGGATTTGTAGAATTTTAACTGAAAAATAGTCCCTATGGTTTAGATGGATTCATTCCCACTTCCTAAAAGATAAGAGCTTCAAGAAAATCAACATGAAAACTGAAACTTCCTAGCTAATATATTAGATTATGGAATTAAGAAGCAACCTCTATTCTTTGTTCATTTGTAAACTTGAAAATGGGAAATCTTTTACCTTTTGGTATAATAATTGGTTTAAACTTGTACCTTTGTATTTAATTCTCTAGGACTTTATCCTCAGCCATATGCTACCTTAGTTTAGGATAAATAAGTTTCCAACTCTAGAAGTTGTGTGTTTTTTGTAGTAAGGTGAAGCATAAAATAGTTATTTCTATTGGCTCCTTCTATAATAGGGGCATTTACTTTTTTAATATCTAAGGAATGCTTATATGGTTATGTTGTTGTTAGGTTTGTTATGGCACTAAGAGGGGGTGAATTAGAATAAAAAAATTCTTAGATAAATCTAGTAAATAATGAATGCGGAAGCTTAAGAATTTTTAGCAATTTCACCCAATTAGATATAATGTAATAGTACAAATGTAGAAAAATAAAAGAGTTGAGAAAGAAGGAGGTACATCGTGATTTATTCTGGTTCGGAGCTATCCACTTATTTCTAATCCAATCCCCAACACTACTGTTAAGATTTCGTTCTTATTATAATTCCATCAAGAATACAATGATTGAAACAATCCCCTTTACTGGCTAAAGGCTTTCACTCCTTTTTCCTAGACTAAAAAATAACCTTTCACGTTCTCAAGATATTAATACACCAAAAATTCCCTTAACTTGATTTTACTTATGAATAAAAAGAGGCTTTTTAATAGGGTAGTGCACAAAAGAAAAATATCTAAAAATCCTTCACATAAAATCAAAAAACAAGAGTAAAATTAAAAGAAAATCACACGAACACTTGATAGAATAATGACCAGAAGATTTCCAAACATTAAATTACAATAAACCTTTTGTAAGACCCTTAAAAACTCTCGTGTATGTTTACTTTTTTAGAAAAGAAAAAGGTATTTTTTACACAATAAAAGAACACTTTATTTATAATTAACCCTTTTTACTTATCCATTGTGCAACGGTATTATATCCGTGTCCAACGGGCAAAAAGCAACGTTATAATGATTAAAGTTTTGTCTGTTGTACAATCTCGCGAGACATCTATCTATTGGCAACATTTTCTATATTCAGTTGACCGACTTTGATGGTTCAGTAGACCGATAGACCTTTGTCTAGCATTCGGTTGTTTGACCTAGCTCATTTGGTCAACCGAACTAAAACCAAGAACCTAAAAGAGGAGTTGGTCAAGCATGCATTCTAAGTTTAACATAATTCTTTTACTAATGTCATATTAATCAACTTATACTTTCCAAACATCAATCTCAAACATTAAGAGGAGAAAAGATTAAACAAACAAGTCTCTTGATTATGTACCTATATGCATGTTCTAAGAATGTATGCATGAATGTTCAATTTATATGCCTCTTAATAAAAAACCAAAATAAAACCAAGTAAGGTTTACATTAAACATATTTAAACTTATTTCTTTAATCTTGAATCTTTATGTTGTTCTTCATTTCTAACCTTTAAGATTCTTTAACTAATTGTCTTGAGTTTTTATCCAACCTATCTTTCAAACATACTTAAAAACACAAATATTAATAATATAATTTATTATGTCATTACCAAAATAAGGTGGAACCATCCTTAGTTCAACAATCTCCTCCTTTTGGTGATGACAAAACTAAGTAATATTATAAACACGATAAACAACAAAGCATAAGGCTCCCCCTAAATATTGAAAAATAAATGGGTAAAAATTATTATCTTTTTTGCAATTTTAAATCATATCATATTAAATATTTAACTCCCCCTCAATATGTTGCAAATAATCTCATCATATGCCACACGCTTTTTTCTCCCCTTTTTTGGAGTCACCAAAATGGTTGTCACATAACCATATATGTGAAACTTTAATCAATATGCTAAATCAAAGGAGGACAGAACAAATAGAAGTGAATGCCAAAATCCTTCATGAGAAGGAGTCAATGTAATAAATAGTCAAAGAGTGTCATACAAAAATAGAAAAAAAATACATTAAAAGACACATCCTCTAAGAATTTGAGGGAGGTGAAGGAGGAAGTCAGGAGAGGATCTTTTAAAACAAGGATTTTGTATCTCGAAGTAAGACGATGTGTTCATCGAGACAACTCGTCAAATGGTCCACCTTATGTTGAAGTAAAGTGATGGCAGCCTTAACATCATAAGGAGTAGCAAGAGGTGCTGAAGAGACTGGTGCAGTACTAGTGTTAGCATCATCGAGGGGCTTAGATTTAGGCTAAGTCTTCGTAGGAGGAACAAGAGCAGCCACATCAGTATCAACAGGGGGGAACTGAATGCTATCGTTAATGAGGTCGAGTCATGTCACCATAAATAGTTTGAAATCCCATGAGCTTTGGAGAGTTAAGATCAAAGAAGGAATAGGATTCAAAATCATCATCCATGGGAGGAATGTGAAGGTGATGGAAGATGAGACCTCGAAATGAAGGACAGGGAATGTGTTGTCCTTGTTTCTTTCCTCGAACAAAATTGATCATATTAT
The DNA here is from genome assembly GCA_028565735.1 of Pinacopodium congolense. NCBI lineage: Eukaryota > Viridiplantae > Streptophyta > Magnoliopsida > Malpighiales > Erythroxylaceae > Pinacopodium > Pinacopodium congolense. The sequence continues at coordinate 7,817,392 of JAOXYD010000001.1, read as the reverse complement.
GCAAGAATAAATCACCCAAATGGATGTTCTTACCAAGAATTAAGGTAGATAGAAACCACAAATCATCAAATCCTAGGTCATTGTAGAGCACTAGTGCAAATAAAATTGTATTTGATAAACAGGTGATGCAATTTGAGAATGGCACTCAATGTTTGCACATTCTTTGGTTTTTCAGTAATACCTTCCTCACTAGGTAACTTAAAGATGGTCTGAACTCTCTTGGTTAATAAGTGGGTGGCATCAAATTTTGACATACAGTCACAGTGTGTAAAAGTAGAAGGAATAGGAATGCTAAGTATGTTGTTTATAGTGTCTCTAGATTGATGGATAGGGACATTATTTACATTGGATAAGATGAGGTACTCATCATTCTCCTTTATAGTTCTCATGTTACAATAGACAAGTTTTATAGTTGTAGGACAAGTTTCAGCTGAAAGGGTAAGGATAGGCTCCCACCCTTGATCAATAAATAGCTTAACAAGGTCATTTTCTTTGAAGGTGTTTAGGTGGATAGGTGAGATAAAGCGATTTTCAGAGATTTTTCTGGAGGCATAGTCTTGTTATCCATCAAAGTTAGTATACAGATAACCATTAGATGGAGATATTCTACATCCACAGGTAGTGCCACCTCGAGTCCTAACCACAATGGGAAAAGCTAAGTAGAAAGAAAGTTTGGAAAGGATAGAAAACATCTAAAGAGACTCTAGGAATGGATAAAGAACATGAATAGTTCCAACTGTTAGAGTCAATCACATAATCTGTAGATATAATCTATCAAATATGACTAAAGAGTTTTGAAAGGGTCAAACCTAAACAAAATTCTATATTAGTATGGTATGCTTATGAGTGATAGACAGTTAAACAAGCTTCGAATTTTCAATAATCAACTTATTTGAAAATTTCTCTAAGAGTTGAAGATAATTGAAGATACTAAGTTTTAAAAATAATTCAAATTAAGAATTTAAGCATTCTAATCTTAGAGCAACAATTAAAAAAAATTTTAAAAATGAATTTGCTTGAAAACTTATTTAAAATTAAAAAATCACTTGGTCTTGTGAAAATTAATTTAACTTCAAAGGAGATATAGGTTTTAGATTATTTTTCTAGAAATATTAGGGAAACCTGAAATTTTGGCAATTTAGAGAAAATCATAATAAATATTTAATTGAGTTTTTAACCACTTGAATTTTACTGAAATTTTAATAAATTAACCAGAAATTTAACTAAACCCTAAATTTCAAATATGAAAATTGGAGAACTCAAAATTAAATAAAATCAAATGCAATTGACTATACAAAAACTTTAAATAAGCATCTAATTAAGGTTTAAAAGGATCAATTTTAGAAAGATCACAAAAGTAGAAAAAATTCGAGTTAACCCTAATCAAAAAAATATGAAAACTGGGGAAAAACAAAAAATGTGTCCATGCACTTGCAATTAAATGTTTTACAACTCTAATTACACTTCTAATTGTAAGAAAATACAAGAGAATCGGGCTAGTTTCTCAATTCAGTGCATTTGAGGCTAAAAAAGAGAGAGCTTTTGTTCAGGGGTTTACCAAATTCACAAAGAGGGGCATGTCATTACCTAAGGTTCGCCGGGAAGGAGAATGCCCGAGAAGGTCGAAGAAAAGGAGATAAAACCTCAAGGAGAGCTCTTCAAAGTGAAAAAGGAGAAGAGGAAGATAGCTCAAGACCTTAGGAGCTAGAAACTGGCATTTTAGAGGCTCAAAAAAGGAGGAGGGGTGACGTAGAACCTTGGAGTGTTGGCAACAATGGCGGAAAGAGAGAGATAAGAGAGAGAGGAGAGTGAAAAAAAAGAGAGAAGAGGGTTCTGGAGATCGCGATGTTTTTAAGATTGGTTGACTAAATCATTTAGATTGGTCGACTAAATCAGTTGACCAAAGATCGCATTCAGTTGATTGACAACCAATCAACCTAATAAGGGCATTCAGTCGACCAACCAACACTCGGTTGATTGAATAGATATTCAGTCAACCGAAGGGTCAAAGATGAAAAAAGTCAAAAATTTTTTCTAGAAACACTCATACAACAATTCATAATAATTCTATCACACGTTTCACAAAATTTGGTTACCTTTAAATCACTTGACACCAAATCTTCATTATTTTTCACTTAGTTCAAAAATGGCGATCATCCTTTTTCGTTCTATGTGGCACTTACAAAATAAAATTTAATGAACTTTTGGTACCCATATTATCTTAGATCCTTGAGTTAGTGTACCTTTTTCGACCATTTGATAATACATTTATGTTCCTTAAGCAAACATAACAAAAGTATTTTACATGACCATATATGTCATAATAGGAATAAAATAGAGGAGAGAATGATCTATATGTCTTCTTTAGTTTATAATCAAATCTTTGAGAAAATTTTTGCCTTGGTTGAATGAAGGTTTTAGTATCGTTGAATCTTCGTTAAGAAGGATTTTTAGGTCTTGATGCATATATAAATGCATAATTTCTAGAATGAGTTCTAGTTAAACATGATGCATTTTGAATAAATTTAAGGTCATCTTCCAAGTTCTTACTTTTTAGAAAACAATCTTACTAGATGACGCTTCATTATATCCTAGACCATGTTTGTCATTAGCCATCTTTTGAACACTTAGCATTATTTCTAGCTTTTCTTTTCCTTTTGTAAATTTCGATGGAGATTTTTTAAGGGATTTGACTTCCTTCTTTAAGGCTATATTTTTGTTTAATAATTCATCATTATCTTTAGTCATTGAGTCTAAGTCCTTCCTGAGGTTGTCATTTTCTATTTTGTATTCATCTATTATAAAAGGAGAAGAGGAAGATAGCTTTGAACCAGAATAAATCACAGTGTACCTCCTTCTTTCTCTACTCTTTTATTTTTTTGCACTTGTATTATTACATTCTATCTAATTGGGTGAAATTGCTAAAAATTCTTGAGCTTCCACATTCATTATTTACTAGATTTATATAAGAAATTTTTTAACCCTAATTCACCCCTCTTAGTGTCATAACAAACCCAACAGTTGTACTGTCTTTGGTCCTTTGTAACTCTATAAGACGACCTTCTTATCAATTCATTTATTATTAATTTTTTAAATATACTTAATAATGCTTGAATATGGCCTTATACTTAGTCAAGAGCTCTCTCTAATATCATAAACAACTTACTTATGTTCCTAATATTACAAGAGAGGATGGCATGGTTTAGAATCATTATGCTTTACTTAATTTTATGAACAATCCTTGCTTGTAGTTTTCTCTTTATTAGAATACAAGGTACATTTTTCTTGAGGAATCTTAGTAAAATTTTCTAATTATATAAGGCTAGTTTTCTCCTTCTAGTAGCTTTAGAACAATGACTTTGAATTAAAGACAAGGTCCCTTTCATTCATATACCAAGCACATGATGTGCACTTTACAACATAAAAGTTGAATCTCACAATCATTATTTCTTAGAATGCTAATACTCTACCTCAATCTAAAATTCCATTCTTTGACTTTATAACTTTGTAGAGCAACAATTTATATTGGAAAAAATAGTAGTTGAATGGACTTAAAATGTTACTTTTAATAGAAAAAGTTATTTAACCTTATTTAAGCTAATTTTTTAGTTATTCAGCGTTTGAAATATGAAAAGAGAAGAATGAAAAAATATTCAAGTAATAGTCCAAATCCTCCTTCAAGCTTTATCATCAAGTTTGTCACTAGATTAGAGAGATTATCTGTCACTAAAAGAATTATACTTGGTGAGTTCATAGCAAACTACAAAATAATAATACCTAACTAGACCTCACAATGCAATAGATGGTAAACTAGGGTCGAACCACAAGGCGCTAAAATATTATTGCTATTCCAAATGTTGCAACGAAAAGAAAACAAAAAACCCCTAAAGATGATGTAAGCTAAAATAAGCTAAGATGCAAATAAGCAATCAAGAGAACAATGCAAAGCAAAGTATGAAAAGGACTATAATAATCTTAGTTAAAGGTCAAGAGTAACCTTTACACAATCTTGCTTAAAGGTCAAGAGTAACCTTTACACAATCTT
>JAOXYD010000001.1:7793086-7813247 GCA_028565735.1 Pinacopodium congolense | reverse complement strand
CATGTTATTTATCTAAAGTTCCAAACCAATCTAAACTTAAAAACACCAAATTAAGCAAAATCCAATTCACATTCTCATAACTAATCATCCTCCATCCTTCTTATACCTTCAAACCCTTAAACACCTAACCAAACAAAATTAAATTAACCAAAACATAATTTAAACAAGCACAAAAAACCAGGGCTGAAAAATAAAAAACACTAAAAGAAAAACACAAATTAACACTTAAACTAATACAAACATAAATTACTTAAACTATGAATTAATTAACTAAAACTTAATTCAACTAAACTAAAACTAAAATTTTAAATAAAAATTTCAGCATAATTAAATTAAACAAAAATTAATATAAAAACAATTAAAATCATAAGAAAAAGAAAAAAAATTAATTACAAAACATAAATTCACTAAAGACATTAAATATAAATGAAAACTTAGGAAATAAAGCTTAATAAAGATAACGACAATGACATAAAACCAAAGATTAATACATAAGAAAGCAAATTAACACATGCATTAAAGCCAAAAATTTGTCCAAGACAAAAAAACACAAGAGAAAATGAAAAGGAAGCAAGATATAGCATTCAGATATCACAAGGAAAAGCAAGTGAAAATGGAAGCAAGAACTAACCAATAACATTCGAATAACAACAAAGAAAAGCAAGGAAAAAGATAAAGAACTAAAGCTAGCTAAAGGTGGTGGATAAACAGTGATTTAATTCAAATTAAATCCAAAATAAGGGTGGTGGCTACAAGGATGTTGCTGCACTATACTCTATGTAAGCAAGCTGCTCAACGTTGCTGCACTCCTCTATATTTTTCTACCTAGTGTCGACCTCTTTGACCATGTCCAAGAAGAGCTTCTAATGGATGGCCGACACTTGTTTATGAAGTATGGAGAGCTTCCTAAGGTTTTCTTCTTTGGACCGTAGCTCTCTACCTCTCTCTAGTGTCCATGCTTTCGGCTCCTTTTGGCTTTTTTATCTCCACTTGCTAGGGCTACGTATCCCTCATATCAAGATAAAAATTAACCCTCTAAATGCTGCGTTTCATGCCTTCTTTCCAATTCCATTTACTGTTGTATTAAACTCTCCAAGTGGCTGCGTTTTAAATATAAAGAAAGGATGTCCAATTGATGTCATTTCATGCTTTGGTGGAAAGCTCATGCTACTGCATTTTAAGTGAAAAGAGAGGCTCCTAACACTACCAATACGTTATCGTTTTGGAATGAAAGGAATATCTAAATGTGCTGCTCTCTTCTTCTATGCATATGGTGCTACCATTAAATGCTTCTTAAAATGCTCTAACTGGATGGATTAATTCTAGCTTGTTTTCATTTTTTTCCTTTTCCTTTTCTATGATTCTAAGTTAAAAAATCCTTTGAATGTAGGCTTCAATTGCTTTCAAACTTCATGATTTCATCTTATATTTGTATTCTATCATTAAATATACACGTAAAATCAATAGTAATACAAAAGGAGCAATTAAGCACAAATATAGGAATGAATTCAAATGAAATAACATATAAAAATATAACAAAATTTATTTTTATCACCTTGTCACTAATGTTTTGTTGTGTTTCAAATTTTGGTAAGATAAGTATGTTCAAAAGTGTTTGGATGATAAGTTTTATAGCTTAAGTGAAGCTTATAATAATCAAGCAAAAAGGACTCAAATTAGAAAACTTAGTTAGAGTTTGTATGGGTTGAATATTGTAATTTTTTATGTAAGTTTTACTTGGTCTCATTATTGTATTTAAAGGGTTTATTTCATATATAATTGTATTCATGTTTAGATTATATATACAAATCGCATAATTAAGAGGGGAATGATTTTAAAATAATCCTTTTGATGAATAAAAATGTTTCGCACAAGTGTTTAATATATGTTTGAGTTAAGAAAATGTTTTAAAGTATTTGGATTTGGTTTAGATTGATTTGAAAGTGTTTACATGTATTAAAAATCATTAAAAACCAATCTATACAAGGACTAGTTAACCAATGGAGACTTAAGGACAATAAGTTTAATTGCCGATGAATGTACTAATTTTTTACCAAACTAGTGGTCAACCGATATACATACTAGTCGAACAATTGTGGCAAGAATGACAAAAAGGGAAAAATTAATAGAAAATAAATTTAATGAAATTTAACCTTATAAAATGGTTATAATTGACTAGTAGGTTGATTTTCACTATAAATGGATGCATTGGGGAGTGTGTAAAGTATCGAAAGAGTCATAAGAAACATATATAAGTGATTTAAACCATTTTTTGTGAGATTTGATTGAATTTTATATTGGTTTTGTTGAAGTTTTATGAGCTTGTTTATGCATACATTTTCAAGTACTTTGTGAGCCTTTTATTAAACATTTTATGAGTCGAGTGATACATTTTCTAAGTGTATTTAATAAGATGTAAGGTTAAGAATTATGAAATTATGAAGGTTATCCTAAAGCCTTGAAAAAGGATATCATTAAGTTGTATTCTTCATTTTTGAGACAGTGAAATATCCAATAAGGTATTGGAGAGTGGACGTAGGTGTAGAGGTTGATATCAAGCCACTATAAAAGTCAATCTGTGCATTCTTTCCCTTCTCATTTTACTTAAAGTTTTTAATTTTTTTAAGTTGTTTAAATTGATTATTATATTGTTTATATTACTTATTCAATTGGTTATTTAGCTTCTACATAATTATTTAAAGGGCTTATAAATGTAGGATCCATCAAGTTAGAAAATTTTTAAAGAACCTAATTCATCGCGCCTCTTCAATTCTAAATAAGACCAACATTTTTCAAGGTCATAGCTTTTGGGAACTTATTCAATTAATTATATGTAAGTTCATCATCAAAACTAAAATCATCATCGTCATCATCACAAGAATTAGAGAAAGAGGGTACCTCATTCTTCTTGTTATGAAGCACATGCAAATTACCTCCTCTTTTAAATGCTTACCTTCAGAGACACTTGAATTATATCAAGTTATGGCCTTGAGTTTCTTCTTTTTGCTCTCCCTCATCTCTTTTTTTTTATCACTTTTCTAATGCTTGTCATTATTCTTGAGGAGACGATATTAGGATCTCAATTGACTTGATTTCCTATATTCAAAGCAAGTAATGTTAGACAAATTATGTTTAGGTTCAAATTTACCTTCCTTAATGTCCTTTTTCTTTGAGAATTTCTTATTCTTCTTTAGGAATTTAGTAAATTTCTTTGTGACAATAATAATATTTTCTTCACAAATTCCACTTTTATATGTCTCATCATCACTTGATTCTCCTTATGAAGGTTTATAAGCTAAATTATGTCTTTTGTCTCTTTAAGCCTTATCTTATGTGTAAGAAGAGATCCAATTACTCCTCCAATGGTAGAGCATTCAAGTCACTAACTTCTTGAATTACCATCAGCTTGGCATCTCAAGTATTTAAATGAGAAAACTAAGAATTTTTTCCATCAAGTCAATATTAGTGTAAGTCTTTTTTAATCTTTAAAAGCATTTTTGATATCAATAAACCTACTTTACATGCATGAAATTCTTTCATATTATTTTATATGAAAAAGTTCTTATTAGGGTGTAAGTATGAATACCTTTTTTTTTCACTTTGTTTATGCCATTATGTGTGACTTTAGTATGTCAAATTCCACAACCTGATTCACAGTTAGACGTTCTATTAAATTCATTCATACCTAATACACAAAACAAAATATGTAGATCCCTATTATTTAAGGATGTTGATCTTTTATTATTATTGTTATCTCATTTTTCCTTCAAATCACATTGACTAGCCTCAATAATGCTCAAAACCTAATCAAAATAGAAATATATGTTTTGAAATTTTTTTGAAAGCTTTCAAAGAAACACACTTCAATTTCATTTAAAATGAAATCAATAAGGCTTAATCACTTTCTCAAAAGTCCACTTGAATTCAATGCTCAAAGAAAACAAGAATATTAGAAAATAATCTCTTTTGATCTCATAAATTCCAAAGACTTATAAAACTCCTTCAACAACCTTTTATTTATGTATTTATATCTTTAGCAACCTTAAAAAGATGTTACAGACCATGTCTAACTATTATTCTAGGTTAAAAACTATCATACTCAAATTATAAATGCTAGAAACAAAAACATTATTTGTTGTAGTTTTATTGACAAACATATTGGTTGACTAGTATCCTAAATTTCAAAAGGCATTGGTCCATCTCTCAACCACACTGGTCGACTAAGATGTATCAAAATCCTAATATTGAATGACTAGTAGCTAGCATTGGTCAACCAATGCTTCTACAAAAGTTTTTAAACTCTTTAAAACATTCAAAATGAATTCCTTTTGATTAAAACCAATTGAAACAAGCTTTAAAAGTTCTTTGAATTATTTTAAAGAATAATTCAACTTAAATAAAAAATCAAATATGTCTTATCCTATAAAATCTTATCCATTTTGATACAAATGTGTTAAAGAGCCCCTAAGCCATTAGGACTTCAATCAAAACTTACAAACATATCAAAAACTTCCTAAAAAATCAATTTAAGGATCTAACTTTCTTAATCTTATCTCGTCCTCAATTTTCCCTTTATATGCATTATTTTTCACTCTAATTTGAAACCAAATGCATCTTCCATGTACTTATCTTTTAAAGGTTTCAAAATAAAATAAATCATTAGTAATAAACATGTTATATTATCATCAAAACCTGAATTAAAATATTCCTTAGTTCAACAGAAATGAAATAATACTTCCTTAAAAGTAACTATGGCATTAATTAAAACGAGAAAAGCTAATTTAAATTAATTTAATTATCTTACTAATTTAATATATACCTTATAGATGACAAATATGTGTCTGTGTCTGTGTGTGTTTGAATTTAAGAATTTAGCTCTTATGAAATATTTTCACTTTATTTGTAAGATGGTTCCAAGCTCCAAAAAATGAATAAAGTGGACAATTATGTGCAAAAAGTGGTTTTCAAATACTAATGTTTTCATTAAATTTTAAGTAAGATATTAACATTTTGGAGTGTTAAAAAAGAACTGTAATATTTTCAAAATTTCTCGAATTCAACCCTAAATTAACAAAGCCATTACCCCCTGAGGTAGTGGCATTGGCAAATCGTCATTGATAGTTGGCACGAGTTTTCATGTGACATTGCTTGGGGATGCCATTAATGACAAATGTCACTATTGGTAATGTACCCTTAGTAGTAAAACTGAAAAAGGAGTGTTGAGGCATGGTCGATGGATATGTAGGAATAGCTTGTTAACTAGAGCTGGTGATAATTGGTAGTAGCATTAGGTAGCAATGAAAAGAAAAGGTGGTAAATGGTCTTGAGATGGAGAGAAATGGTAGCAAACATCAGAGCAAAAACACAACAAAGGATGAGTAGATAAGACGTGTATGGCACATATTCGTAAGGGGAGGTAAAAGTAAATTACGGTATATGCATTTCACACATCAGTTAGTGCCCTCATTGAATGAGATACGTAAATTATTCACACTAGATGGAAACAAATATAGAAGAATGTATTGCGCACACCAGCAACTTCATTTCTCCTAATTTTAGTTTTTAAAAGGTTTTTAATTATATTAAATTAATTTTTCCTAATTAAATTAAGATTAAATTAGTTTAAAATTTTAATAAATGTAAAAAATTATTTTCTAGGTATTCAAAAATTATTTTCAAAAAGTTATATTTATTAAAAATATATATAATATTTAATTTATTTTTAAAATTAATTATCAAATTAAATATTAGAATCAATTATTTTTCAAAAAAAATGATTCAATCAAAGTGCTAAGGGTTATCTTTTATAATCAGATTATATTGATTATGGCCTAGAAAAATTATAAATTCCTCATCACAATATTAAGTATATGGCTAGAACATGATTTTGGCCTTTTATAATTATAAGAATAAACTAGAGTTCCATTTATTATTAGACTTGTTAAACAAATTTAAGGCTACTTTAACGTGAATATGTTTAATATAAAAATGGGTTCTATTTAACTAAATTTGTATGATTTAAATAAGCAAACTTATGATCATATGAATTTAAAGGTAGAGTTAGGGAAAACGTATAAGATATGTTTTCTCAAGGAGTTATCACCTAATAGATCTATAAATTACATGACATATGATGATAAGAATCTTATCTACTTAATTTTAATTTAGATGGTTTGTTGAACAAACTCAAGAATAATTAAATTAAAATGGAATCCTAACTCACTAAAAACTTATATGATAATTTCTTAAATTAATAGTGGGAGCTATTAATTTGTTTAAAATAGTGAGAATAATTAAATATTTTATTGAAGTCCTTATTTTATTTGATTTTGTGGCATAAACTAATACTTGCCCTTTTATGTTTTGGTTGTAAAAAAAAAATGAGTATGAATTTGTCCCTAAAGAGCATCATAGATGCTAACAAGTTGATTGTTCCGAACATCTCGAATTGGCTATATAATTTGAGAATTATTCTTAAACAAGAGAAGAATTTGTATGTTCTTGACACTTTAATTCTTCTTAAGCTTAATGAAAATGTAATAGATGACACTTAGAAGAGATATTAACATCATAAATATAATGATAAGCAAGCGATATGCGTGATGTTAGTTACCATGTCTCCCATGCTTTAATGACCACATTAGAACATCGATACTAGGATCATGATAATGCATCTTCAAAAACATTTTGGTACATAAGGTTGGCTAGAAAGGTTTGAGAGTTCCTGAGCTCTATATCGATGTAACATGGCACCAGCCAAGATCTTTATAAGAGTTACATAAACTAAAATGATTAGCTATATTGGAAAATTAAGCTAATTAAGTTATTTTATAAACCATGAGTTGAGCATTGATTTAGAACTTTAGTCTCTTACCCCAAGCTCCTTATAGTTCATTATGAGCTTTCGTATAAACTAAAAAGATTTGATGTTACCGTAACTATTGAATATGATCAAGATCGCTAAAAGGTTCCTTAAGAATAAATCTAATTATGTTTTTATTATGAGTTCTTCAAGGAGTAAAAATAAGAGCTTCAAGAAGAACAAGAATAAGAAATAAAAGGCTTATACCAAGATAGAAAAGCTAATTAGTGGTGTCAAAAAGAACAAGGATAAAGGCATTTGTTTCCATTATAGAGTTAGTAGACATTGGAAGAGAAACTATAGAGCTTTTCTTACTAGCTTAACGAAAAAAAAAGAAGATATCTTCATTATCAGGTATGTTTATGATTAAGACAATCTTTCTACTTCTAATTTACAATTTTATATATTAGATATTACTTGTAGATCTCATATTTTTAATAATGTGCAAGTGCTGATAAGGAGTAGATCTTTAAGGAAAGGTGAAGTGGACTTATGATTTGGTAATGAAGTAAGAGTTGTTGCATAGTTATAGGAACTTATAGTTTAACTTTTCTTTTTGGCCTTGTACTATAGTTATTATGTTTTAATAATTACTAGAAACATCATTTTCCCTTTATTTAGATGTCAATGGATTTATCTTTATGATTAAGATAAAAGTTTTTTTATAAAGATAATGTTTATTAAGAGTTTGGATTACTTACAAATGATTTATATAAATTATATCTTAAAAGGCTAATAAGTAATATAAGTAGTACAAAAGAAAATTAAGTGACTAAAATCCATCTTATTTATGACATTATGAGGTTAGGTTATATCAAACTATAATAACAAAGTTACATAAAGAAAGATATTTGGATCTTTTTAATTATGAAATATATGAAACTTATGAATCTTGTTTATTAGATAAGATGATCAAACTACTCTTTATTAGAAAGGCACAAAATACCGATGAAGTACTGGAGCTTATGCATTCAGATATATGTAGCCTTATGTCTACTCAAGCTAAAGTTAGATACATATATTTTATTACATTCACAGATAACCATTCTAGATATAGTTATATGTATTTAATAAAACACAAGTTTGAATCATTTGCAAAGTTTAAAGAATTTAGATTTTAGGTAGAAAAATAAACTAGTAAGAGTGTTAAAATACTTAGATATGATAAAGGTGGCGAGTACTTACACCATGAGTTTCTTAATTAGTTAAAAGAGAAGGGAATTATCATAATGGCCTTCACGCAAAACTCCAAAATATAATGAAGTGTTTAACTGTAGGAACTGTACTCTATTATATATGATACATTCTTTGATAAATCATGTAAATCTTCTAATTACCTTTTGAGAATATGCTTTTGAAATTCTACTTACCTTCTAAATAGAATTCCTTCTAAATTAGTTAACAAGACTTCCTATAAGAATTAGGCTAGTAATAGATCAAAGTTATCATACCTAAAGATTTGGAAATGTTATGTTTATGTGAAACGTGTAATATTTAATAAACCTAAAGCTAAATTGGATATGTGTAAATTTGTGGAGTATCTAAAAGAATATTGGATATCAAATTTGTCATCCTCATAAGTAAAAGATGTTTTTATCAAGACATGTTATATTCTTGGAAAGAAAATTTATTCTTAAGAAAAGTAGTTGGAGTGAGGGAGAAGTTAAAAAAGTTTAAAAATCATAAAATCACAACTAAATGGAATAAGAACCTTAAGTTGATAAATAAGATCTATAATCAATTATTTAAGAGACACATAGTTTGTAACACTCTAGTAGGCTATATAGTTATCCTATTAGATTGTATATATATATATATATATATAAGAAATGATGATGTATTACTCATAGATGATGAGCTTATAAATTTTTAAAAGTTGTGTTAAATATTAATGATTTAAAATGGCATAAAACTATGAAATTTATGTATACTAATTAAGTATGGACTTTGATAGATGCACCTAAAAGTATTATACTTATTGGGTCAAAGTGGTTTTTAAGAGAAAAACTGACATGGATGATAATATATACACGCACAAAGTAAGACTAGTAGCAAAAGGTTACAAATAAAAATACAGAGTTAATTTTAATGAAACTTTTTTATTTATAGCAATTTTAATTCTATAATGAATTTATTAGCTATACTTGTATTCTATAATTATGAAATTTGACAAATAGATGTCAAAATAGCATTTTTTTTATGAGAATTTGCTTAAGGATGTATATCTAACACAACATGATGGTTTTGAATTCAAATAGTTTCCTGATTAGGTATACAAGTTACAAAGGTCTATTTATGGACTTAAGCAATGTCACAGAGTTAGAACAATTATTTTTATGAGATAATCAAACACTTTAATTTTATAAAAAAATGTAGATAAAAAATTTTCTTTATAAGAAGGTTAATGGGAATGTAGTTGTTTTCCTAAAATCATATGTAGATGACCTAGTATTCATTAGAAATAATATATCTTTGCTCCAATTTGTAAAGATTTAGTTGTTTAAGAAGTTCTCTGTAAGGGATATGATAGAGGTAGCTAATATTTTATAATTAAAGATCTATAAAGATAGGTCAAATATATTGCTTGGTTTAATATTGCTTGGTTTACCCCAATTCATATACATAGACAAAGTTCTAAAAAGATTTAGCATTAAGAATTCCAAGAAGGGATTATGACTCATGTTGTATGGGATTTTTCTTTTTAATGGTATGTGTTCTAAGTTACATGAGGAGAGAGATAACTTGAATTGTATTCTATATGTTTTGATTATCAGATTAATCATATTTGTGATATTATATTATGAAACAAATATTTCTTGTGTTTTAAGCATAACAAACGAATGTCAAACCAATCTTAGTTGTGGTCATTGGATGATTGTGGAAAACATTTTAATGTACTTGAGAAGATATCAAGATTTTTTTTTGTCTATAAAAGAGCTTAATTAAGAGTTTAAGATTATTTAGATGCCAATTTTCAGTTTGATCATGATGATAGTATATCACAACAAGAGTACATAATTACTATTTCCGATGATTCTTTTAGTTAGAAGAGTTCAAAAAATTAACCATTACGAATTCTATGATCAAGGCTAAGTATATTTTAGTTTTCAAGATAATGAAGAAAGCAATTTTGATTAAGAAATTTATCATCGAACTTAGAGTGATTCTTAACATTAGAGTAAGTTGCCTTTGAAGAGAATATGGTAGATTTTATCACTAAACTGTAGTCTTAAAAGAGACACAATTGACATATGAATCAATATGATATTAGATATATAAGTGATTAGCTTTAATGCAAGTGAAAGATTATTAGTTTATGTACTTATAGCCAATCGATTAGTTGCAAATTTCATGTATGACATTATACATTTATTCAATAAAGACACACTTTATTTTTATGTATTTTGTTTCTTGTATTTAATAATTATTACTAAAGATAAAACTACTAAAATAATTATTATATAATTCAAAATTATAATAAGATCGTAATTATTAGATTCAACTTGTATTTTCGTATAATTCCTAAATTTTTCCTAGTTATAGTTTCATTAAGATATATAATTAATGAGACGTAAAACTATGACATGTCATGCTTCTTTTTTATAAATAAATTAATTGATCTTATAACTTAAAATGTGGAGATACTTGAACAAATGTGTTGGTGCTTATTAGAGAATAAGTTTAATGAATTGACCCAATTATGAGGATCCAAAATGGAACATTATTTGCGTATATTTAGATTACCTCATTATGATGATTATATAATCAATCCTTAGACTTAAGATTATCAAAGTTATCTCGTTTAGGAATTATTATATTTTTATGCTACTTATAATTTATTCTATAAAGTAGTTCAAATCGATAGTGCTTGAATATAGTTTTGTATGGAGATAACTGAATGAATCAATAAAGGATTTATCACCATAAAATAATCAAAGAGAATGTTTTACTATTCTTGATTAGCAATGATTTGAGAATTTTTAGACTAGAATGAATTGAAATTTGAAATTTTATTTTCAAATATCATTTATAAATCATTTACTAATCAGAAATAATGAAAATAATTGGATTATTTAAATTAAACAATAATTTCATATTCTATTTCTAATTGGAATATTTGATGATAAAAGAATTAATTATACATTATAATCATACATAAATAGGTTAAATCAAACAAATTTTATATTCCTAATATTTAATGCTCATGACATATTATAAGATGTCCATCTTAATATACAATTATAAATTATTTAATTAAAAAATTAAATATAAATTAAAAAGAGTTTTAATTTATCTAATTTTAATTAGAACTTAAAATTATAATTTATAATCATTACTAATATATTAGGAATCACATGCATCATATATAAAAATATACTAAATAAGAGAAAAATTATTAATTGTAAACTTTGAAAAACTTCGAGAATAAAATATGTGACATTTGATGTTATTAAAAATTAAATTATAATTATAATTAAAGTTGTATTTAATTTGAGTATTAAGAATATTATTATTATTATTTCTTATACAAGGAAGAAGAAAGAAGAGAATAGCTACCACTATTCTTCTTCTCCCTCTCAAAATTATTTTGAGTTCTTCCTAAATTAGATATGTGGATAACGTTTGAGATTGGATATTTGAACAACTGTGATTGACTTATTCATAAGGAAGAAAAGATTCAACGAGAAAATATAACAACATTTGTATTCACCATAAAATTGTAAAATGATTTCTATTATGTGGCTTGATCATGGTTAATTTCCCAACACTATCTAGTGTCTAAGTTGAGTTATTTTCAACACCACTTACATTTGAGATTTCGGTAGCTGGGTTTAAACTCTTTTATTGTATTTGTATTCAATTATGAAACCTTTATATAAACACAAATTGAGTATTTAAACACCAAAATAGGATTGAAATCATGATGAAATTCATAAGAAAATATAAGATATTTCAATCCTATCATTTAAAAAAAAAAATACCTACACATATATACACACACATGATGTTTTTCAGAGAAAAGGGAAACGATGATTTTCCTTTTTCCTTTTAATCATTTCAAATAACCCACTTAATTTTTATTTAGTCATATAAACCATTATTTTCGTATAAGTAAAATTTTAAAAACCTTGCAAACAATTTTTTTCTTAGATTAAAAAAAGCTCACTTAAGTTAAGAGGCACATTTTTAAATTCTTAGCAAACAAATTAAAATTCTTATTTTTTAATTAATAAATGTACTATGAATAATTATCTCAAAAAATTAATTAAACATACTATTATTTAGAATTTAGAGTTTAGGGAATGACAATCAATTTTTTTTATCCATATATATATATGAAACTTCATTTAACCCGATGGGTCAATTTGCATTGACCTAACCTGAATTTAACTCAATACGAACTCTACCTGACCTAAAATTGACCTGAATCCAAATTAACCTGACCAGAATTCGAAAGCCTTTCAATCCGTCATCACTTGAACTCAAAAAGACCCAACTTGAACCCGAATTGATGTTGACCTGATTAAACCTGAACCCAAAAAACTCGACCCAAATCTAATCCGACCCACCTGATTGACATCTCTACTACTAATAAGTTTGGTGGAGAGGAGATATTTGACCTTGTAATGGAGTTTGTAGGTGAACTTGACAGAACTTTAGCGAAAGAGAGGAGAGAAGAGAATCGAATATAAAGAGAAGAAAATGATCTATATTAATAATGAAATTCACCACTACCAACTCGAACTCATTTAGTATTGATGGACCCCAACCAAAAAAAAAATTAATTTAAATGATCACATTATTATGAAATTTATATAATCCTAATAGAATTAAAAGTTCTTTCAATTAAGAGTTAAATTCGAGAGATTTCAAAAACAATAAAAATTCTTTTTTAATACATAAACATAAAAATATAATTTAAACTTTAATAAAAACCTTAAAATTTTAAAAATCAAAATTTATCAAAACAATGATATAAACGTGGATGTATATAAACACCATGACATCACTTAAAAGATTTCTTCAAGAATGCATATAACTTGATCCATAGTTAGAGGAAGGGAAAAAAAAATTCAAAGCATGAATTCTTCTACTTTTTAATTTTAGCCTAATTAAATAGCATAATAGCACTATTAATTAATACAAAGAAAGGTTCATACACATGACTACAAAGTGCTTCTACCATTTTGTGTTTCTTTTTATTGTATTTTTTCCAACTTGTTAATCCATTATATTAATCATTAATTCTTGTAATTATTCTATTTAGTAATAAATAAATAGGAAAATGGTTTAGAAAGTTTACAAACACATAAGTATCTTTTACATTGGGGTTGTTTGATTCAGCTTTTGATTGTGGTTTTTTTGTGATTTTTGTATTGGATTTTGTGTATTTTTATAAATTTTTGTATTGTATTTCTCGATTTCTGTGTTATATTATTATGCTATTTTTTTATTTCTGTGATTTTTTTGTATTTATAAAAACCAAAAACAATATTAATAACGAACAGGTCGAAGAAGTTCATATTGCAATTTTGTTCTAGTAGACGGAGGGATAAAACGAAAATGGTTTAAAATTGATTAAGGCATCTTTAATTTTATTTTTATTTTTGATTTTCGTTTCTTTTTTAACATAAAAATTAAAAAACATCACAGAAATCAAAAAAAAAATATTAATACAGCACAGAAACCAAAAAAACAATACAGAAATCTAAAAAACACATAAAAATCAATATAAACATACAAAAATTATAATAAAAAATTATAATTAACAACCGAACTAAACATGCGCTTAGTATATTTTAATGAGATTGCTAATTAACCACTAAAACAAAGGTAAATACTGACCGGGGTTGGGCCTTTTGGACCCTAAATCTATGTATATGCACGGCCCAACCTAAGCAAGAAATTATTTAATCCATAAGACTAAGGAAGGTCGTCGAGGGGCTGCAACTGTTGTTTAACTATCGCCACTCTTTTAAGCCCGTGGCTCCACGGTCTGAAGCTAGCCCTTGTTACTCTATGCCGAATTTTTTACGCAAGACGTAAGTTCTCTGAAACTTTTAGTTTAATGATTCCTGATGTTCTGTCTAATTTTTTACGTTGTCTAAATGCCTTTCCTTTTGCAAGGTCATTACTTTTTGATCTTTTGTTTCTTGTATCAATGATACGTGTAGTGTTTTCCGTTAAAGTTTGCTTCTTTTTAAACCCTCTCCGTGGATTATGTTGATTAGGTGTTATAAGTAGGAGTTGTAGCTTTGTGTTTTCGGTTGCTTCTCATTTTTATTCTTCTGTTTTGTTTTTTTTGGGGTCTGTTTTGGATTCTTAATATCTGTCTATTTATTGAGTTTGCCGTCAGATTAATGTTTCACCAGCACATTGTATTTAGGATATATAGTTCTCTGAAGTCTTTTTGCTTACTTCTGGTTATAGCCTTTATCACTATGAGGTTGTTTATTTGCTAGCTGCTAGCTTAGTCGTAGCCTATGTAGTTCTGATTTCTTTTCTCCTGGCCTTCGTCTTTGTTTTTTATGGGGAAACGTTGCTGCTGATATCTGTAAGGTTTCTGTTTGTTTAGTGGCATTGGAGCCATTATTTAGTGGAGATTAGATCAATGGCTGAGGACGCAAGATGGTATAAACAAGGGAAAAAGAAAAAAGGCATGGATAGGAGAGACAAGAAGGAAAGTTTTGGTTTCCATAGCGACGGGAAAGTTTCTGGAATGGCGACTAATGCAATAGTGAGACCAAAAACATCCTTCAAACATCAAAGTACATCAGAGTCACAACCAACAATCATCAGGTATATCGGCCATCATAGGCTAGTATCCCTGTTGAGTTACATAACGTTTTGTCTCGCTACGCTGTTGTTCTTTTCTTGTGCCTTTTGCTGTTTTGCCAATGGGAATGTTAGTGACTTGAGTAAGACTTGTAGAAAACAGGTTGATCCGGACACAGCCAAGTACTTTTCAGAGATTTGGAATCTTTTTGAAAGAAGGGAAGTTGACTTGGATGAGCGGTCTGTTATATGTGGCAATGCTCTTGAAGAAGCTAGAGGGAAAGAATTCGAATTGGCAACTGATTACATTTTAAGTCATACTTTGCAAGCCCTCCTTGAGGGCTGTGACGTGGACCACCTCTGTGGTTTTCTTCGAGGCTGTGGAGAAGTCTTCCCTTTGATTGCAATGGATAGGTCTGGTTCTCATGTTGTTGAAACAGCACTCAAGTCTTTAGCCATTCTTCTTGAAGATAATCAAGCCTATTCTGTTATTGAAGATACTCTTACTATGATATGCAAGGTATCAAGTTCCTTTATCTATTGTTTTCATGGCAAGATGAGGTTTATTTATTGTTCATGCAAGCACAGAGTCTGCAAACAAATCTTAGATGCGTCCTTAATGATTTATCAGTATGGTTCGTTTTTCATTGCTGTTTATCTCATAGTGTTTCCGTGAAAAAGTTTAGATGATTGTAATGGCAGCAGCTAATGTAATTGTATGGTGTGCCAAAAAATAAAGGAAAGCATTCCATATTTTTCTTCTCTGAGGAAAAAAGATGGAAGAATGTAATTCTTGACAGGAGTACTGATGACTTTGTTCTTTGCAGGTAGTTGTTGTCAATCCAGTTGATATCATGTGCAACCAATATGGGTCTCATGTCCTTCGAAGTCTTCTGTGTCTTCTTGGAGGGGTAGCATTGGATTCCCCAGAGTTTCATGGAAGAAAGCCACCATCAGTGCTGGCTGAGCGTTTAAACCTTGGGGCATCTCAGTTGGTTGGGAATGATTCACGATGCGTTCATCAGGAATTTCCGACTTTACTAAAATTTGTTGTGTCAGAAATGTTAAAATGTACCAGAAATGATGTCAAGATCCTGCAACTTGATCAGTATAGCAGTTTGGTTTTGCAGGCATGTTTGGATATTTCTCTTCTATTAGTCTACATTATGTTTTCCCTTTCTAAGTTATTTTCTTTGTCAAGTAACAGGACTCTTTGTGTGTTTTCATTCTTTAGCTCACTTTTGTTGTATGGAAAACTTAAATTAATTTGGTGTTCCTTCTAGTTGCTAACAATTTTCTCTTTGCAGACAGCTCTGAAATTGCTAGCTAAGTATGATCAAGAGTTATTCCATGTGATTCCAAATATTCTTGGCTTAAAAAATGTAAATGTATTGGAAGGGAACTTCATAGAAACAGGAGTAAACACCATCGTGGAACTAATGAAGGAAACTGCATTTAGTCACTTGATGGAGGTGGGCAACAATTTGTTTCACAGAAATTACACATTGATGCAAATTAAAATCTTTGTCCTTGTTAATGATGTGATCTGTTTCTGCTGTGGACATATCATTCATTATTAGTGTAAGTTCTTGTATGTTGTAGATTGAAACATCGTTTTGAAATTCATTCAGATGATGTATATGCTCTCAAACACAACTTTTGCAGTATAACAGAATGTTTTTGCCAACTATCTGGCATATATTCTGTTGTAATGTTGTCATTTTGGGAGATCTATTACTTTACCCGTGACTGCATGAAACAAGGCTCTTTTTTTTTTTTTTTTAATAACATTGTTCTGCTGACAAGAACAGGAAAATGCTGTCTTACTTTTCTGCAGGGTTAGACCTCTGTAAACTATGATTCCTGTTTTCCCAACTATTATTTTTGTAATGATATTCAAATTGCATAGCTGTCCAAGTTTGAATCCTCCTTACAAATATCATTGTTGTAGTATTGCATTGT
Organism: Pinacopodium congolense; assembly: GCA_028565735.1. Classification (NCBI taxonomy): domain Eukaryota; kingdom Viridiplantae; phylum Streptophyta; class Magnoliopsida; order Malpighiales; family Erythroxylaceae; genus Pinacopodium; species Pinacopodium congolense. Next base: position 7,796,647 of record JAOXYD010000001.1, on the reverse strand, counting down.
CTATTTGTGGATAGAGATTCTATAGATGCCTAAGTTTTGCTGCAAATGTGCAGGTAATCTTGGATGTGGCTCCTGACAGATTGTATGATGAAATGCTGGGAAAAGTTTTTAGAAATTCATTGTTTGAGCTTTCATCTCATTATTGTGGCAACTTTGTTGTCCAGGCTTTAGTTCCTCGTGCAAGAGATCCTGAACAAGTATGTGCCAGGACATTGTATTTTAAGAAAATAAGAAAGTGTTTCATGTTGGGGATTCAAATATGTCTACTTTTCAAATATTTGCTTATTCATCGGACCTTTATGCTTTCATATGCAATAGTTAGTTAATCTTTTGCAGATGTTCTCATTTGATTTTTTAGATGGAGTTGATCTGGGAGGAACTTGGTTCAAAATTTAGGGATCTTCTTGAAATGGGGAGGTCGGGAGTCATTGCTTCTCTTTTTGCAGCTAGTCAAAGGCTTCATACTCATGAACAGAAGGTTTAGTTCACTCTTTTTCTTCTTTATTGCTTCAAGTTCTAAACAATTAACCAAAGGATCTTTACTATGATTTCAGTTAGTTGAGGAGATTGATACATGCATACTTGTATAACCCCTCATGTCACACTAATTATTATTTTTCTTTTTTTGGTTGTTTACAGTGTTGTGAGGCCCTTGCTGCTGCAATATGTTTGCCAAATGAGGGTTCAAGATGTATTATTCCTCGAATTCTGTTTCTTGATAGTTTTTTGGCCTGTGAAGACAAGGCTAATTGGAACTTGCCCCATGGTGCTAAGATACATGTCATGGGTTCACTTATTCTGCAGGCAGTTTTCAGATTTCAAAGTGTATGTTGCCTTTTTTTTTTTTTGTTGCATACATGCAATTGTGTGAGCGAGATTTGTACCTGATGTCATTTACTTCTAGGGAGCAAAAGAGCTAGAAGTTTCAAATTAGTTAAGCTCTCTCATTCTGGTCAATTCTTTCTTGCCTATGGCTACGAAATGGAGCTATTCTTCCTTTTCGTCTTCTTTGTTATAGTTATAATTTGGCTACAGAAATTGAATATTTGAAGTTCTTTGCCATTTAACTTGATTTACCATTTTATGTTAGGACTTAGTCTTCTTTGTTATAGTTATAATTTGGCTACAGAAATTGGATATTTGAAGTTCTTTGCCATTTAACTTGATTTACCATTTTATGTTAGGACTTAGAAGCGACCAGTTTGTCCGGGGGGGCATCCTGGCACCCAATTTCTCATTCTAACACATAATTGTAATTTTATTGAGCAGGAGTTTACACAACCTTATATCATGAGTCTAACATCAATGGAAATTGATCACGTCTCCTGGCACCCAATTTCTTGTTCTAACATATAATTTTTAATATTATTGAGCAGGAGCTAGTACAGCCTTATTTCATGAGTCTAACATCAATGGAAGTTGATCATGTCATTGAAGTGGCAAGAGATGTAGGAGGGGCACGTGTTATTGAAGCTTTTCTAGATTCAAATGCTTCCGCAAAGCTGAAACGCAAACTACTTATGAAGTATGTTTTACTATTATGCTTGGTTGTCCTCCTTTTTCATAAGTTTATTTCTGTCTCTTGCTATCTGCTATCTGATTTTATGTGCTTTTGGTGGTGCAAATACTTTTACCATACCTGATCTGGAGATCATCTCATTGCACATTTTTGGATGTACTGGATCTACATTACAGTTGGCTATTAACAGCAATTTAATTTCCTTCGTTTACTTATGCTGAATGTCTAAAGGCTACGGGGACATTTTGGAGTGCTTGCAATGCAGCCATCTGGTTCCTTTACCGTTGAAAAGTGTTTCACTGCCAGTAATGCATCACTAAGAGAGGCTATAGCATCAGATTTGTTAGCTGTTCAACTTGAGCTCTCAAAGACAAAGCAAGGCCCATACCTTCTCAGGAGACTGGATATTCATGGGTATGCAACATGCTATTTGTATTGGAGAATTTTGTCTAGTTAGACAAACAAAATTTTGATGCTACCATTGAATTTCTTCAATTTATTATTGATTCTCTTGGTTTTGGTGGGTCGTGATTGGGTAGTGCAGCTGTATTTGATGCTCTTTTCTCCTTTGTTATACTGCAACAGGTATGCTATTCGACCTGATCAGTGGAGATCAAAACAAGTATCAAAAGAATCAGCTTACAAAGAGTTTTGTGCTACATTTGGATCCTTGGAATCAAAGTCCTCCAAAGGACAGTCGTTCCTTGCTTATGCTCCCAAGAACACATCACACCCCAAAGAAGTAAAGAAAATTAGGGAAGAGATTGATCATCATCTGGCTTCCCAGAAGTGTGCAAAATACAGCAGGCTTGACAAAGTCACTACTATGAAAAACGAAAAGTTGAAAAACAAAAAGCATCATGTGGGTTCTGACATCAAAGGTGCCTCGCAGAAAGAAGTATCAGGTATGAGCCGGAGGCCGTTTCTATCTGTTGACCTGAAGAGCAACAAACGAGGCAGAGATGACAGATCATCAAAAGCTTTAGTAAAGAAGCTAAAACTATAATGAGGACTTTCCTTGACTTTGTTTGCCTTCTGAGCATAGTGAAAAGGAAGTTAGTAGCGGAGATAGCTTTGATGTTTCCATGGTTGCTTCGATCATACTTGTATAATCATTAAGTTTTTGACAGTCAGTGAATACTTGAGCCTCGTCTAAGCTAGAACGTGGGAGAATTATCCCCTGGCGGTGCAGTAGGCAGCTAATGTAAGCTTCATGTGCAGTAACCGGGAAAGTTTGCATCTTTACATCAGAACTGGGTTGTTGAGGTAGTAAAACTGTTGAATACATTATGCACTGCACTTATTATTCTACATTGGCCAAAAAAAAAAAAAACAAAGTGGGAACCATGAATAAAAAAGAGATTTAAAGGAAGAAAAATTTTGAAAAGAAGAATGGACAGGCAAAATAAAAAGGAAAAGAACTCTTTAATAATCATGCACGGCTGGAGTTGGAAGCTGCCTTTGTGTGTTTTGATCTCGAGTCTTCTAAAGGAGGCTTGCACCTGGCAGCAGAAAACATGGTATGCAGGGTCAGCCATGGAAACTGGTGAAGCTTGGAAATGATAAGACTCCGGAAGTTAGTTCTGAGTGGAATTAGAGCTGCTTGAAGGAATCCTTCTGTAACTTAAGAGTTTAGCTGCATGAATGAATAGTTGTCATGGCCAACCTGCTGATCTCTAACAGGTGAAGAAGCCACCGCGACCGAAGTGAACGGGCCATATTGTGGAAGGCAAATGAAATGAGAGTAAACAAAAGAGCAAGAGCAGTCATAGCTATGGGGTAGGAGGAGGACCTCATTGAGTTGGTGTGTATATGCACAGCGTTTCGAGTGGGATGATGAAAGCTTGAAGGGTTTGCAAAATGAAATTTATGTGTTAGGTCGGAACTGATAAGAAAGAGATGTGATTCATTCATGTCAGACTTTTGAAAGTATTAGTAGCGGTAGGGAGACAAGTCTGAAGAAGTATGGGATCTCATAGCAGCAGGATCATTTGTTTGCACCTTTCTTCTGACTGTTGGATGGCTCAGTATATTTTTCTTTT
>JAOXYD010000001.1:7772101-7784975 GCA_028565735.1 Pinacopodium congolense | reverse complement strand
CTTTTAATCTTCTCAAATAACCCACTTAGTTTTTATTTAGTCACATAAACCATTATATTCGTATAAGTAAATTTTTAAAAACCTTGCAAATAAATTTTTTTCTTAGATTAAAAAAACTGACTTAAGTTAAGAGGTTCATTTTAAAATTTTTAACAAACAAATTAAAATTCTTATTGTTTAATTATTAACTGTATTACGAATAATTATCTCAAAAAATTAATTAAACGTATTGTTATTTAGAATTTACAGTTTGGGAAATGACAAACAAATTTTTTTATTCATAAATATATAAAACTTCATTTAATCCGACGGGTCAACTCACGTTAACCCGATCTGAATTTGACCTAACCCGAATTCTACACGACCTGAAATTGACCCGAACCCAAATTAACCCAACCTAAATCCAAAATAGTGTTAATCTGAAATGACCCGACCTGAACTTGAATTAGTATTAACCTAAAATGACTTGAACCTAAAATGATTCAACCCAAACCTGATTTGACCCACCCGATTAACATTCTTATATGATACAGTGGTCACCGAAATGGAGAATTAAAAGGATTCAACCTTCCTTCCCTTTCTAATCCCAAAATCAAAACGATCTTTTTGAGAATGGAATTAGATGACGCAAGGAATAAAAGACAAGCTTTCATGAACCACAAAGAATCATGATATCGTTCTCCTCTTCTAATCCACAATCAAAAAGGACCTTTGGGTGGCCCTGCACTAGTGAAAATGAGTTAAAAAAGACTCGAGGAACAAGAGTCAAGCTTGTAATGCACCACCACAAAGAGCCATGATACTTATTTATGTTTGCACTTTTACTGCTTATAAAAACTCAAAAAGTTTTTAGAAAATGTGATGTATTTAGACATATTAGTGGTAGTGGTTTTTATGCTACTAGAATATGAAAGGGTTTATCAAATAAAAAATCTCAAAACGAAGAAATCATAAAACTAAAAAGCTGTAAGTTAAAAACGTTAAAACAAGCATAAAAAATCAAAATCCTACGAAAGATCATAACTTGCACCTCAAAAAGATGTGTGCAAGGTATCTTAAACTGCAACCGAATAACAGGAAGATGCATCAAACTAATCATATCGACTAACAGAAATCCTTTTTTTTTTTTTTTTTTTGGGTTGAGAAATGGCCACAGCTCACTTTTTTTATAGTGCAAGAAGAGAGATTGGAGGTTAATGTGAAAACTTGGGAAGTTCAGTCTTCACCCTGTACGAATGAGATCTATTAAGTCGTTTGATTAATTACATTTACTGCGTTTGTTAACCTGTGCTCTCTAGCCCACCACTTTGTCTCGTGAAAAAATTATCTAACTTTCTAAGATCTAGGATGAAGGTTTTGCCTTTTTTTTTTTTTTTTTCCTCTTTTACAATTCCAGAAGTACTCAGGATCATAAATGCTCTCTTTTTCTGTAAATTTCTTGTTTTTTTTTAGTGTAATTGATCAAGGATTAGATGCTTGATAATTACAAGTGAATATAGGTTGTCCGGAGTATGACAATTCAAAAAAGTTCCAAGCTTCTGATCCTATCACAGCAAATTCAACAGAAACTTCGCCGCCATGCACAAATGATCAGTAGTTGTCAGCTACTGCGTATCATAATTTTGGGAGGAACTGTGGGTAACATCAAAACAATAAATCAACAACATTTTGGCCATTTAAGACATGTAATCTTGAGTATTTGGATCGCCAGCTTGTTGTGATGCACTTTGATCATTTCCCGCTGTTCTCTTGCTCATATTAGCTCGCTGCACTAAACGTACCAATGCCTGGACCACTTCTGACATAGGGGGTCGAAATTCCGGCTCCGGCTGAAAAAAAAAACAATGAAAATAATGAGTCCCCAGACCACATTGTCACAGTAAAATGATTACGCCTCAAGAAGTTCCACCTTGTTTTTGATATGCATATTTAAGTAGAGTTCTGTATACCCTACCCCAACCCCAACCCCAAATTCCTTCATCTCAAAAACAATTCTACCTGAACGCAAAGGGCAATAACATCAGCAAACCGAGAAAGCGATTTGACAGGGTAAAGCCCTTTAAGTGCTTGATCAACCATCTTCGATAAAGCATCAATGTCATGAAGCTGAGGTGTCGCCCATCTTACCAAAGATTGCTCCAGTCTTGGTCTTGTGCTGTAAAAACATTTCACAAAGAATAAGGACTAGGAACCAATTTCTTCATCCTCTGCCTACCTTTGCTAGTTATTGGACATAATAACAGGGATAAGTTTTGTAATCAACCAATCACCTATCAAATGGTTTTCGCCCGGTAAGCAGCTCCAACATGACCACTCCAAAACTGTAAACATCACTCTTAAGAGTATAATGACCAGACATGGCGACCTCAGGTGCACTATATCCAGAACCTGCATTTTGGCTCAATATCTGCATATGGAAATCGAAACCAAAATCACATAATAAGCGATAAATTCAAGCCTCTTAAGTTAAAATGTGATGTAACAACAAACCAACCTAACCAAAAATAGATGAAGCTTTTTACGAGTAGACTGGGTTAATGTCCATTGCAATGACATGAGAACAATGTGCCAGAAGTCTAAAAAATTTGGAACGTCCAATAAATTGTTTCTTATAAGCATGGCATAGGAAGTCAAGCATTTCAACTTTCAAATTATCTAACGACCATCTCTTTTAGTACTTTCCTTGTTGACCTCCTGCACCAACTTTTAGTAGCTCTTGTAACGAAATTCAATTATTTTAAACTTCACAACCTCGTAAACTTCTGAATTTCGAGCCAATCAGAAAATGACATGCACAGCTTTCTTAGAAAGTTCATAAAACTAACTCAAAGATCACCTGATCTGCGTTCGGGAGAAAACTTGACAGGCCCGAGCTTGAAAGGTGAGGATTGAGTTCAGCATCCAATAGTATGTTTGCTGAATTGATGTTCTTGTGAGTAATGGATGGAGAACAGACTTCATGCAGGTACCTGAAAAATTGTAACATGAAGATCATGATAAAAATATTGCAGAACGATGGTGAGTTCATTAAAATCTACATCACCAAGGCTGAAAAGTTAGGTTTCTATGGCACAAAAACCACTTAAATCTCATCCACTATAGATTCAAATCAAACATCAGAACCTATTAATACAACTAATGTACCACCATCAAATGTTAAATGAACTAATGTCATTGAAAATTGCATCTCTCATTCATTTACTGGAATCAATTACATTTATATATCCTAAAATTACTCCTCCTTGGTTCTAATGCTTTTGAAAAAAGTCATGATTATGCTTTTGAAATGATAAGTGAGTGAGGAGTTTCATGTCAGTGTTCTTGTCTTTCCAATATTGGTTGACACTGGGTTCATAACAGCTATATTGTTTAATCATCCTCTCAGGTAATGCAGGACTTACGTCACCAACAGGAAAGAATGGAGGTATTTGAGAGCGACTATGTAAAAGAGGGACTGTATCTTTAGATAATGATGTTTGGTATTAGGGCAATTTGTTGAACTTCTCATGTAGCTGTAATGAACTTACTCCAATGCTCGGGCAGTTCCCAAAGCTATCCTGACGCGAGAATTCCATATCAAAGGTTTGTCATATTCATCTGATACATGAAGGAATTCATGCAGTGATCCATTCTTATGGAACTCGTATACTAGTAGTTGTTGTCCATGCTCCGAACAATAACCCACTAGTTCAGTCACATTCGGGTGATGCAATTCTGAGATTTTGGACACTACTTCGGTAAAATCTTCAAGCATATCATTGGGAATACAAGCTGAATCTATTTTCTTCACCGCAAGAACCTACAACATGGTGTCCCAAAGGGAAAGTGAAAAGAATCATCAGATAAGGTACTCAAATGTTCCAAATGCAACGTGCCAGAATGAGGACTACTAATTCCAACCTAGAATAACCTACATAAATGGAAAACCATTGTCAATAAAATGTGCATGTGTTAAGATTTGCCATGAAAAAGCACTCAGCTAGCACATTCACATCTAATATCAGGATGCATCTGTTTCAATGTGTGTACTATGAAAAGAAGGATATAAACTTAAGCAATCGTTTGTTTATCATTTTTTTTTCCTGGGCCAAAAGTGAAACATTCAGGACTTTTCAGGTTAAAGAAGCAAACCTTCCCATCATCAAACTGAGCACGATAAACACGTCCAAATGACCCCTCACCAGTAAGATTTTCAACACTGAAGCTGCCAGTAGCCATCTGCAGGTCTGCTACTGAATATGAGGTCACATTGACAGGAACTAGAACAGGTTTCTTTACAACAGTAGGCTTCTTTGGAAAATCATCCTCGTCAAATGATTTGTGGCGATCACTGGGTGGGGGTCTCAGATTTATCGAGGCTGACATATCCATTTTCCTAGTAATTAGAGTGGACGGAGCTTGCACAGCCTTCATTTCTGTAGTACAATTTGAAGGTCAAACTAAGTGGAATTTTTGGAAAAGGAGCAATGACACTTCCAATCACAAATGTCCACAGAACAGATTTGAAGAAACTAATAATGCAGGCAGGCATCAAAGTGAACCAAATACAGTTTAGAGATTTGTCTAATCCCAACCAAGTAATATCTACAAATCATCACATCAGTGATACACGGCTGAGTACATCCTTCATAAAACAGCACTATTAAAAAACTAATTAGTGTCACGTAAACCAATTTCAATTAAGCCCAGCATCTTTAGTCGAAGCATTAGCAGGCAAAAGTACAAATTATAAGAAAAAAACAATAATCAAAACAACATAAGGATCACAAAAGATGGGAATAATGTAGTTCTCATTTTTTAGGAATGGAAAATAATCAACAAGAAAACAGTCTAGATACAGCATAGAAACAAAACATTGTAAATAATGCAAATTGCTGACAGGAATGCTTCATTGAGCCCAAAAGTGGGACGAACAATTATTACCTTGCACTTCACCGGAAGCAAGAGGAGCAAATGGTTCATTGTCAGGTTTTTCTTCATCTGAGGGTGACCTCTTTGATCTCATCACAAGGAAAAATGCCATTATTGCTCCAACAACAAATATTGATATGATAATCCCAGCAATGCCACCACCTGTAATTCCTGGTTTTTTGTTGCCGCCATCAGCCCTACTGTTGGATGGACTATTGTTGCCATCAGATTTATGAGCAGGGGGTTTCGGGGCTGGAGGTGTACCAGGTGGTGGAGGAGGTGCAGACCCCGAGTTCCAATTGTTTCCTTCCTCACTATAATAAGGATTACTCAAATTGATTTTGCAGAATTATTATTTAACTAAAGCAACCTAGTAGCTCACACATGGTCGTAGAAATCTTACTGCAGATTAATGTTAGCCAATGTTCGAGGGATCCAGCCATTGAAATGATTATTTGCTACATTCCTGACAAACAATAATGACCAACAAGTTAGTGTCATGGATTAAATGTGAGGAAATAAAATACAAGTTCTCAACTAAATTCAACTACTAAGGAAGTTACACACAAATTTTCAAGCGGAAGATTGGAGAGGACATCAATAGTTCCTGTAAACTGATTGTTTTGCAAGTACCTGTGAAGAGGCAAAGGCTAGTAAGCAAAAAGAAGTCAAATCTTATGTTTGCTGCAATAATCAGAGGAAATGCTACTTACATCGTTGTCATACTTGAAAGGGAGCCAAAACTCCGGGGTAGATTTCCTGTCAGTGCATTGAAGGAGATATCCCTGAAGCATGGCATTTAGTTACTAATACCTTTGATCTATTTATTCCATGAAGATAATTCAAAAAACCTATAATAAATAGCAATCAAATACAAAGTGAATTTTGCCTTTCCAAATAATCAAGGCAACTTGGAACTTTCAGAAAAATTTGATGAACCACGCACTACCAGTGATCTAGCAAAGCTAAAAAAGATACAGAAAGAGCATCTACAACAGAAACAACACAAATGTCCAAAGATATTAGAAATATGCAACCCAAATTAGATTCATTAAATTATTTTAGTATTACAGTGCTTATTAGATATTTGAATCACAAACCAAATTTCAAGTAGTCATGAAAACCAACTACTAGTCTAAAATTAATTGGTAAGTTGAACATGCAACAAAATAATATAGGAAGGGTTGTCGTGACGCCTTAATAAGATAAGCAAAAAGTTAAAATCATATCTTGATCAAAAAACAGTAAAAAAGATCTCACAATGTGGAGAGAGAAGAAAGCTGTCCAAACATGTCGTTAAGCTGATTTTGAAGTTGGTTGTGTCCAAGGTTCCTACTCTCCCATTGAAAAATAAGGAAAATACATACGTCATTTCTGAACTAGAAAAAGAAGCTTCATTGGAGAACTAACAAAGAAATAACACTCACAAGTATTCCAGAGAAGTCATTTGTGAAATGGAATAAGGGATTCCCCCATTGAACTGATTATTAGCAAGATTCCTGCATTAAAAACAACATATGGTTAAGTCAAAATAATCAACTTCAGAGAAAAAAAAAAAAATTAGGCAATTTCCATATGAACCATACAGTCTTGTCAAGTTTGGAGGAAGCTGATAAGGGATAACACCTCCCAGGTTGTTGTTACTCATGTCTCTGCAAAATCCAACATGTAGCCATGTCATAAAAATACGACGTATGGCAGTCATGTCATCAATTTTATAAGAACCTCATCTTACAGATTTTTCAATGCTGTCAAACTAGTGAGCTGGTAACCCATTCCTCCAGAAAGTCCAAGACCAGATAATTTACTGACATAGTCAAATAGAAGATGAAGTTAGAGAACGAAATAGGTGCTAGGAATGTTTAATGCAACAGGCCAGGGAAAAGAAAAGTGTCTTGGAAGATACATTTCTGTTATTCGAGAGACTGAGCACGTAACACCTTTCCAAGACTGCCCACATGGATCATCACCAGTCGAACTCCACTTGGTTAGTTGTTGTGGTGAATTTAAAATGCTGTACATGACTCTTAAAGCAGAAGCTGTAGTCAAAGCAAGCAATCAATGAGTTATGTACCAAATATGCACAATGTTTTAACTCATCTTGATCTTATATGACTATTCTATGATATCAATTCATGCCTAAATAATGATATAAGTGGTAAAAGATCACAAGAAGTTTAAGGTGGAGAACATCATTGAACATAAAATATGAGGGGTAAGAAACTTCAAAAACTTCACCAATATGCCTGACTTTTTATATTTAGGAAAGATGTGATGAATATGCCCATGTTTAGTTATTCAGAAAATATTTGTTTTCTTGGACAACAAGAAGGAATAGAATGGATATTATAAAAATTGAAGGGGGTCGGCTTCCTTTCAAAATTATAACAGCAAAATACTCTTGGTTGTGGACTTATATGCAGTTACACACTCATGCTCGCCGGCTATATCAACAAAATAACATCATATCTATGAGTCCATGGTTATAAAAAGTATGTGCATGCATCTCCAAGTTATGGGATGGCAAGGGGAATGATCAATGACTGACTGGAGTTATGCATAGCTGAAGATGATGGATCTTTTTCTTTATCGCTCTGTTATAAGTGGAAAGTAAGACTACCTCAGAGATCAATTTTCTAAATGCCAAACAGATGGAGAAGTTAGAGCTGCTAGCCATGCTTGCTTCAGACATTGAAAGAGTTTGATTTTGAGCATGAATAGCAATTTTACAACTAAAATTTCCCCAGTTATGGTTACTAAACAATCCCATCGTAAATCAGATTATGATTAATTTTGTATGCACGTGAATCAACTGAGTCTTCAGACCCTCATCTAAGATGGCACCTTAAGTTCTAAGGGTAGTTTATGGGAGCATCTTGAGTTTGGTTAGGATGCAGAACACATGGTTCAGTCTTCAGATTACTTTTGAGTTGGACAGCAAGTAGATTACTCATCTACTTAATGATTGGGCAGTCAACCCAGAAATGACACATTATTTGACAAGGCAATCCAGGCAACTATGCCAAACAAATGATATCAAAGCAAGACCATTCTTAATCAAGCAATCTCATTCCCAGCTGCTAAAGCATAAATTCGGAACTAAGACAACAACTGTCACATATCACTCAAAATCACCTGCAAGGTCTTTGCTTTCTAACTGACAAATCCCAGAAAAGAAATCGGCATAAACGAGAACATGCACAGACTAAAAGCCTTATCTTTTCTGATATGACTAACATACAAAGCAAAGCTCAAAGCAGTAGCTTTTGACCAGAAAGAGGCACTAAACTGAATCTCGATGTTGTTAACTGGAAAATCGTCCAAAAGAGAGAAACAAATTTTTAACTATAAATTTTTTTGAGTCAGCTCAAAACCTTATTCAAATAAAGAAAAGAAATGTACAATTTGCAGGTGCATAAAAAAGTCAGAAACTTTCAGCAATAATAACAACTAACAAGCAGACAGATAACACAGCAAACAGAAACCAGAGGGAAATGACACAAAAACACGAGCTAAAAAGGATAGCAGAAACAGAGTGTGGTTGTGCAGAGATGGACGCATCTACATCCATCATTGAGACAGAAAGAGAAAGACAAGAAAAAACAAAAGAAAACATAATGAAAGAAGAGAGTGAAAGTTGTGACTTACCATCATTTGGTTCCGTAGCACCATGGATGCATCTAATAATGCAGATTGCTAGTGTCACTATCAGTTCAACCCTTCTCCACAAACCCATCATCACCCGGAGAAGATGGCCAATGACTAATGCAAGAAACCTCTTCCCTTGTATTTCTTTCTTTTTTTCAATTATTTGACTAATATTTCTTCTCTATACCCATGAAACTATGTCCCAAGGCAAGCTGTCAGGCACGATTTGCCAGAAGAATCCAAAGCCACAGATGACAGAAGGCCCTTTGTATCTGCATTATGGTCTTACAAAGACATATTTTATTATATTCACATTCTCCTCTTACACTTCTTTGATCATTATTTGTTTACTTCTGTTAAAGCTCCAGAATTGTAGTCAGTATTTTTTAATAAGTATATACTAAAATTTATTCATATTTATTTCCTCGCTTAAAAGAATCAATGACATAACCTTTTACTATCAATAGGTAAGGTTGCTTATAAGGGTGAATGATCAAGGAAAAAAGAGACGAAGGTTACATGAAAACAAATCTATCATTAGCGAGAGGGATAGATCATTAAAATTTTAAAGTGACCATACTTAACGGGAGAGCTACGAGACTGTGTACGTATAAGAATGAAGATAAACCATTCTTTCAATTTGTATATTCATATTTTTCACCTTACTATAAAGTAAAGAGTTTTGACTTTTTCATATCTCATATATTATATTACACACGGGTAGGGTGCATGTACATTGTATAATAGCATCAAGTACTGTTAGATCTAGATTTTGTGTCTTGCAGAGACAGGCGACCCATTTAACCTAATCATTCTTGACATTTAAAGATTTTGGTGACAGTCAAGGTAGTATCCGGGAAAGTGCCCACTTTCCATGGGTTGGTCTACCATTTGTTTTGACTTTGTTGATAATGACAGATAGTACTTCTATTATTACTTTTATTATCATTGTTTTTTCTTTGTGGAAGTTACTTTTATCATCATTTTTAGTGTGCAATATGCAGCCTAAAGCAAAGTCGGTACTAAATTTATTAATTTATTAATTTATTAATTTTGTATTAAATTTAAATATTAATTGATATCGGTCAATATTAATTGGTATCAATTAGTATCAACATACCGGTCAATATCAATCAATACTAATTTATATCAGCTAGTACCATTGATACTGACTAGTATTAGAAAAAATAAAAAAAGTCAAAACTAATCGGTACTAATCAGTATTAGTATACTGTTCGGTATCGGTCAATACTAATTAATATCAGCCGGTATCATCGATACAAACTAATATTAAAAAAAATTTAAAAAATATAAATCTTTTTAAATTTAAAGTTAAGTTAAAACTTACATAATATAATACATTTATAGACTATTTTGTAAATTTTATAAAATTAAAATTAAAATTTTTAATTTTTAAAAATTATCCGAAACGGTACCGATATTAATTAGTACCGATATAATATCATTTTTTAGGCTAATTCAATATTAGTACCAGTACGATATTTAATATACTGACCTAAAAATACAAAACTAAAGGCCTTTTGTGTTAGATCAACAGATTTTTTGGAGTCCATCATATATCATCTTTTTCTTATACGCTTAAGGGCATATTAATTTTGAGTGACTTGTGTTTAATAATTATTTATTTTCAATATAATCAAATCAGTTCGTCCTTAAATATTTATGTAAATATTATGAAGGTTGTGCGCATCACAAAAAATAAATGTACAAACTCAAAAGTTTTTAATACTACGCGAGTGAATAAAAGATGCATAAATTGTAGAGGCAAAAAGTAGATGTAAGTTGTTGTGAACGGGTTGGATTGGTATATATAACATATCTTCTATCTATGAATTAATTTTAAAATTTCAGTTTTAAGTTGTAGTTGGAAGACGGAAATTTACTTTTAAATAAAATTAATTTAAGATAAAAATGTTTAAAAACTTATAAATATTTAATCAAATTGAATTTTTATATGATAATTAATAAACTAAATATCTAAATTATTATGAGTATTAGAGATTTTTCTTAGATATTACATATATCGGAGATTTATTTAATATGAATTCAAGGAACAATAGTTGCAAGTTCCTTTATTATATATTCTTATACATGAGTTGATTTCTTTTAAGTTAAAGATAGCGAAAAGATCAAATAGATTAGAATTGGAAAAAAGAAATTGCAAAGATTAGGAGTTGAATGATTCTCTTTAGTTAATCTTATAATTTTCCAAAAAACAAACAGATGACAAGTACGTGGAAAGAGATGGACGACGTGGCAACAACTCCCATATAGGTTAGGGTGACAAGGACACCACTTACTCCGAAAACAAACGTTAGGAGATTTGGCATTTTCACATCATCCAACTTGTAAGATCGGATTCAGAGATGCAACAGGGATTACTCATATCTTTTTAGGTCCGGTTTGAATTTTGGATTTAATTTTTAAAATTTTAAATATAAAAATTAAAAAATATATATTAATACAATATAAAAATTAAAATAAATAATATAAAAATACACAAAATTCAATATAAAAATAACAACTATAACCCAAAATTATAATTAAAAATTCAACTAAACAATTCATTTAATTAATTAAATGATGTAACGTAGTAATTCATGTGTCTACCAATTCAGGCAACATGATTAGTTTCCTTTACGAGAAAAGAAAATGAAATTTTTTTATATAATGAGGATGTAATTTGCAAGAGGCTTTTTAGAATTTGGTGACGTATAATTATAAAAAAAATTAAGTAAAGTTGGTAGAATAAAAGACAACAACAAATGGGAAAATATTATTGTTATGCGGATGGCATATCATATGTGTTTGTCCATCAACCATGACCAAATCAGCCAATGCAACAAACACGTATCTGTATTCAATTTGGTGAAGGTTGTCGGTGGCAATTTCGTCCACGAAGGAGCGAGGTTGTTAGGGGTGGACTTGCTTGCATATTGCATAATTCTCCACCTATCTATGTGTTTTTATTTATTTATTTTCAACCATCTTCACTAAATCTTTTGGTAATTTGGCATACATCTTTTCAAGTCAATTTTTTTTCTTCATGAAATTTTACCTCATGGTTAAAATGGTTTATAAGTACACGCATTCAATTTATAAGGTAAATTATATTTTTATGTATGTTTTATAAGCTTTGCATCCCAAATTTGTTAAGAAATTATTTTTGATTAATTGATTAACTACATTGAAGTCTATAACATATTGCTTTAACTCTTTGATAATGGCTATGAGTCATTGTATACTATATTAGTATCGATGCTGTAAGTTAATAAGGTCTTGTTTGGTAAAATTGTTGGATGTCATTTTCAGTTGTGGTTTTTTTGGCACAAAAACCAAAGAGTAAAATTATGTTTGGTTTCGTTGTTGTGTTACAGTTTTCATGGCCAAAAAAATGAAGGAAACTTATTGTCTTATGGCTCGAACGATTCGTAAAAAAGGTGAAACAAAAGATTGTGGCCCTCGCCACTCCCGTCGCGCCTTGACCAATGTGCCCAACGTCGCCACCCCTCCTCACGGCACCTCGAGTCCAAGCTGTCGTCTCCCAACTGTCTTCTCCCACTTGCATATAGGATCGCGAAGTCAACTCTCCCAGTTTGCGAAGTTGCACCTCTCCCAGCTCGCTGGCCTCTCTCCCACCTGGGTTGCATATCTCCAGCTCGCTCGCCTCTTTACCAGTTCTCTGGTCGCATCTCCATCGCCTAACGCAACTTAATTGATTTCTCGATCCATCGTTGCCTCCCAAAGCCGTTGCCGATCGTCACTATCCGAGATTTAGAAGGCCTGGATTGCCATTATTGGTTAAATAATATTTATAATTATTAATACTTTTTATGTAAAATTATATATTTGATTTAATATAAAATGATATTATAAATAAAATAAATGCATATAATATTTATACTTATTAAAGATATTATTTATGTAAAATTAAATTTTTAGTTTAACATAAATGTTATTATAATAAATTAAATTTTAATATTTTTTTTAAATTTATTTATATAATATTTATAATTATTAAACATTTTATTTATAAATCTTTAAATATTTTATTTATTATAAAATAATATAAAATAAATTAAAATTTAATCTTAACATACATTACAATAAAAATAATACACATAATAATACAATAAAAAAAACAACAACACAAAATAGAATTAAAAAACAACAACACAAAATAAAATACAAAAACTAAAAACAACAACAAAAAGCAATAATTAAAAATTAAAAATAGAAATTATACTTCCCAACATCGACTTAACATGCGTACTTGCAAATGTTTTGGATGTAA
>JAOXYD010000001.1:7743161-7761695 GCA_028565735.1 Pinacopodium congolense | reverse complement strand
CTTAAGGTCTCAAGAGTGCATAGGATCTTTTACTTTAATTTTTAAGCACTCCAATTGTCTGTTTGAGATCAAAGAACTCATATTGCTCAAAACTGTCAAAACTGTCGAGTTTTCTGTACAGCTTCATTGTTAGCTTCGATTATGTGTTTTAATCAATTTCTGGAAGCGAAACTTTGATTTTTTCAGTTTTCTTAAGGTCTTAGGAAGTTTCTGGTATTTTTTTTTCAATTTTTAAGTGATTATACCCGTGGATTCTGTTCAAGCCAGAGAAAAGAACGACTCCTCATCCAGCTTGTGGGAGAGCCCAGTCTATGGAACCTTGCTACCATACTCCTCCCAGTTATATGTGCAGGGCGGGGATAAAAGTGAAGGCTGATTTGGGTGCACTTGTTCCTCATGTAAAGCGATGTGAGGATTTTAATCCTGGCTTAAAGCTTTTCAACAAGGATGCTTACTGAAGCTTATCAATCCATTATCATTCATTACAACTTTTGCGTCAAAATTAGGAATATGTTGCCCCTTTTTACCCCTCATAACCGTTTGCTCTGTTTTTAGTAACAGGCAAATCTTATTCAGTGTTAAAAGCTGAAAATGGAGAATTTATTTATGAAGTTTCTTCAGCTTATTTATTCTTCTGTTATAACTTCCACTGAAATGGGAATTCTAGCAGAAATTAATACGATATAATACTAAACTGACCGTGAGAATGCAATTAAACATGGTCTGTTATTACTTTCATATCACGACCATTGAATGATCAGGAGAGATGTAGATGCGAATTTATATGCTTGATCACAAAGCCACAAATATAGATCTGGAAATCCCAGTCGACATGTCTCAAAACAAAAAGCTTCACATTGCTATGTTTCCATATCTGGCCTTTGGTCACATTATCCCATATTTAGAGCTTGCCAAGCTCCTTTCTCAAAAGGGTCACCATATAAGCTTCATTTCTACCTCAAGAAACGTGGATCGCCTCCCAAATGTCCCTCCGAGTTCCATTTGTCCAATAGAGTTCGTCAAATTTACTCTGCCCTCTCATAAACACCTCCCCTTAGACGCAGAGGCCACTACTGATATACCATTCGACAAGCATCAATACCTTAAAGAGGCATACGATGGATTACAGGAAGATTTGGCTTCCTTTCTTAAAAATTCTAGTCCAGATTGGATTGTTTATGATTTTGCTCCTTACTGGTTGCCACCTATAGCTGCGAAACTTGGAGTTTCATGCGCCTACTTTAGCACTCTAAATGCCTGGACTCTATGCTTCTTTGGACCATCAACCAATGCCCTTATAAATGGTGACGACCGGACTGAGCCCGAGCATTTTATCGTCCCTCCCAAGTGGATACCCTTTGAAACGAACCTGGCGTTTCACTTATATCAGGCCAAAAAAATTGCTGGTGGCATTAAGTTTAAGACCTCAGGTGTGTCTGATTTATATCGACTTGGTTCAGTCATTTCAGGTTCCGATGTTTTAGCTGTTCGAAGCTGCATGGAGATTGAAGCTGAATGGATAAACCTTGTCGGAGCACTTCACCAGAAGCCAGTTATTCCGGTGGGGTTGTTGCCACCTTATTTGTATGATGATGGCGACGATCACCATGGGCATACAATCAACGAATGGCTGGAAACAAAGAGCAAAAGTTCAGTGGTTTATGTAGCACTTGGAAGTGAAGTGCAACTAAGTGAAGAAGACATAACAGAGCTTGCACTTGGTCTAGAGCTATCAAAGTTGCCATTTTTATGGGTTCTAAGGAAACAACAGGACAAGGTGGGGTTGCCTGATGGCTTTGAGGATCGAATCAAAGGACACGGCCTTATTTGGACAAGTTGGGCATCACAGACGAGGATATTAGCTCATGAATCAATAGGCAGCTTTTTGACTCACTGTGGTTGGAACTCAATCATAGAAGGGCTCCACTTCGGTCGACCACTTGTGTTGCTGCCATTTTATTTAGACCAAGGCTTGAACGGGAAGGTATTTGCAGAGCAGAAGGTTGGTGTAGAAATTCCTAGAAACGAAGAGGATGGTGGGTTCACGAGGAGCTCAGTTGCGGAGTCGTTGAAGCTGGTTATGGTTGATGATGTTTACTTGGACAATGCCAAGGAGATGAAGGTTGTTTTCGGAGATAAGAGCCTGCATGATGGGTATATCGATAATTTCGTTAGGTATCTTGAGAATCATAAATAGATGTCATTGCGAAAAACAGAGCAGCATAAATATGATAGGAGCGCTAGTTATTACACTTTAAACACTTGCATTTTATTTCTAATAAATGTCTTTTACGTTTGTACTATAAATATTAATAACTAAAACAAACATTTTTTTAGTGGAATATCCAAAAGAAAGGATTATGTATCAATTCTGTCATCCTAGAAAAAGAATTTGTTCTCAAGAAAAGTTGTGGGAGTGAGGTAGGATTTGAAGAAGTTCAATAGACGCAGCTAACATTTAAGTGGTACAAGAACCTTAGGTTGGTACATTAGATGTACAATCTGTAATTAAAGGGACACACAGTCCACGACGTACTAGTAGGATACATCCTCCTATTAGATTAGATTTACATATTAAAAAGGGAAGTGATGATTTATCACTCATTAATGATGAGCCTACGAGTTTTAAAGAAGTAATATTAGATATTGATTCTTTAAAATGACATGAAACTATGAAATCTAAAATGAAATCCATGTATACTAACCAAATATGGACTTTAGTAGATGCACATAATTGTATTGTACCTATTGGGTGCAAATTGGTTTTTAAGAAAAAAATCGACATAAATGGCAATGTACACACGCACGAAGGTAGGATAGTGACAAAAGGTTACAAACAAAAGTAAGGAGTTGACTTTGATGAAACCTTTTCACTAGTGGTAATGTTTAAATTCAATAGGATCTTATTGGTCATTGCTGCAGACAACGATTATGAGATTTGGCAAATGGATGTCAAAACAACATTTCTCAAAGGGAACTTGCAAAAGGATGTATATATGACACAATCTGATGGTTTTGAATCAAATAAATCTCCTAATCAATTATGCAGGTTGCAAAAGTCTATTTATGGAATTAAGCAAGCGTCACGAAGTTGGAACATCTGTTTTGATGAGATAATCAAAGGGTTTGATTTAATCCAAAATATGGATGAGCCATGTGTGTATAAGAATGTTAGTGGGAGTGCAGTTGTTTTCTTAGTGCTATATATAGATGACACATTGCTCATAGGAAATGACATATCAATGCTCTAATCAGTAAAGATTTGTCTAAAAACTTTTCCATGAAGGACATGAGAGAAGCGGTCTATATTTTAAGAATAAAGATCTATAGAGATAGATAAAAAAAGACTTCTTGGTTTATTCTAGTTTACGTACATAGACAAAGTGCTAAAAAGGTTTAGCATGGAGAATTTCAAAAGGGGATTCTTACCAATGTCGTGTGAAATTTCTCTCTTCAAGGGTATGTGTTCTCAGACACAAGAAGAGAGAAATAGGATAGAGGGTATTCCATATGCTTCGATTATTGGATCTATCATGTATGTGATGATATGTATAAGACCAAATATTTTTTATGCTCTAAGCATAACAAGCAAATATCAAGCTAATCTTGGTGAATGTCACTAGACGACCATTAAAAACATCTTGAAGTACTTAAGAAGGGCCAAAGATATTTTTCTGGTCTATAGAAAAGTTGAACTGAGAGTTAATGGTTATTCAAATGTAGGGTTCCAGTCAGATTATGATGATAACAGTTCATAGTTAGGGTATATATTTACTTTTAATAGTGGTGTGGTTAGTTGGAAGAGTTTCAAACAACCAACCATTGCAGATTCTACGACTGAAGCTAAATATATTACAGTTTCTAAAGCAACGAAGGAAGTAATTTGGATCAAGAAGTTCATCACTGAACTTAAAGTGGTTCCTACCATTGTTGATCCTATAGTATTGTATTGTGACAACAATGGTGCTATCGCTCAGGCGAAGGAACCAAGGTCTCATCAACGATCAAAGCATATACTCCAGAAGTTTCACTTGATTAGAGAGATAGTGGAGAAGAAGGACATCAAGATAGAGTGAGTTCCCACTGATGAGAATCTAGCTGATCCTTTCACTAAGCCATTGTCTCATAAAGACATAATAGGCATATGGATGGCTATAGTATTAGATACATATGCGATTAGCTTTAATATAAGTGGGAGATTGTTATTTTATGCCCTTATAGCCAATCTTTTGGTTGTAATTACATGTATGACATTATGATTTTCTAAATTAATGAAAGGCATTCTTTATCTTTATGTATTTTGTTAATTGTATTTAATAATTAATTATGAAGATAAAATCCCTGAAATAATTACTATACAATTAGAAATTATAATTATGATATTCAAATTGCATTTATTGTATTATTCTTAAATTGTTCCTAGTCATAGTTTCATTAAGATGGGGTATTAATGAAGTGGTTAGTACACAATATGTTTCTTTCTAATGAAAAAAGTAATCGATTTTATAGATTAAAGTGTGTAGACATTTAAACAAATGCATGGGAGTTTATTAGAGAATATGTTCACTGAACTGATCCGATCTTGAGGATTCCAAATGAAACATTACTTGTATGTTTGTAGATTCCCTCATGTATGATAGTTGTATGATTAATCCTTGGACTTGAGATTACCAATGTCATCTCATATAAGGATTAATATGTTTTGATGTTATTTATTATCTGCTTTATAAAGTAGGTCAATTGGTAGTGCTTGGATGTTATATGAACTATGTGGAGATAGTTGTGTGAATTAATCTAGGATTCGTCATTTTAAAATAATTAGAGAGAATGTTCTGTTGTTCTTTATTAGTGATGATTTGGAAATTCTTTAACCAGAGTGAATTGAAATTTGAAAAGGAGTTTTCAAATATCAATTATAAATCATTTATTAATTAGTAAGAACAAATATGATTGAATTTTATAGAGTAGACACTGATTCCGTAGTCTAAATTCAATTGAAACATTATATGATGAAAGGATCAAATTATCCACTATAACCATGCATAGACAGGTTCGTCAAACCACTTTGACATTCCTAATATTTGAGTGATCATGATATGTTACTAGACGTCAATCTTGATTTACGATTATAAATTATTTAATTGGAAAATTAAAGATAAATTAAAAGGAGTTTTAATTTATCTAATTTTAATTATGAATTATAATTATAATTTATGATTATTTCCAACATATTAAGAACCTAATGGTTCACACATATAGGTTTATTGGAAGAGAGCAAAATTCAATTAATTTGGACTTAATTGTAAAGTTTAAGAAACTTTAGGTTCAAATATAAGATATTTGATTCAATTAAAATTAAATTATAATTATAATTAAATTTAGACTTTAATTATGATTTATGTTTAATTTTAATATTAGGATAAATATGATTTTTCCACTATATAAGGAGGTAATCCTAGGGTTGCTAGCACGACTCTGCTTCCTCTCAAAATTGTTTTGAGTTCTCTTCCAGTACACTTGTGGATACCGTTAGAAGTCGGACACATATGTGGCTCAAGTGATTTTTCCAGGATTGATACGAGAAGACGAAGATTTTGATTAAGCTTCAAAATAAAGTACGAATTTAGATTCATGCTTCATTGTTTTGCGATTTAATCTTATTATAGAATATCGAGATCTTGGCTTTATGGGAAATCAAAGAACATTGAAAATTGTTTTTATGTCGATTTTGCTTCCTCGGCATGATTAGATAGCTTCCCGATTTTCCAACACTTCCCTCACTCACCTCTCCTAAGCTGTCTCTCTCTCTTTCTTTCCTCCATATCCACCGCACTCTCTTGTCTCTCTTCATCTTTCACCAAAGTCCACCATTTTAATGGCCAACATTACCCTAAATACTATACTTTCTCTACATTGTCTATCAACTCCCACTTTGTCCCTCTCTGGACTCTTAAGGCTTGACGTCTGTAAATCTCCTACAAGGCCATCAATGTAGAATCTTGAAATGAAAACGATAGGGGAGGAGTTAGCAATAAAAAGAGGGTAAGTGTGTGTGTGCCGGTTGTTAAAGCCCTTAAGGGCAAGGAGGTGTTTAGATTTTAGGTATTTTCATTTCAATCCTCAGTAGGATATCATGGACTTTAGTATTAGTTGGTACCGACCTCCAGCACGGTGAGGGAACCTTCTAGAACGACGTGTTTTGGTTGATACTGGGTTGAACGAAAAGATAATAGAAACATTGTTTACAATAAAAATGTTGTAGTTGTCATTGATTATAAAACATTCAATTTTTATTTGATTTATTCAATATTCCCTAATATAAAGTCTACTACATCCTTAAAAGATTAGGTTGGGCAAGATTAAATTTTAACCTAACCCATTTATAATAATAATAACCTAATTCCTCTCGTCTCCTCTCCAAGTTCTGACCTAATTACCATTCACTTCATTTAAAGGAAGTTTGAAAACGTTTTTGGTTTCTATTTTTTGATTTATGTTTTTCTAAACATAAAAAAATATAGTACAAAAATCAAAAAATAACACCACTAATATAATACAGAAATCGAAAAAATAGCACAAAAAATCAAAAAACTAAAAAACACATAAAACCTAATAAAAATACAAAAAATTGAAACAAACTAAAACCAACAACAATATTAAACATTCCCTTATTTGTTATAAATAAACAATGCATCCTAAGGCCATGTTTGTTATCACTTTTGTTTCTAATTTTCGTTTTTTGTAAACATAGAAACCAATAAAAATAATATAAAAACTAAAAAAGATAGCATATTAATATAGCACGAAAAAATAAAAAAACAGTATAGAAACCCAAAAAATACACACACAAAACTAAAAATAAAAACGAGAAGTAATACTAAACGTGCTCTAACATTTTTGTCTTTCTTATCCTACAATCACCATTCATTTGGTTTTTTTTTGTAGACTTTCTATTTGTGTTTTTCCCTTTGTCTTTTCATCCCTTTTTTACTGTCATCGACCTTTACCAATCATCACTTAAAGTGTTTTTGCTTACTCAGTCACTTAGTTACTGCCTGCTATTTAGTCTTATCGGAATCTCCCTTAAATTGCATGACTTTTACCTAGATTTTATGATTCATAGTGATGATAACCTTTCTATGGGGTCATAAAGGTTTTATCGATGGTGGCGTACAGTGAATGCAAGCTTGGGTTAGGTAGTGGAAAGGTGACGCATAGGAAAGTGGACAATGCTATTATTGGTAATGAGATAGAGACTATTTTGACCAATTAATATAGGTTGGTTTTCTAAGTTTTGCAATTTAACTTGTCTTATTTGGCTTAAACCTAGTTTGGATGTGTGGCAGTTTAGTTAAAGACAAATAACATTATATTGGACAAACTATTCATATTAGTTGTAACATATGTTCTTTTAAAAGATTGAAAATAAGAATTAAAATAAAACTACTATGTCCTTATAGCTTTTATGATCAGATTAAACAATCCAATACTTTATCAAGTAACCTTTTAGTTTTATTCAATACTAATGTGCTTATAGCGTACCTAAGTTTTAATTAAAATTATCCTAAAAACACACTAACAATACCACAAAACAAAAATAGTAAAGTGTACCTATCAATTGTAATATGGTTTAAGTGAATCTAGGGTTAAATCCACAGGGAATGTTATTACTAGTGAATCTCTACTTAAATTACCTAACTTAGAAAATAGAAAGATGATTGATTAGTTTAATAACAAACACAAACGAATAATTGCAAGCAAATTGATTAAAAAAGTTACAGAAAGTAACATTCAATGATAAAACTAGGATTCAAGTAATTGATCCATCTAAGATGTGTTCGCATTCATTGTTTATCTTGATTTAACCCGTTTTCAAAATTTATTAGACCATAGACTCCTTAAGGTAAATTACACACTCTCCCTCGAATTATGCAATCCTATTCAATTTAATAAACTAGACAAAAGTTCTCTTTATCCCATCCTATTAATTGAACGCATTACTTGACTTCTTGAAATCTATTATTTTGGCTAACCTCACGCCTAACTTAGACATCTTATATTAGCATATCTCTAGGACTCCATACAAGATATATCATTTATAAAATGATTTAAAACATATAACAATTTCTCAATCAATTTTATAAAAATCAAAACATTAAAATCTATGTTTACATTTGCATAACATTCAAAAAAAATTTCATTAAAATCTATAAATTATTCTAATATAAAATTAGGAAATTAAGAGTTAAAATTAAGAATAACAAAGAATACTACATCCTAGAGTTCATAAAAACTCAACTCCTATGAAAAGATTAGTTTCCAAACATTGTATGATTCACAAAAAACAATCAATAAGAAGAAGGAAAAAGAAAAGCTCATGATGAATTATTCTTGATCCTTAACTCCTTAACTGATTTTTATGTGAATTCCTAGTCTTGATCCTTGAATTATTGCGATTGGAATGTTCTTCTCCTTAAAAATTGAGCGAAACCCTTTTAGAGATAGCTTAAGCCTTGATTCTCCTTCTTCAGTAGGTGAAAAGGAGGGTTTCTCAAAATAACCCTAGAAGGATTATTTACATGGGTAATCACATCATGCTCATGGATAAACTCACGGCAATCATGCTCTAGACTCACGGTCGTAAGTTTGGCTATGAGATCTTCTGCCAGGATCTCTCGAGCAACCTCATCATCCAACTTCTCGTCCTTTGATATTTTATACTCTAACTCCTTTAACGTTCATCTAATGGTCATAAAACTTGATATAGGGCTTCCTCATATGATGTACTGCTTACCAAATTGCTTTCATACTTATTTTACTCTTCAAAGTCCTACAAAATGTGATAAAACATAGAAAACCGAGCTTGCCTGTGAGTCTTCTAACTTCTACATCCTTTAGTGTTTTCTACTCTAACTCTTTTCATGCTTATCCGATGGTCATAAAACTTAATATGGGGCTTTCTCACATGATGCACTTGTTTGTCAATTTGCTTTCATATCTCTTTTACTCTTGAAAGTCCTACAAAATGTGATAAAACATAAAAAACATCTAAGCAACATCTTATTCAAAGCATTTAACTCTTCATACACAAGAATTACATAGATTTTCATTCAAAACTCAATTAAATAAGTACCAAGTCATACACAAAATATATATGAATTAGGAGCTATCAATTACCTTATTAAATTAAAACCATTTGAAATCTATGAAGGATGTGAACTTTTATGAAAAATATGTTTTTAATAAAATGATTTTGCATTGAAATTTAGATTAAAGAGGTAGAATAATAATTTTAATTTATTTTTGGAAATTTTCTAAATTATGTTTAATAAAAATTTATTATATTTAGATCGTAGTGATAGAATAGAGAGACAATAGACTAGATTTGATATTTGAACTTTGGCAATTGTGAATACTTAAGCAAGTGGTAGTTTAGGTATGCTCGCATATATATTTTGAATGATATAGGCATATTATAAATAATGGTTATTACATTAATTTCCAAAAAAAAAAAAGGATGGTACATGAATATTGTAGTAGCTTATTTCTGTATAAGGGATAATTCGTATATGCTTAAATATGTCTATTATGTCTATTTTAAGTATATTATATGTTATACAATTCTCTAGGAAACATCATCTTATCTACTACATAAGTGAGTCGAGTATCGATCCAACCAAGATATAATGATTAGTAGTTTAATCTCAGGAATTATTACCTAACCTAATCAATATCAAGACAAGAGTAAAATACATGAAATATAATTAAGTTAAAATTAACATGTAGAAGAACTTTCAATTAATAACACAAGTAAAGCAAATTAATAATCAGATGAATCAATTATCTATAATCATAATTCCCCTAGAAATTTTAAAGTACTTATGGCATTTTTGTTAATAAAAGTAAATTATTTTCTTGTTTGATAGAAATTCCTAAAATATGCTTCGTTCCCTCTTGAGTTACTAGCACATATTCTTAAATTAATTGATTGAAATCCTTTTCTAGTCAAAACTCCCAGTAACAATTATACTAATATAAGAATTTCTCTATTAGATTTGTCTCTAATCCTAAAATTTTATGTAAGCTTATCTATAAAACCCTATGCAACTTCTATTATCTATATTATATTCTAATTATATGTAGACTTTCTCAAGTTGAACATATAATACTGAGTCAAAAATTAATATGTGCACAAATATTAATCCAAGAAATAAGAGAACATAGATAATTAGAAAGAAAAAAATCTTGTATTAAACCTAAATGGTCAATCCATACCATTAAATCCTAGGGTTCATTCTATCTATATAACAATAAAATTAATTTATAATCAAAGGAAAGAAACAAAAAAAAATCAAAAATAAGGGATCAAGAATGCTCATGTTAGTATCCCCTTTAATCCTAACTATATTATCGCTTTCATATCCATTAATTCAATCTAATTGTTGCTATTCTTCACTTTTGGCTTATTCCTTTCTTGAAAAAATTCTCACTATGTTTCTTGGTTCATTCCTCTCTAAAAATTCCCTTAATGATGGCTAGACTGGGGTTTTTTATCGTAGTGTTCTTGGTAATGATATTTTAGTCTTTTTAAGTCAAAATAACCTTTATGTCTTGGACTGACCATGGTAAAAGGACACTTGGATGAATAGAAAATGATGTTGTTAATAAAGATCACTTGTCCACTGCCTTTCTTCGAGACTAAAACAGTGCTTCTTGGGGAGATAAATGATATTGGTTATATGGGCCATTTATCTTTTAACTTCTTCTCATGAGTAAAATGATGTTTCCTAACGTAACATGAATATTTCAATTTGGGATGGGATATTTTACTTATGTCTTCTCCATAAATATTTGATCCTTTTAACATTTGAACTCTTAAATCTAAAACATATATAAATTTTTTTCAAAAGAATCATAAGAAAGGATATTTGAATTATATATATTTGAATAATTGAAAATTATTCTATTGAAAATATAGTTGAAAATTATTCCATTTTAATAAAAATAATTTTTTATTTTTTAAAAGAATAAGTTATATATTTGTTAGCTAAGGGCTCGTTTGGTATTGCTTCATTTTTAGTTTTTAATTTCTGTTTTTGGTTATTATTTTTAGTTGTTGTTTTAAGTTTTTGTGTTCTGTTTTGTGTTATTATTTTTTGTTTTTGTTTTTTAATGTTTTTTATGATTTATAGTATTTTTATTATAATATATGTGAATATTAAAATTTAATTTATTTTAATATAAATTTATATTGAACTTAATATTTAAATTTGTATAAATAAAATATTAATAATTAAGATTAATATTATTTTCATAACATTTTATAATAAATTTATATTAATCAAATTTTAAATAATTAAAAGACTATATAAAATTTTTTAAATTTATTATAATAACAATATATATTAAATTAAATATTTAAATTACATTAATAAAAATTTATAATTTTAATAATTACCAATAATATTAATAATAATAAACATATTAATAATAAATAAAATTAATTTATTGTTAATGCTTGTACTCCGGTGGCGATGGATGCTAGTGCGAGGGTGATGACGGGTGGTGATGGTAGCTTGTGCAAGGGCGATGGCAACTGCAATAGCAATGGCATGCTATGTGGTGGTGATGGCCGTAACAGGTGGAGGCACGACCAAATCCAAACGCTAGCAGTGGAGGTGCAGCTGACACCTGCGGTGGAGACATGACCCACATCTAGATGCTAGCCCTGTCAAATGTGAGTGTAAGGGGGGTAAAGACTAGACCAAGTGCAACAAGAGGTGCTCAACAGTGGCGGTAGCAACAGGGCTAGAGGTAAGCGATGGAAGCATTAAAGGTGAGCAGTTGAAACTATAAAAGAAAGGAGAGAAAGGAGGGTTGGGCGGCACAGAGGAGGTGAGTGGCTGAAACTATAAAAGAAACCAAATGTCGAATTTTTCCTTTGCTTTTCTCTGATGCCTACAACACAATCAAAAAGAAAAATCAAACATGTTTTATTGCTTGGGTTTTTGTGCCAAAATAAATGACATCCGAAAACCAAAACACGCAGCTATACCAACCATGACCTAAACTTAAAAGTCGTTATACAATTCTTCATAATAAAATATTCGTATATTAATCACTTATTATTTTTTAACTAATTTTAACTTTATTTTAAAAAAATTTTAAAGTTTGTTCACTAAATTAAAAAATTTTAAAAAGTTGCTCACTAAATTAAAATTTTTATAAAGGTTACTTATTAAATTGAAAAATTTTAAAGGTAGAAGAATATATACATAGATGCTAACGTGACACTTTGCCACATCAGTATAAACCTAATGAAAATAAAGTTTTTACCTTAATTGATCAATTTTTTAAAGTTTGGTAATTGAATTGAAAATTTTTAAATATTTGTCAATCAATTGAAAAAATACCAAAAGGTTAGTTACTTCTCTATTTATTATCCTTTATATATATATATGACACTGTTAGGGGTTACTTGAATATTGTGATAAGTTATTATGAACTCAAAAATTGTAGTCATGTGATCATGTAGTGTGCTTATGTTAATTGTGATTATATGATTATGTAATGTACATGTATTAATTGTGAGAAACATAAGAATTTGGTATTATAAGTATGTATTGAAGTTAATGAATTAAAGGTGGTGGTTACATGATAGGATGTATATTTGGAATGAATTATGGCATAATTGATAAATAAAAAATTTAAAGAAATAGTGGCTTGCATAAGATAAGATATATTCAGTGGTCATATATATGAGATATAACGTTTTGATTGATTTCTAGACATTTGTCTATGAGACAAATGTATGATATTCTAGATAACAAGGAATACCATATTCTATTATTGCTAGGAATTGAAGTGAAACTCGGTAGTGAGGAATATCCCATCTTGTTTTACTACGTGGTACTATGATGAATAAATCTCATATACTATTTATTATGATAATATATTTTATATTAAGATTGAGCTATGATGATAAGACTTTTCAGCAGACCATTAAGCATAATTATACTAGGTAAGTAGGATTCAAAAAATATAATTAAATTGTAAAACTCAAATGTGGAATATGATAAGAAATGTTTACAATGTTCTTTGATTTGTTAACGTTGTTGCTAATATACCTACAGTTATACATGTCATTGTGTAATTGATTGATTGATTAGTTGTTATTGCTATGGTTTATAATGAAACTTTCATATTTAAATATATTTGATCTATTTATCATATGTATGGTATAGCGAGTACACTTTAGTTACCGATCCTAAATTGACAATATATTCCTTACCATTTAATTTTTAAATAAATAGATTATAGTAGCTTATTTTATCCAATATTTGGGTTCTTGCCCGACTACTCATGATAGGTAAGCTAGCATGTCATGGAATTTTTTAGACCCATTATATGCTTAATTTAGAATGATATTAAGTTTCGATTTTTATTTTTAAAGTATTGTATTGGTTTAGTTAACATTTTTTTACTGAGCTATTGTAATTATTTAGGACTAAACATTATAGAATATTCCAATGAATAAAACTAAGGTTTTGTTCACTGTTAACTATAAACTAGTGTTTAATGTAACCGGTTACATTAGGTGGTATTAAAGTAAGTATAGAATCTTAGGAATAGATTTAATGGATAAGTTTGATAAGTGTGATTATGTACATTATAGAATGACATAAAATAATGTGATTGCTAGTCTATAAGCAAATAACAAAGAGTCAATTAATTTAATTTTCACTTTAAATGTGATCGATCAAGTAGGTGTAGGAATATACCAGGTGGGAATAGGGATAAATCAAGATTAGATAGGAGTATGTGTTGGTATTATAATTCCTTCTAATGGAATCCATATAGCAGAGATACCCCCACAAATTTATGTAATTCTTTTGGATGATGTTACTGGTATAGGCACAAGTTTAGGTGTGAACTCATGAGTAGGCACCAAAACCAACACTAGTGCAAATAGGGCCTATGATCGATTTTAATTCAAAAGCTTTATAAAAGTTACTGAATTTAGGTGTATTATTGACTAGGCGAAGCTAAAGACTTGGTGTGAGAAGATATAGTTAATTTAAAAAGATCAAAGTGCACGTATGAGCGTTTATAGTATATTATATCCATGTTTTAGAGTTATCCATTGATATATTGGAAGTTAGTGAAGAGGACTTATAAGCCATAAGTGGTGATGTGGGATGACTTTCAAAAGGAGATTGATGATAAGTAGTGATCGCGAGTATATCAAGATAAGAAGAAGTTAAAGTTTCTAAATCTAATATAAGATAATGATATGTCGATGACTGATTATAATATCTGATTTATTGCATTAGCAAAGTATACATTTGAAGCTATGACAAGTTAGGAGAATTATTATTATCAATTTGAGTAGGAATTGCCACCCAAGATTAAAAAGCATCTTATTATAAGAATTATTGAGTTAAAAAATTATTAGTCACTACACTTAGGATGGTGGAAGCCTGAATAAGGAGCAGAGATAGAAAGAGAAGATTAGAAAATAGATCGACTTTAAAAGATATTCAAAGTCATTCAGCTAACAAAGAATGTGGTTACTTTTTTTTAACTAGTGGAATAGGTTCTCATAAGAATGGTACGATTGTCAGGAGATGCATTCCTTTAATTTCAATAGACCTAGTGGCTTTATAAGAGGTTAAAGATGTTATAACTCATTTAGTGCATGTTTTGTTAGGATAGGCGGGGGATTTAGTTAAAGATTTATAGGGTCTTTTCAACTGGAAGTGGGTCTAATGTAGAGTTGTACTATTTGTAAGAGATAGCACTCGAGGCTATGTTAAGAAGCTATTAGCATAACAAAGGTTTGTTATGCTTATAAGGGCTGGGGATACTTCCAAAAATAATGTCCTATATTTTGAAGGGCTTTAGTAATGAAATAATGAGTTTGACACCGAATTAGAATTACGTGAGTAATAGTGGTAGAAAAGATGGTAGAGGAACCAATAACAAGGAACATAAGAGTGGTCTAGGTACTAGTGGAGCTTAGACTGCTTCAAATTAGACTCAGGCGAGGGTTAATCGCATGACTACAAAGGGGATACCAACAGATAATTATATGATATTGGGTATGATTTCTTTGTTTGATGTCACAAACTATATTTTGTTATATCTAAGCTCTATGTATACATAAATTGCTTCAAATTTTGTACTTAGAGTCTCTAAAGAGATAAGTCATTTCGGGTATGATATGAGGGTTCATTTTCCTGTAAGTGAGTATGACAATAAGTAGTATGAGGACGTCAATTCCATTGAGGATTGAGAAGATAATGTTACCTGTCGATCTGGCCGTGATGGATTTAATAGAATTTTATGTGATATTGTGTATGGAGTGGTTAGTATGTCATTGGACAATAGTGGATCATTATACCAAGTAGATGGTAATTAAGTCTTTAGGTAACTTGAGAGTAGTGTACATGGTTGGAACAATGAGTACTATTGACTTGTGTTATTTTAGCTATATTAGCAAGGTCATTAAAGGGGTGTGAGACGCATTTGAATTATGTTGTAGATACACGAGAAAGATAAGTTTTAATTTAGAAGAGATTACTACGATAAGAAAGTTTTTTTAAATGTTTTTCAATGATTTACCGAATTTGTTGTTTTAACAAAAGGTGAATTTTACTATTGAGACATTATTTAGGGTTGCTTCAATTTCTATTACATCCTACAAAATGACTTCAGTAAAATTGCAAAAATTGAAAAAGCAATTAGAGAAATTGTTAAAAAAAGGGTTTATTAATATTTTGTCAAGGTAGCTCTAATTTATTTGTGAAAATGAAGGATAATAACATGAAACTTTGCGTTAATCATTAATAATTAAATATGATAAGAAATGCATACAAATGATGTATGTTATGATATCATTGGTCGATTTGTTAGTATTGTTACCATTATTATAGCATAATTGATTGATTGATTAGTATTGTCATCAATATTGTAAAAATCGGATCGGATATCGAACCGGTAAAAGAAGGGGTTAAAGGTTTAAAGGTTTAAAAGTTCAACCGGTATAAAACCGTTATAAAATCGGTATTGAACCGGTGTAAAATAATAAGATGTATAAATTATTAATCTATTTTTTTGTTAAATTTTTACTAAATTATAATATCAAAAATATATTATATAAAAATTTTATTTTAATATTCATTATTTTAAATAAAAATATATAATAAAAAAGTATAAAATAAATAAATAATATCATATAAGAATTAAATAAAAATACAAATAATAAATTTAATAGATAATAAAAATAATTAAAAAGTAAAAAAAGTTTGGAAGAGTAGGTTAAAATAAAAAATTAAAAAAAAAGTGGAGAGGGGTGAGTTTGGCTGGATTGGGTTGAAAAGGGTCAGACCAACGGATTAAACTGGTCTAACCGGTTAAATCAGTAATTTAAACTGGGTCGAACCAGTCAAACTGACCGGTCCGACCCTTAACCCTCTGATTTTTAATATAACGGTTTTTAAATGAATCCGAACCGGTAAACCGATCAGTTTAAGATTAACCGAGTCGAACCGGCTGGTCCGGTCTGATTTTTTAATCATTGGTTTTAACCTTATAATATTTTAAAAAATCTACATGTTAAAAAACGTTTTAAAAAGATCATAATATTTTAAAATTATTTTAAAATTTTAAATCTCAAATTTGATTTAATATAAATACATTTTAAATTACTATATTAGTAATTGCAAATGCAATTCTAACAAAAAATAGATTTTATTAGTTTTAAAATTTTTAATATTCTATAAATATTAAGATTTTTTAAATGTTATATACTACAACTTTTTAATTTTTATATAAATGTTAAGGGTTAAAAAGGTAACTTTAAACTTTTATTCTCACTTGATTTAACAATATGTTTGATTGGTTAGTATAAAAAAAAAATGGAGGGGGAGAACTTGATTACAAGAAAGATGGAGTCCTTCAAATCTATTTTGTCACCCCCTTTTGCTTTATTACACATCCCTTTTTTCTTCACATGACCTTTTTTTTTTTTTTTTTTTGGCTTCCCACCTTCCTTTCCTCTCCTCTCCTCTCATCCTTCTGTCATGACCACTTCCTTCTTTAATTAAAACCTTAAAGCCATTGTAATTTCTAAATCTCAAAATCTACAAACCCAAACCAAATCCCTATGCTATCAAAACAATAACATTCCCCCCCCCCCCCTCAAACCCTATCTTGATCACCCCTTTTTATAGCTTTATAAAAACCCAGCTATAACCTTAATCATCCACAAAATTCAAATCTAACCTATCAATCTCAAACTAGAATTTGGAAATCACTCCTCTTTGGCTCAATCTAAGACTCTTCTATAAGTCCTATAGCATCTAAGAGGGAGGTGAATTAGGTGTTTAAAATTTTCTTTTCAAATTAACCTAACTAAAAAATTGAGGCCAATTTTAACTAAATGCAATCTTTAACCAAAATTCAACCTAAATAGAATGATATGCTTATGTCAATATTAATCAAATTTAATTAATAATAAATAAATATAATAAGCATAAATTTAGAGAGATAAGAGAAGAGATGAGAACACAGATTTATAGAGGTTCACTTACTCTAAAGATAGATTACGTCATCTCTTCAACTACTTATTAAAAATTTCACTAAAAACTAATCTTACTTTAAATGGGCGAAGAATATCCCAACAATCTTGTTTATAAGGGTCAACAGGAGCCTAATACAATCTTGATTTTAAGGGTTAAGATGAATTCAATACAATCTTTCTTAAATAGGTGAATAGTAACTTAATACAACAAACCGAATTCAATCAATTAATCCCACAAAATTGCTCTTAAACTTATGTTACCTTAGCCTGAATTCAAGCTTATATAGCTTATCAAAAACCTGGTCAAAATCCTCAAATGCAATCAATGCAATACTTATGCCTTATGCTTTTTCTAATGCTTATACATGGCATAAATCAATCCAATTTACTTTTAATGATCACATCAATTCAAATATTCTTTAACTTAGGTAAAGAGTAACCTATACAATATATTTTAAAGGTAAAGAACAACCTATAAATCAATAACCAATTAACACAAATAAAATCCCCCAATTATATAACCAAATCATACCTTAAATGGAGTTTCTTTAAAGTTCAAGCAATAAAATTAATTATGAAATTTAAGAGATAAAAAAACTATACTAAAAGTCTCTTAACATCTCTTTAGATCATATGCAATCCAATTGATGTAACAAAATCGTGATTATAGCATTCAAAAATCAGATTGAACAAAAGAACACATAATCTGTCAATATGTGCAATATTTATGTTCCAGCCTAGAAACGATTTTAACTAATCAAATGATGTAAAATAAATACAACAAGCCTACTGAAACATTGATCTATTAGTTAATAACAAACCACAACAATAAAAATAAATTTAAATAATTAAATAGATACATTAAATCAATAGTAAAATAAGAACTGTCAAACTTGGACAGTTTTAAAGCAACCTAAAAAATTGAGCTTAAACAAACAATATAAAAGCTT
>JAOXYD010000001.1:7729289-7743061 GCA_028565735.1 Pinacopodium congolense | reverse complement strand
TATTGGTAATATGAGGGAGGGATTATTTTGTAAATTTTATAAAATTTAAAGACTAATTTATAATTTTTAAAAAATATCCAGTACGGTACCGATATTGACTGATACCAATACAATACCTTACCAGAATCAAATTCGGTATTAAACCCGGTACAGTATTTAAAACTTTGCAATTTACCCCTTTCTGTACGGATACTGCTTTTGAAGCCAAA
This sequence comes from Pinacopodium congolense, assembly GCA_028565735.1. Taxonomy (NCBI): domain Eukaryota; kingdom Viridiplantae; phylum Streptophyta; class Magnoliopsida; order Malpighiales; family Erythroxylaceae; genus Pinacopodium; species Pinacopodium congolense. The sequence goes on along the minus strand of JAOXYD010000001.1, from coordinate 7,742,852 downwards.
ATTAAGTTTAGGTTAGGGATGTGGACTGTGATTTTGATTTTTCCTTTTTTTTTTTTTGTTTCTTTCAGGTATTTGAATTTATAAATCTATACGGTTCAATTATTGGGGACTGAATCCCTCGCTCGCTTTCGCTCTCTCTTTCTCTCTCTCTCTCAATCGCAAGAATCATTAAATAGATTCTCTTCACTTCTCTTCTGTCCTCTTCTTTTCTATGCTCTCTTTCTGTCTCTCTATTTCTAATTTTTGTTTCTTGAAATTCTCTTGTTTCTGTATATTGAATTCTCCAAATCTGACGCTATGAGAAAGAAGCTCGATACCCGTTTCCCAGCCGTAAGTTCTCCTCTCTCTCTCTCTCTCTCTTCGGTCTCTTGACGTCTCAGGGCGTTTTTAATTCGTGTTTTACGTCTTTCGCTCTTATTCTCCTACAGGTTTCTAATTTCCCCCTCTCAAGTTGTGTTTTTTTTTTATGCTTTATGATAACCTAGGAAGTCCAGTTTTGTTACTGTTGGATGGGCTCTTTTTCTTTTAAGAAAGTTATGATTTGGCACTTAGAAGGAATTATTCAGTTTAGAATTGGGATTAACGGTGGGTGATTAGAGGATAGGTGTTTTATGTGAGTGTGATCCGTTTGTAGGGTTTATGCTAATTTCTTTTACTTATTAGGATTTGGGTTTTATGGAAAAATACTTCGATTTTGAATGGGCTGGGGGTACAGTAGTAGTTAATATTGTGGGTTGTGATTTATTCTAATTTGTGTGGTCGGTGTCTAGCTAGTTGCACAATTCGATAATAAAAATGGGGTCTTTGACGGTTTTCGTTTAACTTCCTTTTGGTTCCTTTAAGGGGTAGAATCAAAATAAAATTTTTTTGATGCTAGGTGTTGGATTGAATTACAGTAATTTGCGTACATAAAAATTAGTAGTTTGCTACTTTTCATTAAACGTCATTGAATGTTATAGCTCCCATTGTGCATATTTGAGCTGTGTTTGGGTATTTATGCCATCCCGAAGTTAATTCTAATTCGTGCTGTGCTATTTAGTTCTCTTTCCCTTTCTCTTACTTTCCTCCCAGTGAGGTGATCGTCCTGATAATTTTGTTTTCTGTATGGAATGGGGCACTAGAATGTGGTGTGTGCATACTTGTTTTTATCTAATGCATGTGCAGTACTAATTGTTTAGGGTATAAACGTAGCAAAGTCTATGGATTTAGTCCATTTTCATGTGGTACGATCAGTATCTTTGGTGACCCACTAAAGTTCATGTTGATCTTTTTTGTTGGATGACTTGTATTTACTTGTTTGCAGTCATTTCATTGACAACCCTTGTAATTGTTGATGATGGTGTGATCTCCCTTCTTCCTGCTTTCTGGTTATCTCAGGCTGACAGCGCATGTATTAAATTTTCAGGCTCGTATAAAAAAGATAATGCAAGCTGACGAGGATGTAGGGAAAATTGCTTTGGCGGTTCCTGTTTTAGTTTGTGAGTTGCTCTTCCGTTCTTTGCTATAGCATATTGTATGAATTTATGCTCATATTCGTCTTTCATGTTATTTTAGCTAAAGCTTTGGAGTTGTTTTTACAAGATCTCTGTGATCGTACGTATGAGATAACCATTCAGCGAGGAGCAAAGACTATGAGTGCATTGCATCTGTAAGTGGCACACTGTCTTTTATTCCTTATAACAACCTTTCTGGTTCAATTCATGAAAAGCTTGTTTGTTCTGTCTCTCTCTGATCATGACCCTGCCAAGGGATTTTGTTTACAAAATGAATAGTCTATGTTTTTTCCTAGAGGTAAGATTGTTGAGCCTTATGTTGACCTAATATCTCCTATGTACATTCTATCCATAGAGTTTCACCAAGTGTGCAGTTTTTATTGGCTGTTTTGTCAATTTTCAAGTGGCTTTTTTCTATATTGCAACAAGACTAGTGTGAAAATAATTGTCTTTATAATCTGCAGAAAACATTGTGTACAGAGTTACAATGTCTTTGATTTTCTAAGAGAAATTGTGAGCAGAGTTCCTGACTATGGTCATGGTCATTCTGATGCTGCAGATCACAGAACTCTTCAGAAGAGGTGGCCACAAAATAGATTCTTTTTTTCTCTCCCTACCTGCACCTCCTTTTTTGGAGGTGTATCTTGTTTGACAAACTAAGGTTATATATGATGTTTTCTCTGCCAGGAAGCCCAGTGTGGATGATGGTAATGATAGTGATGAAGAATCTAAGAGAAGCAAGATGGTAAGATATCCCTTCGTTAGTCATTCTGTAATCATCTTTTAGGATTTTTCTCCCAATATTTGTTTCACTTAAGATTTGTTACAGTGGATAACTTGTTCCAGACTGCTCAAAAAGCTAGTGGTTAACATTTCTGTAGTTTCTGTGTTTTATTTCTAACTTGATGGGTACTCTTATTTTGTAGAATTCGATAGACAAATGAGTAGCAATTTGGCTATCCTTTTTACTTTTGAGTTTTTTAATGAATAAATCCTTTAATGCTGTGAGTATATAGACATGTTTATGTATGATCACTTCCAAAGTAGATGGACTAATGGAAGGTTAACCCTTCTCACTTGCAGCATGAAATGAGCCTTGCAGGAAGCAGTGGAAGAGGAAGAGGCCGTGGTCGAGGAAGGGGCCGTGGACGAGTTGCTCGAAACATTGAAAGAGAACTATCTCGTCATGAGATTGAATCTGATTCGTGCACTACATTACCTCAGGGCACAAAAAATAGCTCAAGTCCTGAAAAGGTGATGGATAATGGTTCAAAGGAGGCATTGAAGGAAAGTATTGTCGTAGGTGATGGAGCCAATATGTTAGAACGAAACTTTGATCTGAATGCTGATGTGAATGAAAATGATGAGGCAAAGTCTGCAGCGACAGCAGCTCAGGCCTCATCAGCAGTATCAACATTACCTACAACCGAAACTAATCATGAAGAGTATCCAGGTTGGTCTTTTTCTGAGGTGGACAAAATACCTATTGATCCTCTTCAACTTGCACAGCTGGGCTCTAGACTAGATGAAGAAGAGGAAGACTATGATGAAGAAGGGTAGTTAGTATTAGTATAAAGCTTGTAGGAAAGGTTAGCTTCTGGGATATGATTATGTGCGAACCAGCAGAGGTAAAAAGCAAGAAGTTAAGCGTCTGGTGGAGAATTTGAGTTGTATATGCTTTCTCGCTAGGAGAGGCTAAAATGCAGTTTTAGGTCCTCGGTCTCTCCTATTATTTTCAATGCATCTGCTGTCGCCCATTTGCTAACAACAAATTTTATTGTTAGATTTGCTGACAGTTGGACCGTAGATCATGTAAGTTGACTGCCTATTGTAGAAAGATACGTCACACTTGGTAGTTCTCGTTTGAGACTACTGTGTATGATATCAGTGTAGCGTTTGCTCCGCCCATAGCTGTCTGAAAATAATCAACGATCAAACAATTGGAAATACTAACTTTAAAGGTGCTTATTCTCGGCCAACTATCCTGAGACTATCTCATTTAGTAACAATCTAACGTACGTCCAGATCTTAAATCTTCGGTTAGATTCTTTCAGTTAAGGTGCATGCTTTGTCCATAGCCACGTGAAGTATGAAATTACATGGAAGCCTATTTTTGAGCCTGTCATTTTAGATATAGTGTCGTAATTTCCAAGGATCCTAGCAGGGACTGGACTCAGCGAGCCTCACGCAAGTTAAAACCGCATCCACTCGGCATAAACTCTGACGAGTTCTGAGGTTTTCAGATGAGGGGACATGCTTAAAACATTGTTGAGGATTGTCCTTAGGCCTGTCTCAAATATGGACTTCGATTAAATTTTAGCCGTTTGGAAACGATTTGATTTTTGAATTTAATTTTCAGATTTTTTAAACATAAAAATTAATAAAAAATATTATAAAAATTGAAAAAAAAAATTCTAATACAACACAAAAATTAAGACAGATAATATAAAAATCTATAAAAATACACAAAATTCAATATAAAACTATAACATTCCCAATTAAAAATTACAACCAAAAGTTCAATTAAACAAACCAGCTTTTGATATGATTTTCGCAATGATACTATGAGCAGAATACCCAAGGCTGAAGCTTCAACATTTAGGTGTAGAAGCTAGCACATCATAGCACAGAAACAAGCCACTGCAGATACTAGGTTGTTAACTGTATTAGGCCTGATGTTTGATCAAACATGTACTGCAAGCTCCGATTTCATGATTGAGTTAAAAGTTCTTTGACTGCGATAAAACTATATTGATGAGATAGTACATAAAAGTTCAGGAAAATTTCAATCTTTGCGAAAATGTACAAAGCAGCATGACCAAGGAGAACACGTCAAGGGACACAAACAAACGATTAATAACTCCGATGAGGTCAGTGCAAATTAGTAACGAGACTTCATCTGGTCTTCATTCCTCTTGTGGCCCTACACCTTATGCTTCTCTTCGTTGCTTATCCTCATGACCTTGAGGAGCGTATCAAATTTTTCCTGGCCATCTAGCAACAAATTACATTTTGAACACTCTTCAAGTAGCTGACTGACAAATATTATTAGATGTAAGGAAAGTAAGTTTATTTCCTTACAATCAATCAATCACCTATGAAATTGTTGTAAATTTATTTAATAAAATTATTCTTTATTTTTATTAATTTTGTTAATCATATGTGATAATTAATACTAAAGATAATGTTAGTCCTAATAACATCTAAAAGGGAAAGGGTAAATTGAATATTTAAAAAATTTTAAAGTAACCACATAAGCCGATTTTTATAAAAATGTAATCTCTAAATCACAATTCAACATAAATAAGATGTAAGGCACATGAATAATTAATAGTAATGAAGAGACAAGTCGAGAAGCTATATAAGTTATTTTTATAATAGTTTGCCAATGCTTTTTATTACCGATGTCTACTCTCTAATGATCTTGTTGAAAATTTTGCTATTAATCAACAAAGATTACAAATTTTCTTTGAGTGAAGAAGAACTCTTTACAAATCTAATATTTCTCTAGTAAATGTGAAAAGTAATCTTAAACAAATTTTTTTTTAAAAGTGAAAAGTAATCTTTATAAATCTAATCTCAATCCTAACAATAATAAAAGCCCCCTTTAAAACATTTACACTTCAAATACCATTTTACATGAAAATTCATTAACCAAAGGCCTCATAAACTTTTCAAGATAAATGATATAAATGAAAACCTTTCTTAAAAACTTTGCAAACAAAAAAAAAGTTAGATTGAAATCACAAAAACTAAGCTCTTACTTAAAAACTAAAAAATTCACAATGAATAAAAACTAACTTTGATCACTTTTGATGTTCAAAAAAACCCCAACCCACAACAAATGTATTTATATTGTTCTTAAGTTCAAAGACCTTGTTAGATATGTTTCTTAACATCTAAAAAACCTTAAAATATGTAAGACAGTGTCCTCAACTAGCCATTACGAATATAAACAATTGACTGATCAATTACTCACTATGACTAGTCAATTAGTCGACTTTAAAATGGCATTGATTGACCACTTATAAAATATTGGTTGACTGACTAGTCACTAGGCAGAACAATTTCTCAAATCAATTCCTTTTACTTTCTAATCAATTCACACAGGTTTTAAAACTTCTCAAAAGTAATTTTGAATATCAAGAATTTTCAATTAAGTTAGAAAGCAAAATGTGTCTTGTTTTATGACTATTTAAGTACTTATTCAAGTTTTTCAAAATTTCCAATCTTTCTAACATATTAAAATATTCCAAAATCATTCTTTTCACGTAAAAATCAATTTACATTAGTTCTAAAACTCAAAATATTTTTAAGTACCAAAACATTTTAATTAAACTCAAAAAACACAAATTTTCTTGACTAGTAAAAATTTTATATATTCATGAAAAACTTTATGCAATATGTATGCAATTTGAGCCTCTAAGGTTATTGAACCTTCAAATGAAACTTACAAACAAAATTCAAACTACTTAATTTAAGATCTTGAGAGTCCCAAGTTGTTTGATCTTACTTTATGCCTAATTTGGTCTTTAAGTTCAAACTTTTCTCTTAAGTCACCATTAATTTGTCCTTTAATGTTTTTTTCAGCCTTTTACCATAAAGTAAGTTATTAGTAATAATCATGTTTTGATATCATTAAAACCAAGATTAAACTCCCTTTGATTTAATAATATCTCTTTTTTTATATTGACAAAAGATGTGATATTAAAGAGCTAAAAACACATAAACATATACAAAACATATTATATTAAACCAAAGGCTCAAAGTTCTTTATAAATACAATTAGGGAGTAATAAAGCATGAAAGGGATTAAAAATCATAATTATAAATCAAAATAACATATATTCATCATATAAAAACACACTCCCTTAATTCATATGTTAACGAGTTACACTCCCCCTTAAATATATGAATCTACATATCAAGGAGTAACAAAGCATAAGGGGATCAAAATCACAATTATGCATTAAAATCACAATTTATAAGCATAAATATCACAAAACATCTAATATGATGCATACTTCTTCCCTTTTTTGATATCATAAAAAAGGATTGAAAGATACCACCTATTATTGCCAATTGTTACCAAAGTTAAACATGATGCCAATTATTTATAAAGCTATTTTTTAGTAAAAAATTCACACTAATGTTAACAAATATACATAAATTTCACAAAATTTTCAAAGTGACTTGCCATCCCTCACTCTTGATTCTCTCATAATAGTATAAAACCTATCTTAATTCACTAATTTGGTAAAAATATCAACCATAATATGTCGTATTAACAAACTCCAATTTAAGGTCACCATTTTACACATAATTTTTAATAAAATAATATTTTATCTCTATTTGGTCCTAGAATATTGAATTGAAATCTTTGTTAAGCATATGAAACTAGTGTTATTACACCTAATAAGAACCTAATTAAACTTTATACCATAATTTCTATGTTTTTGTGATAAGGATGCATTTTATAGTATTTCTATATGAGTTTCAATGCCATTTCATTCATGTTTTTTTGTTTAAATGTTTAATTTATGTTCCTTTTTCTGTTTATATGCAAATTTAACCTTAAGGTATAAATGCAAGTTGAAAGGGTCAAGTTTTGAGCAAAAATTAGAGTTGTCGTCGTTGAACAAAGATCGATCGACTGAATGCAAGACATCGGTCGACTGAATGTAAGGATCGATCGATCGATCGAATGAGGCCACTTATGAAATTGGTCAACTGAACTAGAAAATCGATCAATCGAACATCCTAACAACGAGAAAAAATAAGCAAGAATGACGTTGTTTGGAGCCAAACTTAAGTATATAAGCAGCATTCAACCTCAAGAAGAGGAGAACCCCCTTTTGCAATTCATTCTAACCATCTTCTCCTTTAGAGTTTTAGGGGTTTTCCATAGTTTTTCCTTCTTTCTTCTTAATTTAGCTTATTTTCTTGTGTTTCTTGTTTGTATTTCATTGCTTTCTTATTCTAGACCTAGAATCTCTAGTGTTTTGTGTATTTCTGTCGTTATTTCATTTATGTTTCATTTATTTCAAATTTCAATTGTGTTTTTGCATATTTATATTTGGAATCTTGGTTTTTAATTAATATAAGTGTTATTTCTTTTGTTTTCCAGTGTATTCTTGTTATTTGGGTTATTATTTATGCATTATTGTTAGTTTTTCTGTATTTTCAGTTTGTGTTTTGTGTTATTTTCATGATGTTAGGCTAGTGATGTCGTAGGTTGGAAGATATTGATGGATCTTAGGCTTAATAATTGTGAGAATTTAATTTAATTTAATTGATTTTTGTGATTTAGGTTAAGATTGAATTGAGATTCCGCATAAATGTCATGAATTAAGAATTAAGGCTTAGGATTAGCTACCCTAGTTATGATTCTTAGTTCAATTGTTAGGTGGCAGCTTGTGATATGTAATTGTCCATAGCTAATACTTTAAGTAACAATAGGTTGATTGGGTTTGTAGGTAAACTTACCTAATTAATCTAAGATTCCATTCCTCTAGGTTACATGTCCAAACTTGTGTGACCATGGCTTAGGTTAGTCGTTCCCTAGTTTGTTAATTCTATCACGTCATTAAATTTGAAGAGCTTATTCTAGGTTGTTTCATGGTTTGGGGTAGGTTTTCTATCGTATATGACCTATCTAAATTTGGGGGAATTGAGGGTTTGAGAACTTGTTCAAACCTATAAGTTAGCATCTTAGACCAATCACAACTTATCTATTTCAAGGATTAATTATAAGTCTAGAATCCCAGGTTTATCTTCCACCTAAATTTTTGTATTTGTTATTTGTTTCTTATTTGTTTGCTTCTTTTTTGTTAATTGTCTTTATTAATTAGTTTAATGTTTCTGTATCCAACGTTTTTCTTTTCTTTTTATTTTCCTTTTTAAGTAACATTAGAATAGCTTTAGAGCACCACAGCTCCTTATGGAATCAACCTTGACTTGCCCTAACTATTTAGTTAGGTAGGTTAGGTATTTTATTATTTAGTAGCTTACGATAAGCTCTTCCATGTTATCCAAGAGAAATAGTTGTGCATAACAATAACTAGTAGCTATATACTCAACTTCTATAGTTAACAAAAACTATGGATTTTCGCTTTTTACTAAACCATGACCCTAATGTATTTCATAAAAATTGACAAGTGCTAAATGTAATCTTCCTATTCAAAAGATTGCCTGTATAATCCACATTAGAATAACTAAATAATTTTATAGATTCATTCCTAGGACACCAGAGTCCTTAAAAGATGATGTTCTACACAAATATCTCACTATGTTTTTAGCAGCTAAAAGATGTGAATCTCTAGTATTTGATCGAAACCTAGCACATAAACATATGCTAAATGTAATGTCAGCTTACTTGAGGTAAGATAAATTAAAATACTTATCATACATCTATACAACTTAGCATCCATGAGTTTACCTTCTTCATCTTTGTTTAAATTAATTGTGATAGTCATAGGTTACTAATGGCTTTATTTGTTTCATTCCAAAACTTTTAATTAACTCCTTAGCGCACTTGGCTTGGTTAATAAAAATTTTGTCTTTTATTTGTTTAATTTGAAAGTCAAGGATGAAATTGAGCCCTCCCATCATAGTCATTTAAAATTTTTTATTTATACACTTGAATAATTCCTTGCACAAACTTTTAATAATGACACCTAAAATGATATCCCTTAGAAAAATGATTTTACAAAAGAAATGCATTCAGCCTTTTATATTAGGCTTTAAGAACTTGTTTCAAACTATACAAAGCATTTGAAAATTTATAAACATGATTTGATGTATCATAATTTTCAAAACTAGTTGGTTGATCTATATAAACCTATTCTTTAATAAATGCCCTCTTTATATCCATTTGAAAAAGTTTAGAATACATGTAAGATGTAAGTACAAATAAAAGCCTAATTGCCTCTAATCTAGCAGTAAGTGAGAATGTTTCTTCATAATTTAAACCTTCTTCTTAATTATAATCTTTAACTAACAGCCTATCTTTTTTTTTACATAATATTTCTTAATCCATCAAGTTTATTACATTCATTTAGTACTTATAATTTGATGACCTTTAAGCCTGAATTCTAAGGTTTAAATCTTATTCCTCTTAAATTGATTTAATTCCTCATTCATAGTAAGAACCCAACTTTCATCACTAAGTGCTTTCTTAATAGTATTAGGTTCTATATGATAAATAAATGCAATATGGGATAAGTCCCTAAAAGAAGATCTAATAAATATTCCTCTGTGCACATCACCTAAGATTTGGTTTAAAAGATGGTATTTATTATACCTCCAATCTCTAAGTAATTTTGATTTTTTCTTATCACCTTCACTTGGTTTAATAATAAGTTCACTAGGTGTATGTTGAATATTTTAACTATCCTCCTTTTCTTCTTCTAAATCTAATTTTTCTAAATCTTTTGATAAATATATATCTAAATCTCCAATGTTTTTCCTCACATTAAGGGTATTTGACTCATAAAAAATAACACGCATAGGCTCTTTAATTACTAAAATTTTCTTATTAAATATTCTATATGCCTTACTAGTTAACAAATATCTTACACAAATATCTTTATTTATTTTTAATCAAAATTTCCTCTGTTATCATCAGTGTTGAAAATGTAATATTTTTACTTAGAAACCATGAAATAATTAATCTTTGTTTTTTCTCCATGTTAAAGTTCATAAGGGTCTTATCCATAGTCTTATGTAGATCCTATTGGATATATGGCAAACACGTATTACGACTCTCACCAAAAAATACTTAAGAAGGTCATACTTATATATCATAGTTCTAGCCATTTCTTGTAATGTCATATTTTTTTTCTCTCAACAACTTCATATTTTTTGGAGCCCTAAGTGTAGAGAAATTATAAAAAGCACCATGTCCATCACAAAAAGTCTCAAATAAATTATTTTTAATTTCTCTACCATGATCACTCCTAATGGAAGTAATTATTAAACCTTTCTCATTTCGAATTCTCTTACAAACTTCATAAATGACCTAAAACACTCATGTTTGCTAGTTAGAAATAAAATGTTTGTAAACCTACTAAGACCATCTACAATGACAAAAGCATATGATTTTCCACTTAAATTAGCAACCCTAGTAAGGCCAAACATATATATATATATATAAGTTCCAAAGGTCTAGGAGATGTGGTGATTTCTTACTCTTGAAGGAACTCTTGATTTGATTCACCATTTGGTAAGTTTCATACACTCTATTCTTCTCAAACTTCACCTTTAGTACTCCACTTACTTGTTGCATGTTATTTAGGATAGAATTGGATGTTATTAAATTGCTATGGTTTTTGTTACTTTTAAAATTCACCTTAATAAGATTTTAATATGATGATGACAATGCCAATGTAATTCAATATCAATCACATAAATATATATAAAATAAACAAGTGTAGGGAAAAGAATATATAAGCTAATTTATAGTGATTTGACAATTTTCAGCCAATTCTAATCTCTAAGTCTCTCTTATAAAGTCATTATAATCTTCTTTGACAGTGAAGAGTAACTCTTATAATCTATCTTTAATTGATGAAGAATAACCAACCCAAATACACCAATTATCAAGCTTCTATAAGAGAATACATAATATCTTACTTGCTCATGATAATTCTCCAGTGCTTAAAAACTCAAATGAATGCAATATGAAATTTGAAAATCACTCATAAATGTGCCCTTTAAGCTCTTTAATGTTTCTCAACTTCTCTCAATTCCAGTCGTAACAACTCTCCTTTCAAAAAATTGTAATTGTTTTAACATCTCGATAAAAAGGATTGAAAAGAAATCACTCCATGAATGTTCAAAAATTGTAAAGAAACATCATGAATTAAATAGTCAAAATTATTAAAACTGATATGTAATTAAACGAAATTGATAAAATTAATAATACAATAGTTATAGTTGAACTTTTAATATCATAAAGAAGCTTCTAAATATGTGAAAAATCAATAAATTTGAAAAGAATCAAATTATGCCACTGTGCCTAAGTTGAAATTTTTTAATAAGGATTAAATTTACGAAACTAATAGAAAATGAATATTTAAATAGCTCAAATATGTTGTTAATTACATTAGTTAACTATCGATTTCATAAAAATACATAATTTTTAATAATTTAAAAATTTTCGAAAATATAGCAATAAATGTGCTATAAATAAAATTAAATCAAAATTAATTAGGAGTAAGTATAGTTGGGAGTTATAAAAAATTAATTCATCTTTTAATTTAACCAAACAAACATCAATTTTAAGAATTAACTGAGTAATTTCAAGATTTGGTAAGTTCTTAATTTAGAAACCCTAGGAAGTTAAAAATTCAAAATTGAAGGAATCTAGAAGAATTTTCATGAAATTGAATGTATAGATAATTTAGAAATCAAGAATTTGATGGAAATTAATCATCATTTTTAAGAAAAATCGTTAATTTTGAAAAAAAAACCTAAATTAGAAGAGGATTAAGGTTTACCCCAAAAATAGATGGATGAATTTAAGGTTGGGTATTGATAGAACTTATTCCTAGAGACATAGAAGAGCCTAACAGATCTGATTGTGCCCTAGAAATTTTCCAAAGAATAAAATCACTAGATAAGGAGGATGACATCATAAGAGATAGCTTAAACAAGAACTCCAGAAAAACATGATCATTCTTTAAGGAATTTAAGGGGATAGGTTAAAATGCACAAGGGAGTATGGAAGAAAGATTAACGTAGGAGAGTGAGACGTTAGAGCTTAGGGATTTTTAATGAAAATGATTAGGGTTTTGAGAAAATAGATGAAAGAGAGGGAAAGGAATGTTTTAAGATATGACTATATTGGTTGACCATTCTATACATTAGTTGTCCATTGTATTCATTGACCAGTATACCAAAAAATATATAAACGAACTCACGGTACACAAGCTATAGTTTTCTAATAGAAACAATCATATTTGTAGTTCTAAACCTTTTAGCATTTTTTCAATTGAGTTCTATACCTTTGAGACTTCCTATTGAAGTCCTATACCTATGCGGATTAATAAAAAATAATCCTTTCGTCAGACTTCCATTAACTGAAGTTTGACGGAAGGACTGCCTTTGATTAATCCACATAAATATAGAACTTAATTGAAAAAATTATGAAAAGTTTAGGAATACAAATATTGTTATTTCAAATATTTTTAGTCATAAAACTTTCACAATTTTTTCAATTAAGTCCTATACCTGTTTGAATTAATCAAAGATAGTCCTTCCATTTACAGAAGTATGATGGAAGGACTACCTTTGATTAATTCGCACATGTATAGGACTTTAATAGGAAGTCTCAAAGGTATAGGACTCAATTAAGAAAATAGTGAAAGGTTTAGAACTACAAATATGGTTATCCCATTTTCAAATAAGACTAGTTAACCACTCTCTTACTTAGGCAACCAAATTCACCTAATATCATATATGTCAGCCTAACTGGCCTCCAAACTAAAGTTAAAACAATAAAATGTTTACTTATTCAAAGAACCATCAATTAAATCAAAATTTAAGTATTAACACATAAACATTTTATGGTCTTGCTAGATGATGGATCAATATTACTATTATATCCTAAACCATGCTTGTCATTAGTCATCTTTTGAGTACCTAATATTGTTTTTAATTTTTCATTTCCCTTAGTAAATTTAACACGTGATTCTTTAAGGGACTATATTTCTTTCTTTAATGAAATATTTGTATTTACTAAAGTATCATTAACCAAATTTATTTATTCTAATTCTTACCTAAGTCTATCATTTTCTACTTGACACGCATTTAATAATTTTAAAGATTCCTTATGCCTAGTATCCATCTTTTTCTTCTTCTTAGTCAAATTTTCTAAATATTAAAGCAATTCCTTATAACTAAATTCTACATCATATTCAACATCACTATTATATAAGTGGGAAGATGATACCTCATTATGTGCCATGAAACACACATTCATCATTTCTTATTTTTCAAGTTGCATAATTTAATGCTTTCTACCTTTAATGCTTTCTTCTTTTATGATTCTTGGGGGGGGGGGGGGGGG
>JAOXYD010000001.1:7700500-7723330 GCA_028565735.1 Pinacopodium congolense | reverse complement strand
AGACAGTATATGAAACTGGTCTAAGATGGTACATTGTAATCAACTTGCTAGTTCACTCAAAATCCTATGAACAGGATGAAGATTCCAAGTTTCCTTGTTAGGACTGAAGACCCTGTAGATTTCAAGGAAAGTAATTGGCTCATTCAGTTTTAACTATGTTTCTGGAAGTTGGAGGCAGTAACTGTTTAAACATTGGAGAATATCTATGCCCCCTTATAAACATGATCAGTATTATAGTGTTGGCAACCACGAACATCAAGCTTGCCAGCCACAGCTGTATTAACACATTTTTGCCCTTAAATTCGAGCAAGTAACCCCACATCAACCAGTGAGTCTGAGCTCCAGTCCACAGAAGCATGCAGCATATGCCTTCCCATTTCAGTTTCATTTTGCTCCATGGTAATACTAGTGGCAGCAAACAAAAAAACCAGACAAAATATTGTGCAGTGATCACCTGTTTAAAGAAAAAAGCCAAGATCAGTTTATCATTTATAACAATAGAGATTATTGCATTCTGATCCAGGATGGGGGGATTGTGCAATTTTGTAACAGTGTAGAAAGAGGATTTTTCCCCATTCCCAGTATCTAATAGATATGAAAGGCAGAAGTTAGCAGTTTATAAATGGACAAACCTTATTGAGTGCCACAAATGCTACTGTCTGCAGAAACGTGCAAAATGGAAGATCTTGGGCAAAGCACAAAATAAGAACTACCTGAATTATCAACTGAGGTATAAAAGAAAAGAGCTTTTCCATCAGTGAAAACTCATGCTCGTAATGGAGATACAAGTGATAGAAGTAGAATGAGAAATTATGCCTCGGATCTGTGCGAGTAAGATGGTATAAAAGTGCCTCATTTAAGAACTCCCATCCATATAGATAGAAGAAAAGACTAGTACAAAGGATGAAAACAGCTCCTGATACCAGTCCAAAGATAAGTCTTTCTTTTGTAAGCACACTTCTCAATGCAGCAGAAATACTGAATTGATTGGAAAACTTCATGCTGTATTGATGTACCTTGTTTCGACTAGGTTTCCAGTTCATAATGAGAGGCTTTTGACCATTTCGAAAAAATTGTGGATCAAGACACAGAATTATGGAAAGTGCATAAATTATAGGGTATATCCTAAAATGGACAACAAGGCCATACCAAACTGCAGCTTGTATAACTCTACCTGCACATTGAAAACAGCAAAAGTTGGAGGAGTTAAATGGGAACTGAAATCAATCATAAAACACCTTTTTTAGAGAAGAGAAATTAGGTCAAACAGAGACTTTTCTCTCCCAAAGTTCTGATCATTATCTTTCTTGGTCCTCTCAGAGCCCTAACATAAAATACAGAAAATATATTTAAACCCTCATTCTTTACCGACTATCAACAAAGTATCTTTAAGTTTGAAACAGTAAAGTAAATAAAATTTAACAACATGATGAAACATTTAGAGTGTAAACCTGCAAATGGAAACCATAACTCAATATTAAATTGCTACCATTTAGGACACAATTTACATTGTTTTCAGGAAAAAAAGATATGGATAAAATATTTGCCACAGATTAACAAGTAAACATTAACTAACTTCTTGAGAACAAAAGGGGGAACATACCATTCATAAGACAGCTAAGGATCCACAAAACCATTGCACAAACAATGGGCTCACAGTTTCCTCGAGTTCCAATGGTGAATGTAAATGGATTAAGGAGCCATAACATTACAGCGTACAGACATAGAACCTCAGGCACCTTACGTTGCTTCAAGATGCTGTGGATAAAAAATCCAACGAGCAAATCTGTAATGTAAACAATGGTAAACATCTAAGACTATTGACTGAAATAAACATACCTCCCAGAAGTTTAGAAGTTTAATTACCAGAAGTAGAGAAGAGAAACTTCCCCCAAGAATGATGAATGATTGAATTAGGAGTCAGCAAGAGAGCAAGCAAAGGTGAATACCGATATGTGGTTCTTTTATAAGGAGACTTCCCAGAAGCCATCAATGCAGCAGCATCAGAAAAGACAACGTAATCTACATCTGTGTATCTAACCTCCAAATGAGCATCTTGCCATTCTCCATACAGAATCAAAATGATACGGAAAATTGCTGAGAATAGCAAGAGTGTACGAATATTTAACAATTTCATTGCTGCAAAAAAATTATGAAAAGTGTCAACAAACTTTGCAAGAAAAGAAAAAGCTTAATCATAGTTAATGCTGACAGCACTCTCTAACATCACTTACCTTTCCAAATTTTTAAATCTGCTCATGGGCCTGCAACAATGTTCACTTGAAACCCAGAGCCTCACTCAAATCAAGGCCTTAACAGGCCAAGGGAATTGCCCCCCCAACTATTCTGTATATTTTAAGATTCCGGGTTCGCCAAAGTTAGTACAGATAAAAGCACAAAGGAGTTAAGTATTCAAGTTCAACCTTCACTCTCACCAGTTCTCCACTTATGATAATGGCAAATACAAATACCACTAAGAGCATTAAGGGGAAAAAATAATGATTCCTGCACATACATAAGATCTTACTTGGCTACCCAACTGTTTTACTTGCATCTTCTGATTTCAAAATGGGCAGGCCTTTTCTCTAGGTTCAAAAGAAAGAAGCTTTCTATTTCTCGTCTCTCAATAGCAGTTCCACAGAGAAAATTCTTCACTTTGGCTCTGTTAGGTACTAGATTTTGAAATTTACAGCTATTCTACCCTGCTTCGTGGTAGATCCATTAAAATTTAAATTCAGGTAGTCCGATTCAACTTTCAATGGTCAACTTAAAAAAAGAACAGACATCTTGTATCTTGACGATTTTTTGGAAACAAAAAAAAACCTTTTCCCATTCCCATCTCCAGATTCTCCATCAGATTAGCACTGCCCTTTAACATCCCAATTTCCCAAAACTCAACTACTTTCAACACACTAAAGTGAGGGCAACATCAAGATGCAATTAACAGCGGCAAGTAACCATTTCTATTTCACACCAACACTTTCCATCCATCTAATGTTTCAAAAGAATTGATTTTCGTACATCATTAGCAACTATCAAACAGAAATGTACTCGACGTACTCATTAAATAAACCAACCTTTGCAGTATATACAAAGATAGAGAGAGAGATCTATTCCAGAGAAGCTAAGGTTTTGAGGTCGGCAAAGATTGAGATCAATGGTAGAGGATGGAGTGGAATAAAGAGGCGACGACTGTGGAGTACACCCGGCGGTGACAATAGACCAGAGAATGCGACAGAGAGAGACCCAGCTGGAGGTCGAACCACACACAGCAAACAAAACAAAGACAGGCTCACAGAGGATACGACGCATAATAGCAAATACAAAAACTGAAAAAATTAATAAGATAACATATAAATGCATATAAAAATTTAAAATATATAAAATTATTTAAAATATATCAAAACAAATAATGAATAATAAATAAGCAATTTTAATTTATTATTTGATATTAAATATTAAATTTTATCATTAAATTATTATTTTTATTAAAATTTAAATTATAATAATAAAATAAAATATTTCAAACATCTTTTTCAATGACCTACAAACCATTCTATTGAATACATTACAAGATTTTAAAAAATAGATGTATTTTGGTGATTGATATAATTCAAACGAACTATTGCAAACTATGAAGCAAATCAATATTTTCTTTTTAATGATTTTTTGAGAAATAAAAGAAATATTTTCAATATTTTCTAAAACTGTTTCAATAACGGATATGTCAAATCTTATTAATTTCCTTAAATCAACGGTAGAGAGTGAAAGCCTCAGTTGGGCCCACACACAAAGTAACGAACGTTTTCAATTGCCGAGGCTGATAATAGTCAATTCCTCTGAATCCGTCAATCCTTCAACGGCGAATTAGACGGAAAATAAATTTATTCACAATAAAGCGATAATACGTTGGTTTTGGCGGTAAAACAACAGAAATACAATGACCTGTCAGCTACCAATTGGATATAGATGCATGTGTTGCCGCCATGACATGTATGTATGTGCACATCCATGTTGGATTTTCCCGCGCTTGTTAAGAGAGAGACTGTGATAGGGTCTCCCCTGAGAGAGAGAGAGAGAGACTCTGTTAGAGAGAGACAGAAAGGAATAATAAAAGAGAAGGTTAACAATTCTAGATTTCCACTTTCATTCTTGATTTGTTGTTCTAAGGCTTGATTTTGTGGCAAATTTCACCATTGCTGGAGGAGCTTGAGCTAGGGTTTGGCTTGTTAAGAGTCGGATCTGAAGGTCAATTAGGTTTCTTTTAACAGATTTTCTGAAAGCCATATGTTTTCTCTTCCTGTTGCGTATCGTTTCCTTTATTTTCTTATTCCAAATTCGGTTTCTACTAGTGCTTATATATGTGTACTTGTTGAAATATGGACTATTGGGTGGTTAAATTAAGGAAATTACACGTGTATGTAGGGTAAAGTTTTCTTTTTGGGGCCTTTAATATTTGTATTGATCTACTGTCTGGATTTGGTGGGTGTTGTTAGTTTAGCATGTTTCATTATCGAAGTTTTTTTTTCCCAATTTGCTTTAGGTGGAAATTTATTTGTTGGGTTCTCAGGATTTTGAATGAGTCCAGTAGCTTCAGATAACATGGAAAAAGACCCCAAAATTTCCACTACAACCAGTAGTGCGCGTGACCATGGAGGGGAAAGTGATGGAATTCAAGCCCGTTTCTCAGGCTTTTGCAAGGTACAAACTACTGTGATTTTTAGTTTGAAGTGTTGCAATTTTGGCTTTATGGGTGGTACGTTTTATTTCATACTATCATGATATCTTTTGGTGGTTACGACCATGGATTTTGTGTTACTGAATACAACGTGGGATTTTTTGGCAGAATGTTTTGGCTTTGGATGAGAGTACTTGTACACAAGCTATGAAACTTTTCAGAGAAACAAAACATCTGCTAGCTAGTGCTTTAGCTTTTGGTAATGGCACGGTAAGTTTTGCAATTGGTCTTTAATGCCACTTTTAATCTATTCATTGGGAAATAGCTTGAAAACAACTGATGGGGCCTGATTTTGTTTATTAGTTCGAGGAAGCAGAGAGGTTTTGGCATGCATTTGTTTTATACTCTTTAAAGAGGTTGACCCAGGAGAAAAGAGATAATGAGCAGCAGAGTTCTGATGATAATGGGCTTACTCTATGCAGAATACTGAGATGTGCCAATTTGAAGTATGCATTCCTTTTGGTGCAGCAACATTTTGCCAACTTTACTCCCTGCTGGTTTGTTGACTATTTTGCTTTAAACCTTGTAGTGTTGCGGACTTCTTCAAGGAGCTACCTCAGTTTGTAGTCAAGGCTGGTCCAATTCTAAGTAATTTGTATGGTGGAGATTGGGAGAGCAGACTTGAGGTATATGATATGTGAGAATTCTGAGAAGAGTTTGTCATTATCTTGCATACTTGTTTATAGAATTATGGATTGTTTTCTCCATCCTGTCAGGCAAAGGAGCTGCAAGCTAATTTTGAGAACTTGAGCAGTTTGAGCAAGTGCGTATTGCTGTTCTTCTCTTTACATCAACTTAATCACCACATAGCAACTTACACCTTAGGTTACATATAATATTCACTGGGTTAATTTGTACATATTTTATTGAGTAATTTATGAGCATGCTGTTACATAAAGCTTTTAAAAAATTAGGAACAAAAAAGCATTGTACAGGTAAACTCATTATGATAAATTCGCAGATTTATTCGATAAAATCCTGAATATTAGGAATGGAAAGAAAAAGGGTTCAGATAAATTCATTATTAAGATGAATTTCCAGATTTATTTGATGGAAGTCCTAAAGCTTCCAATTTCTTTATTGATCACCTCTGGTGCAGCCGTATTGTGCATAGAAGTAATAAATTTTCAGATTTATTTGATATAAGTCCTAAAGCTTCCAATTTATTTACTGATCATCGCATGTGAATCCCTATTGTGCACTGCAGTCACGTGATATTTAGTATTTATTTCCATTTCTTGCATTCTTTATTACAATTCGCTTGAAGTCTTTATATTTGTTATGTATTTTTCTTAAATAACACTTTATATCATGTTTGAATGCTACAAAGGCACTATAAACGTTCATATCGTGAACTTTTCTTGACGACTGATGCAAATCTTGAAGAGCTGCCAGCAGTTTCTGGTGACACAACATACTTATCAAATTGTTATCGTTTTGGATGGATGCTATTTCTGGCACTCCGTGTGCATGGATTCAGCCATTCTAAAGATCTAGTTACTTGCACAAATGGCTTGGCTTCTGTTCTGGTTAGTTTCTTCCCTTTTCCATTCCTTCAGGGTTGTGTTATATTGATCTAGTTGCACAAACTGCATGAGCAATTATTTCCCATTGTGCGATTTAAAAAATATATGAATTTTCTCTTTTTTTTATTTTGTTCCTTCTGTAAGATCTTTACCTTATGTTTTTACCAAGTTTCTTGTCATCATCACATTATATTTTCATACCAAGTAACAACATCTGCATCAGGCTGTTTTGATTATGCACATACCTGCTCGCTTGAGAAATTTCAGCTACGACAACTGTCAATGGTTTGGTAATGACCTTTCCCTTTACAGTATCTTTATTTTAGCAAGAAATGTTTGTTCTTACACTTTTTGACTGCTGCATGCATATATTTGCAGTAAGGAGAGGTGGTAAAGGGGTTGACTTGCTTGCCTCTCTCTGCAATAAATATGATACCTCAGAAGATGAGCTGAGAAAAACAATAGAGAAGACCAATAATGTAATAGTGGATGTTTTGAAGAAAATGCCCATTTCAGCTACTGAGGATAAGAATGAAAATATAGCAAATCTCGACGGAGGTCGCTCTATATCTATCCATATGCATCACCATGATCTTTAACAGGAATCATGCTTTCTAATGTTCCTGAATTTTTGTTTCCTTTGGTGCAGAAGATTTGATCTATTTTCAAGATCTAATGAAAGAATCTTCTCTGCAATCAAATTTGGATATATTAGAGAAGGATTACTGGGAAGCAATCCGTGATAAAGGTGAACTTGATGAGAGGGTGTTTATAAATGAGGAGGATGTCTTACTCAGTTTAGGGAATCTATCTGGAGCTTCACCTTGTATAAGTGGTAATAAGGTGAGTTTGATTGCATGGAACTTTTTTTTTTAATGCCCTTATGTTAAAGAAATATGTTTATAGCTTCCGGTTTAACTTTATATCCTCGACTCTGATATTTTTCATAGAGGAAATTTGATCAAATGACCTCCCCAACAAAGACTATTACAAGTCCGCTGTCTCCCCATCGCTCTCCTGCTTCTCACGTTAATGGTATCCTTGGTGTTTCATGTCCCAAGATGGCTGCTACGCCAGTGAGCACTGCAATGATAACTGCAAAATGGCTTCGAGCTGTTGTCTGCTCTCTTCCTTCAAAACCCTCAGCACAGCTGGAGCGCTTCCTAGCATCATGTGACAGGGATGTAACTGATGATGTAATACGAAGGGCATATGTAATATTGGAGGCTATATTTCCAAGTTGTGCTCTTGGTGACCGATGCGGATCTGGCCTGCAGAGTACAATCCTGACAGATGATGAATGGGCAAAAAATCGAAGATTAGAGGCACTAAAGCTATATTATAGGGTTTTGGAAGCAATGTGTACAGCAGAGGCTCAGTTATTGCATGCAACTAATTTGACCTCTTTGTTAACTAATGAGAGGTTCCACAGGTGTATGCTTGCATGCTCTGCTGAGCTTGTTCTGGCAACACATAAGACCATCACAATGTTATTTCCTGCTGTTTTAGAAAGAACTGGAATCACAGCTTTTGATCTTAGTAAAGTGATAGAGAGTTTTATTAGACATGAAGATTCTCTCCCAAGGGAGCTACGACGGCACTTAAATTCTTTGGAAGAGAGACTTTTGGAGAGTATGGTGTGGGAAAAAGGTTCCTCAATGTACAATTCTTTGGCAGTTGCAAGGCCAACTCTGTCTGAGGAGATAACTCGCCTTGGTTTATTAGCAGAGCCAATGCCATCTTTGGATGCAATTGCCATGCATATCAACTTCTGTTCTGGAGGCTTGCCACAGTTGATGCCTAAACACGAGACCAGTCCTGGTAATTTCTGGCCTTTTACAGTCTGCGTGGGATACTTTCTTTTTATTTTTAATATTATATATAAACCATATATAATATTAATATTAAAAAAAACATATATGCATAATTTTCAAGATGTTTACAGCCTTGACCATATTTATATAACAATAATTTCTAGGTCAGAATAGTGTTGTCAGATCTCCAAAGAGACCATCCACAGATTATCGGAGTGTACTAGTGGAAAGGAAATCCTTCACGTCACCAGCGAAAGATCGCCTATTGACCTACACTAATTTAAAATCCAAGTTGTCAGCACCACCTTTGCAGTCAGCCTTTGCCAGGTAATTTTGATGTTTTTATAGCCCTAAAAACCAAGATGGTCGCTTTCTATAGTACCGACAAAAAAAGGATATTAGTTTAACTGCTTTATTATTGTTTTCTTAAAAACAAACTTTCTAATTATGATTGCCCTACAGTCCAACACGTCCAATCCCTGGAGGAGGGGGAGAAACATGTGCAGAAACTGGGATAAATGTCTTCTTTAGCAAGGTGCTAGACAAATTTCACTAATATCTTTTATTGTTTCTCCCGTATGCGTGGGAAGATAGTAAAATGAGCTTGTACTTAATTAGACAAATGCTTAATATATTGGGTGTAAGGCCCTTTTTCCTTCTACCTGCATTTTTGGGAAAGACCTAGGGGTGGATGTTTGACTTTGTAGCTTGAATGGTAGGGCCCTATAAGTTTAACATGTATTGTGACCTTTGTATTTTGTGTTTTTCATGCTTCACAAATGAAGTTATCTAAGGTAATCCCTTTGCCAGTTAGGTCTCAAGATGGTAAAAGTAGACAAGTATGACTGGTCATGCCCTTTCTCATAAAATGTGTTGAGATTTATAGGACTAATATGTTATTTTCTATTTTTTTTTAGTGAAAATCTTGCAAGCGGCTTTTTTCATTTGAGTTTGATTGTTTCCTACACTTGATTTAATTTGTTCTTGTGCTCACTTATTTCATACCCTCTTTTTCCTTCTTAGATCATCAAATTGGCTGCTATTAGAATCAATGGTATGGTTGAAAGATTGCAACAGTCACAGCAGCATATAAGAGAGAATGTCTATCGTCTTTTTCAAAAAATACTTAACCAACAGACTCCACTCTTCTTTAATCGTCATATAGACCAAATTATCCTTTGTTGCTTCTATGGAGTTGCCAAGGTTTGGATGTCTACATCTTGTGGAAATTTTTTCTTTCTAATCTGGTTTTGTTATTCTCATGCTTTCCTATCATATATTATGCTATATCTGCAGATCTCTAAGGTGAATCTGACATTCAGGGAAATTATCTGTAACTATAGAAAACAGCAACAGTGTAAAACACAAGTTTTTCGTAGTGTTTATGTTGATTGGTCGGTAGAACTTCATAAGGGGGTACGCCATTGACTCTGTATTTCCTCTGTTGTTATGTCTTCTTTTGCCTACTCCTAACCCTTTTAGTTTCTATGGAAAAAGAGGACAGGGCAGGATCATGTTGATATTATAACATTCTACAACGAAATATTCATTCCTGCTGTAAAGCCTTTATTGGTGGAGATTGATTCTGCTGGAACAAACACGAAAGGCAACCAGATTTCTGAAAGCAGTAACAATAAAGATGGTAATCTTTTAAAATAGATTTCAATGATTTTGATACAAGTTGGCTTGGGTTACTGCTCTTCCACCTGTTAAACATATTTTTCTTTTCCATTTTGGGTCAATTAGGTCAATGTCCCGCATCGCCTAAAGTGTCTTCATTTCCTAGTCTCCCCGACATGTCCCCAAAGAAAGTATCTGCATCTCACAATGTGTATGTTTCCCCATTGCGGAGCAATAAGGTATGTGTATATCTTTGCTCTCTAATTGAATTTTGTTTTTGTTGTTTCCTTTTACAACTTACCGGAGTCTACATTTGTGCAACCTGGAGATGAATGTAGTACCCTATTTTGTTTCCCTGTTAAAAAGGTTTGATTAGTTGTTTTAGTGTCAATTTATCTTGTGAGACATGCTTTCTTTTCACCAACTTGTTGCTTCTTATATGAACACACTTGTTGTTTGATTGTCGTAGATGGATGCACTGATCTCAAGTAACTCAAAGAGTTATTATGCATGTGTTGGAGAAAGTACTCATGCATATCAGAGCCCTTCAAAAGACCTGACTGCTATCAACAATCGCTTGAATGGGTAAGCTTCTCATGTTGACAACAGCCCAAAATGTGTGCACAATTAGTATTTCTCTTCTAATGAAGGCTAGTTTTGATGGTTTCACATCTGTCAGTAATCGGAGAATCAGGGGCCCACTCAACTTGGATAACGTTGATGTTGGCTTGGTTAGTGACTCTATGGTGGCAAACAGCCTTAAACTTCAAAATGGAAATTGTGCATCCTCACCCAGGGCACCTTTGAAATCAGAGCAGCCCGAGTCCTGAGGAAACGGTTGCATGCTTAGCCACTTTTGTAAATTCTTAGGTCTACTTGCTTTTGAATTTTCTATATATTAGAAGTGCTTGGCACAGGGTGTGTATGAGCGGTGAGTTGTATTATGGCTGCCACGACCCTCGTGTGTCAAGTGTATGTTAGACACCGAACTTGGAAATTTGGCTAAGTAAATAAAAGAATTATACTCTTAGTTTGCTTTCAGAAGCCATTTTTTCTTGCATTCTTCGTCTGATGCATCAAGCTCTTCGAATTATTGACTGGCATTTACTGGCTGGGACCTGTATATATTTGTTAGGTGTTATGGGATGATGATTCTTGTGCAGTTGAGGCTATGGAGAACAATGTTATGAAGAGGAAATCCTAGTTTTAATCCGATCAATTCCTGAGACAAATTTAGAGGAAAAAAAGTGCAAAAATTTTTGTGCTTTTTGAGAAAGAGAAATGATAAAAGTAACCAACTTTCTGCTGACATTAGTGTATTGCAACAAATTTATGAAGTTGGTCATTGTAGATCGATACTTGCAGAAGAGAGAAAACTAGCATATCAAAAGATTCTTGCACGAATAGAAATTGTATCAACCAGATGGTTTGTACTTGTAACACATTAACAATTTGTACTTGTAATAGAGCATTCTACTCCAAGATTAATTTAACTGACCGGAGTCTTTTTTCTCTTTCTCTTGACTTTTGATGACAAATAACATCTCTTATGCAAGCTAATAATTAGATCTGAGTTCATATTGGGTCCCTGTCCCTCTGATAGAGACCTCTACTTTGTTTAGCAGCCACCAAGTTCTGTACAAAGTTTCAACATGAAACTCTTTGAACCTCAAGTGTAACTGAACCAACGCATTTCCAACTGCGTACATGTACTTGCCGCGACTATCCTCATGATGCAAACACAATGACATGTATGGACGCAAGCAAATCCGTATGTACACATCTGATAGTAGCTAATCTCCAGTGTCATTCATTTTTGTGCCGGTATTGTTGAATGACCAAAACTGAACCACTGACGTTAAGTTCTGAAGAAGCCAGAAGATCCCCGACTGTGCCGAGTTCAGGACACTCCTCCCAGTCGCTCAAATCAGTGGTAATGGGGCAGTGCCCTCTACCTCCCTTCCCTACTATGAACAATGAATATGTCTCAGCAACTTCTCTCAGAATTTCCACTGTCTGATTCCCATTATTGGTGAACTTTTCGACGTATGCAACAGAACCTTGCGTCACGTATCTGTTGAAATAAGAAAATTAGAATTGAAGCTTATGCATCCAAGGAGATTCTAGCAAGCTAGTTAGGTACCTGCTTTGAAAGTCACCTAGAAAGGCATTGTCAACTTCAGTCTCCATCTGTTGACTTGATATAGCCATTACCACTTCATCATTAGTGTGAGTTGTGTCGTCAATGCAATCCTTCTGTTTATGGTTTGCTGCTGCTGATGATGTTAGAAAGCGGATGACTGTCAATTTGATATACGGATGGAACGCAATCCTTCTGCTGCATGCCAATGCTTCCCGATCATCCGGTCCCCCAAAGAACAATGCTGCAACATGTTGCACTACTTCAGTTCTAGGTTGCTGAAATCCTGTCTGCCCTCTGTCAACAAAGATTCCTACCGAGCAAGGCGCGTGGAAGAGAACCTTCTGATTGGAGGTTCTCAAGTCCTCCTTGCCACTCTCCATCTTCTTATCAAGACGCTGGTGCTTGTGAAATGTGATGATCACTATGGACACTCGCAAGGCCTCAACAAACTCACAAACATCCTCGTACATTTTTGCAGAAGATGACACAACCTTTAGTTGGTGGACAAAAAGTTGCTTGTCCATGTTATTTGCATCCACAGCATCATTTATTTCCAGCACATCATTCCCACCATAGTCTTCCTCATCACTGTATTGGTCTCCATCTTTCAGCTGATGGTACATCAAATTCTTTTTGTGGCGTTTCTTTGGGAGCTCAACTAGGTGCATCAAGAAGGCAGTGCTGGGTGCTTTTAGAAATCCACTCAGAGCTAGGATTATCCCAATTTTAGCCGATATGTGTCGAGAGCCATAGACGCAGGACATCAATCGAAGTTCACTCTCCGGATCAAGAAACTCAAGTGGGATAGTTTTGTGAGAAAAGAACTTTTGTTTTTTCCTTAGTATGACAGCCGCTGCTGGTCCTGCGATAATTGTGTCAAGCACTACCACTGTTACCACCAAATTGCGTACATTTTGAGTCCAGATATTCTTCAGCTACAGACAAAGCAAATGTGATATCAGCTGACGAGGGAAAAACAATATTTACTTGTATGCATGAGAATGCAAAAGCACATTGATACACATGGCTAGAATAGGTCGATTGTGTGTTTTAGAAGTCATGGTCATTTATGCCTAATTCGGAACTGAATATGATGAGAGGTATCGGGGTCTGGAGAAACTCACGATGGTAATTGGTATCGTCTGAATGAGTAGAAGTTCAGCATGCCCTTTTACACTCAGTAAAAGGCCTAGGAAAACGGCCTCAAGTTTAGGAATGTTTAGGTGATGACAAGCAGCAACTACTCCAATTATCTTACCCCCGAAGCTCAAAAAGATGAGAAGTCCAGCCACAATTATGTTCCTGTAATTGTTGAGATAGTTTAAATTGAGCTGAAATCCAACATAACCGAAGTATATTGGGAGGATGAAGTTGTGAACAGCATAATTGAGTTTTCGCAACAATGTCCGGGTAGTTTTGCCTTCCCTTGGAAACATCAAGCCGACGAAGAAACAAGAAATCATGCTGTTATATTCGTACTTTTCTATGAAAAATGCCAGGGCTATAAGAAGAAGCAAGATGACTAAGACCTCTGCGTTTGTGACATATTTTTGGGTCTGGTTTCGCTGGTTGCACCAATAGTTGAGATGCTTGTTGAGAAAGATTAGTGCCACTGTCATAAACAGGAAAAGGATGCCTTTTCCAAACATTTTCCATGACTTGAAAGCGAAATATAGAGAGAACCAAAATACACAGGACATCTCACTGATCAAAGAAGCTGACACCCCCAATCTTCCCACATCCGAGGTCGCAAATTTTAGCTCTACTGCCAGCCGAATCACCACAGGAGAGGCAGTGTTGGCTAGAGTTATCATGATAACATAGACTAAAGTGAGCTTGTCATGCTGGACTTTCAACAATTGGATGATAAATGGAGAGACTGCAAGACCAAAGATCCCACAGACTGTCACCCCACCAAGAGCAACAATGCTTGACCTATGTAAGTTTCGCTTTATGTAAGGAATATCTGTCTCAAGCCCAATTAGGAAGATAAAAAGTATGGCAGAAACGGACGAAAACACTTCATAATATTCTGCAGAAGAAGATTGGATGAAGAATTCCTTCACTTTGTGGATGCGGGACAACAAGGTTGGACTTAGCACAACTCCAGCCTGATAAAAGGGAATCATGTCATGTTGGCACACAAATTTACATTCCAGTGGAATGGAAGCCTACAAATGGGGAAAAAACAAAAAAAGAGAACTCCAGGAAAGGAGAAAAGGATGGCAGCTGTTATCTTTTGTTCTTCTAATACGAATCTAAATGGGATATCTAAATGGAATATATAGATTGCGCAACATATGTGAATGCATCAGATGCCCGTATTAGGTGCATATAACACAGGAAATGCGAAACTTACCATGATCTGAGCTATAGGTCCAGGTTGTCCAATGGGCTTCAAGACAAGGTGAAAGAAGTGGGATAGGACAAGAATGCTCGAAGCCTGCAAGGTGGTTGTAATGAGAGGGTTAATTGGATCATCTAGACACATAGCCCTTTGTGCCGCATCCATCTTGATGGAAAGTTTGAAGAACAGTTTGCTCGCTTGGCAAGATATATATCAAAGATCTGCTGGTAATTAAGAATGATATGGTTCAAGGTTGTTTCCCAAGAAGCTGAAAGAGAATGCATAAATGGGATTTTGACAAATTCTGAAGGGGTGATGATAACTCCCAATACCTGACAATGTGTCTCTCTACCCTTTCTTCAGCTTGATTCTATGTTTCTTCCTTCTCTTTTCTTATTATTATTATTTTATTTCTATTAAGTGGTGGCCAATTGATTGAGACAGGCATGCAAGAGAAACTAGGCAACGATGGATAGCCTTGTTTCTCGGAAAATGGCTCGTTCATAGTTTTTCATCTTGATCTCGTTTCTATTCTTTTTACCAAATTCCTAAACACACAAAAACTGAGAATCTACGGAGCCATGCAACTTATCTATATGCACTTGTTCTCATGTATCTTAAATGACTCGAGATTAGAGTTGTTATGGCTATATGTATACATATGTAGTTATGTACACGGGACACTGACGACGTGTGTAACTAAATGGTAACCATAGACATGAAGCGAGGAAAAATGATCCAGCCGTTGGCCAGTTGTACTCAAAGACGCGGACATGCCAATACTTAACCAATTTTCTCAAGTCTCATTACAAAGAGACTAGATTCTTATAAAAAACTAAAAAGCGTTGTCATTTAAGATTAGGCCAAAGAATCAAATTATCCCTTAATGTTTCTCCTAATATTTTTATTAAAAAAAAATCTTAACTTTTCTCTAAGTTTAAATAAGTTTTTAAAAATTGACAAAATATTTTAAAAAATATTACCTTTTAAAATACCCTAACTTCCTTCCGTTAAGTACCTATTAATTAGTAGCCTTTTTTTTAGTATATTGGAGGAAACCTATTGTCGTATTGGAGTTATGTCCTTCGTGATGTGGATCTATGGGTTCTTCCTTAAAACCATTATGCAGCTTTCTTCTTCATTTCTTGGCCGTTTTCACCTTCCATCAACTCATGAACAAGCCTCTCAACTTCGCCTCTTTTAACATCACTATTTATCTCCATCCCTATACCCCATTCCACGCAACTGTATCGTCAATTGGTTTGTTGTTCTGCAAAAAAGGGCCAACAGATCATAGGCACACCTTGAGAGATTTTCGATCGTAGAGTTCCAACCACTGTGCGTTAAGATTCCTCCAATGGAAGCGTGGCTTAATACTTGTTCCTCATGGCACTAACTTGCCAAAAGCCCTCTCTATCTTTGGTAGCTGTAATGAAGTAAAATTGTTGTTTCTCCAGCCACAAGGCTAAGCCTAATGATCCATAAGAAGATTCGCTTGCTGTTAGCTAATCCCCAAGCAAATTCTATTAATTGACCGACTGTTATGATGGTGATGTGATATGGTTGAATTACATTATAGTTTCATATACATTTCAAAGTTATTTTACCTCTATTTTAATGTTTAAATATTTATTTTATATTCATATTGCGTTTGTAAGTTGATTTTATTATTGAAACACAAATACAAATAAAAAGAAGAAGTTTGAAGAGGAGAATGAGCAAATTTGGAGCAAAGGAGCAAAGTCTAGAGAAGCTGGACTCTACAAGTGATTTGATCGATCGAATTCAGGACATCAGTCGATCGAAAGTCCCACATAAGATGACTGAAACTCCACTCTTCCGCATGTCCATCAACGTATTAAATCACAGTTGTTGATTGTTATTAAAGAGGATAGATGAAATGCATCGAGCGCTTTAAAAAAGCCCACAAAATCAATATAAATAGAAAGTCGACAATTCCGAGGCAGTAGTTTTTTGAAATTCTATCTTAGCTTTTAGCTTTTGTCTTTTTCATTTTTCTTAGTTTTTTTAGTGATTTCTATAGGTAGCAATAGTCTAATTAAATTTATCAGTAAAATTAATCAATTTAGTCTAACATTCTAATTCTCTAAGTTATATAATCCAAACTTGCGGGACTATAATTTAAGTTAGTCGTTCCCTAGTGTGTTATTGTTGTTACGCCATTAAATTTAAGGAACTTATTTTAGGTAGCGACGTGGTTAGAGAAAAGTTTTCTATTATATATGACTTATCTAAAATTAATGGAATATAGGATTTGAGAGTTTGTTCAAACTTATAGGCTAGCAGCTTAGACCAATCACAATTTATTTATTTCTAGGATCAATAATAAGTCTGAAATTCCAAATATATTTCGTCCATCTTTCTTTTATTGTCGCTTGTTTATTTCTTTGATGTGTTTTTATTTATTTGTTTTGATAGTTTTAATGTCTTCACATCCAGGGATTGTTTTTTTTCTTTTTTTTATCATAACTTTAAGAATAACTTCTAAACACAATATGTTATTTGTAGGATCGACCCTGACTTACCCTAACTACAAAGTTAGGTTATGCTAGGTATTTTATTATTTGGTGAGCTAACGACAACTCCTACCAAATTTTTGGTGCTATCGTTGGGGCACTGACCCCGTGTTCTAGCTATTTCTTGTGTTGTCTTTCCTTTTGTTTTTATTGATCTTTTGTCATCTTTGCTCTCTATTTGTTTATATTTTATAGCTTTTTTTTAGTAATGGATTATTTTTAGCATACTTTTTGATATGATCTTTCTTGCATTCATTCTTATCATGATGAGTTTCAGTTAGCTGTTATCTCTAGGTTAGAACAATCGATAACAAATTTCGCATTCTTAGATGAGCAAGTAGTGATAGATACAATTGACATTAAGGTATGTGATTTTTGTTCATTTTCAGAACATTCTATTAATATGTATCCTTCCTTGCAGGTTGAGTAGTAGTTTGATGGACTTGGTAGTTCCTAAGAGCGGCAATAAGGATGGTATGATCCTTACACTCCGATTTACTATCTGAAATGGGAGGATCATCCTTACTTTTCATACAAGAGCAATCATTATGGATTCAAATCTCCACTACTGTGTTATCACAGTCAGCTGCATTCCTCGCCTATGCTCCACATCCAACATCGCCACCACAAGATGATGAGATGTCATTGGGGGAAATCGTAGAGAACTTGGTTACAAGTACTCTTTAGTTCCAGTAGGAAACAAGGAGGTAGCTTAAGGGATTTGGAAGATCAAGTGAGCCAATTGGCAGAAGTGGTAACGAGCCTAGAAGCTTAAGTTTCGACAAGCATTCCTAGCCAACCCGAAGAGGACCATGGTGACGTGATACATGATCTTTCATTGGAGGGTAGAGAATAGCAAAGACGAGAGAAAGATGATGTCGTTGAGGAAAAGGAGATGTTCTTGTAAATGAAGGAGGATGAAATACCTCCCAACGTACTTCTTTTAGTATTACTAATTACAATTTTATCCCTTTTCTTAGCAGATTAACGAAAGAAGATGAAGAATAAGAGACAAGTGAGCAAGAGCAATAGGAGGATCAGGAGCACGAAGAGCAGAAGTAAGCCAAATGTTGGAAATAGTTAAGTATTAAGAAGAGGGAGCTAAAAGGTGATGAGAAAAATGTCGAGCCTCTAAAAGAATTTCCTACACCACTAAGGAGACCATTCTATTGGAAGGGAGATGTCGATGAAGGTGAGTAGAGCATGGAGTATGATGGTGACACAATGTGGTTCCACTTTGATCCTATGCGACATCAAGCTATCTATGAGCCTGCTTCGAAAGAAGTTTCTCCAGGCTCATCTAGGATTTAGAGCATGCTTCCTGTCAGACTCAAGTATCCATTCGACAATGGATGATATTGAATATGCCAGGATCAAGCTTATGACCTTAACTAAGCATTTGATGGGATACAACCAATTCGTATCCTTTAGTTTATATGCTTTCTCTTTTGTAAATATCTTTTGGTTGGTTCGCTTTGTGTGTTTTATTTGTTTTTGTGTGTTTAGGTGGAAACTAGGTTGTCTTAGTCTTTAAAAAGAAGCTGCGATCTTCGTGCTTAAGGTTGATTTGACTTCTTTGATCTAGGAGAGTACTTATGTTCCTACCCTCTTACATGTGTTTTCATTGCTTTTAGGGCATTGGAGACAATGTCTCATTTAATTGTGGGGGTAAGGCAATTTAAAATTTTTCTGCATTTAAACTGTTATGAGTATGATTGTTATAATTTGAATATAGTAGCTTCAAATGATCTTGATCTTTAGTTGATAGTTAATTGCAGTATTTGAAGGTAATTGATGCTTTTAATTTGATGAACACTGATTGATTCTGGATTGATTTCTAAGAGCTTGTTTGGTATCACTTCTAGTTTTTATTTTTTGTTTTTATTTTTATGTATATGTATTGGTTTTTGCGTTTTTTTATTTCTATGTTGTATTAGTATGCTGTCTTTTTCGATTTCTGTGCAGTTTTTATTGGTTTCTGTGTTTTAAAAAACAAGAAACAAAAACGAGAAACAGTATGGATACCAAACAAGCCCTAACCTTTAAATTTTTTGTTTTTCTTTTTCTCTTGAGTACTTGTATGTGTTAGTGATTCATTTGTATGATATTCGATGTTGAAGTACATTTTATATAGTTTATCATAGTAATGTTGAATGGGATGTTTATGATAATTTATTGAAAAAAATAAAAAAGAAAAAAAGAAAAAAAAGAAAAGAAAAAGAAGCAAAGAGAAAAACATTGTTGTTTTTGCGTTGTTAACTAAGAGCATCTTTGTTTCTGTTACTAAATAAATAGTATCGTTATTGTTTTTGTGTTATTGTGTATTGGGCAATTCTCACTTGGCTGGGTTTAACTCAAATTCTCTAAGGCTGAAGTTATAAGTGCTACTTTTAGCCATTTGAAATAGTGATCTAACTTAGTAACTGGGGGTGTTTACAATAAAATATTCACCTTCGTGTCAAAAAGTTAAATGACCTTTTAAATATACATTGCTCAAAACTCAAATTGTGCTATATTTTCAGTTGTGTTCGGTGTATTTTGAACATACTTGACCATATTCACGTGATGACTGATGTAAAATGGCTTTAACATTTGGTATTATGTATATGGAGTTGCTTCTTACTAACTTTGTGTGTTTGCATGTGATTAACTAAGGGATCGTTTGGTATTGATGTTGGTTATAGTTTTTAATTGTAATTTTTGTATTGTTTTTTGTATGATGTTTTCAATTACTGTACTATTTTTTTCGGTTTTTATATTGTATTAGTGTATTATCTTTTTTGATTTCTATACTATTTTTATTGGTTTTTGTGTTTTAAAAAATAAGAAACCAAAACCTAAAACTAAAGCCACACCAAATAACTCCTAAGTTTTTAGTTATGAAATAATTGAGATTTATGAACTAGATTAAAGGTATGATTTTTTTTTATTTGTACTTAATTAACTCTTGACTTTAGATTGAGATTGTTTAATTAGAATGTTTGAGTCATTGCTTGAGGATAAGCAATAGTTCAAATGTGGGGGTATTTGATAGTGTTGAATTACATGATATTTTCATATGGATTTCAAAGTTATTTCATTCCTATTTTAGTGTTTAAATATTCATTTTGTGTTCGTATTGAGTTTATAGGTAGATTTTATCATTGGAAAACAATACAAGTGAAAGGAGGAAGTTTGGAGAGGAGTTAGAACAAATTTGGAGCAAAGGAGCAAAGACTAGAGGAGCCAGACTCTACAATTGATTCGGTCAAAACATTAATCGACCAAATTCAGGACATCGGTCGATCGAAAGTCCCTTATAGGTTGATTGAACCTCCACTTTTCCACATGTCATCAGCGCATTAAATAGAAGTCGTTGATTGTTATTAAAGAGGATAGATGGCATGCATTGAACGCTCTAAGAAACCCTATAGAAGCAATATAAATAGAAAGTCGGCAATCCCGAGGTGGCAGTTTTTTAAAATTCTATCTTAGCTTCCAACTTTCATCTTCTTCATTTTTCTTAGTTTTCTTAGGATTTAGGTTTAGTTCAATCGTCTTTCATTTTTATTTGGTTTCTTACATTATATTAGTGTTTAGATACCGGTTCTTTTATGTTCTTTCATCATTTCTTTAGCTTTGTTTCTTTCTTTTGTTTTCCAGTGTTTTTCATTTGGTTTTTCCTTATGTTATTGTGAATGCTTTGAATATTTTGGTTAATGATAGTTTCTTTATATTTGTAGTCTTTATTCTTGTTGTTTTGTTATGGTTGTTACTTTTTTCATTTTTGTTATTGTTGTTTTTAGTATGTTAGCTTAGGTTGTGAATGGATTGGAAGATATTGATGGAATTTTAGCTTAATAATTGTGAGAATTAACTATGAATTAATTGAGCTTTATGATTTAGGTTAAGATTGAATTGGAATTCTAGTAAAATGGCATGAATTAGGGATTGATGCATAAAATTAGCTACCGTAGGTGTAATTCCTAGTTCGATTGCTAGGAATGAACTTGTGATACGTAATAGTCCTAGTGATTTCCATAAGTAGTAATAGGCTAATTGAATTTGTCAATGAACTTAATCAACTTAGCCTAAGATTCTAATTCTCTAAGTTACATAGTCCGAGCTTATGTGACTATAACTTAAGATAGTCATTCCCTAGTGTGTTATTGTTGTCATGCCATTAAATTTAGAGATCTTGTTTTAGGTTACTGCGTGATTAAGGTCAAGTTTTCTATCGTATATAACTTATCTTAAACCTATAAGCTAACATCTTAGACCAATCACAATTTATTTATTTCAAGGATCAATTATAAGTCTGAAATCTCAGATATATCTTCCGTCCATCTTTCTTTTCTTGTCGTTTGTTTGTTTACTTAATGTCTTTTTATTTATTTGTTTTTTGTTCATTAATTGTCTTTGTATTTAGTTTTAATGTCTTGGCATGCAGGGGTTGTTTTATTTTCTTTTTCTTTTGGCACAACCATAAGAATAGCATCTAATTATAACCAAATCTCTATGGGATCGATCCTAACTTGTCTTAGCTACATAGTTAGGTTAGGTTAAGTATTTTATTATTTGGTGAGCCAATGATAGCTCCTACCATGATGCTCCTAAAATTCATGTGAACCACTGAGCCTTCTTATCACAACCCGACACGACATATGATCGGTACATAGGAGTCGAAAATCAAAATCCCTAAATCTTACGTAAGCATGTAACTAACAATAAAATAAGTGTAAATACCATGGAAATGAACAATAATACAACAACTAGAAGGTCTATAAAATGCATAATAAAGATACAATTATCAGCGTGCTTTAGGAAAAAACTTATAACATATTAAATCCTGTCACTATTGAAGCTAGAGTACAAATATAAATAAAAATAAGTAAAAAGCGTACATAAGAGTAAATGGGCTGCAACCATCATGTCTCAGGTCACTATTGCAAATTTGGAGATAAATGACCTGGCAAAAATAAAATTGAGAGGAGTCAGGCCTCACTGAGAAACCTTATATCGCTCTACGATACCCAACACCATGTTCACATATAATAATGCACTAATGAGAATATGTAAATAAATGTACTGTATGTCTAATCACATCAATTATACAAATAATCATAGAGAAGGAGTATCTATAGAACTCTAGTCACCAAAGGTAAATCATCATAATACTACACCTTGAATGACTGCGAGGATATAAGTATCACCAACGACCCAACCATATTTCTATACTCATATAACTAAAGGCTCTCTGAATCGAAGGGAATTACGAAAAATTAAGCATCACTAACAAATCAGCCTTCGCTTATTGCATCCAAAATCATGATCACATTAGTAATAAACATAACAAATAAAGATATGATCGAGAGCCAAAAATCAACCAAGATCAATCCATAAACATATCATAATATCACGAAACATAATAACTCTTAAGTTCATAACTAGTGCGCATCTGGTCCGTATGCATACCCATCAGGTGGAACGTTCTAAAATCACTAGAACATTAATTCTGGCAACCAAATATTCTTTTCGATCACTAGAAAATTTATAATTTCATAATTCAATGATTTTTATACCAATTGAAAGTTCTTGATAAGTAGAAAAAATTTCATCAAAGTAACATACTCAAATTCTTAACAAATTAAAGAAAAACCATTAAAATTCCTAACATCTTTTTCCGTCAATTGGTAACAATCCAGGCGGTAGTTGCATTGAGATTATAGCATTTTTATTCCTGACTTCGAGGCAAGTTGATTGGTGGTAGTAATGGCCAGCAATAACCACTAGAAATGACTAATCAACGATTGGAGTTTTTCACCTCTTTTTTTTCTTTATTTTCTTGACGATTATGACAATATTAATAAATAAAACTGGTTTTGTGATGGGCTCAACGAGAGAAAGAGATTGGTATATAATCTTGGTCAATTTGATTCACCGACAGTGAAGAATGAGTAGAGAGGATAGAAATATAAATAGTAACTTTTAGAGGAGTGAAATGAAAAATTGAGAAAATAAGAAAGCGAGTTATATTTATAAGAGTGGGTTGAATAATATGCAATAGTGAGGTTGAATGAGGAGTGTTTGGCCATCTTATGGAAGAAATTGCCACTGAAGCTTAAG
>JAOXYD010000001.1:7689222-7700400 GCA_028565735.1 Pinacopodium congolense | reverse complement strand
TGTTTTACAACTAATGTTTTCCCATGTAAGGATAAGTTTACACCAAGAGCTCATAGATGTATCTTTATTGGTTATAATTAAGGAAAAAAAGCTTTTAAACTTTTTAATCTTGATTCCCACACAACCTTGATTTCTAGAGATGTTATGTTTTATGAACATCATTTTCCTTACAAATTTTTCATGTCCCCAGATTTTGGTCCATCCTCACCTCTTCCCCACTCAAAACCTATTTATGATTCCAATCCTCTAGCACCCTTAGCTAACACATCAACTGCTTATGTTTTACCTACTTCTTTTCTTTTCCCTGACCACCATCCTGACTTCACTAGTTCCTTTGTAACTTTACTTAAACCATAATTGCGACACTCTACTAGAATCATTGCTAAACCTACATAGTTAAATGATTTTTTTATGACCATGTTTTTTATTCTCTTTCTTTTGATCTTCCTATTTCTTCTTCACTTACCCAATGTGTTGCCAATTTTTCTTCTAAACATATTTCTCTTATTCTATCCCGTTAATTATTCAACAACCCAAATCTTATAGTCAACCATTATTATATGCTGAGTAGGTTCAAGCAATGTAGCAAGAATTGACTGCTTTTGAGAGAAATGATACTTGGGAATTAATTGTGTTGCCTAAAGGTAAGAAGGTTGTTTGTTCTAAATAGGTTTATAATCTCAAATTCAAACCTGATGGACGTGTAGACAGGTATAAAACTAGGCTAGTAGCCGAGGGCTACAACCAACTTCAAGAAGTGGATTACACAGAGATTTTTTCTCATATGGCCAAGGCAGTAATTGTTAGAGTTTTTCTTACAGTTGCTTCTTTTTTTTCTTGGCATATTCATCAAGTTGATATTAATAATTCCTTTTTACATGGTTAATTACATGAAGATGTATATATGTTTTCACCTGAAGGTTATTTTGTAGGTACCTCTGGTCAGGTTTTTCTATTTAAGAGGTCTTTATATGGCCTGAAACAAGTATCTCATTAATGAAATTTAGAGTTTACAACCCAATTGCAATCTTTTAGATTTCAACAATCCACAAATGATCATTATCTCTTCATTAAACTTATTAGTGCTTCATTTTTAGCATTAATTGTGTATGTTAATGATGTTTTACTTACAAGCACTTTGGAAGATGATATTTCTAAAATTAAACAATGTGTACATGATAAGTTTACTATTAAAGATCTAAGTCATATTGAAAATTTTCTTGGCTTTGAAATTGCTAGATCTGAACATGGTACTCTTGTGAATCAAAGAAAATATCTTCTATATGTGTTAAAAGATGTAGATCTACTAGCTACTAAATCTGTCAGGACTCCTCTTCCTTAAGAACTTCGGCTTACAGCTGTGGTAGTTTTGTTCTACCTGATCCGAAACCTTACAGATGTTTAGTAGGCCTATTATTGTATTTGAATTTCACTAAGCCGGACATTTCTCATAGTGTTTAGCAATTAAGTCAATTTTGTAATATCCTTGTTAACACCATTGGGATGCAGCCATGCATTGGTTTTGGTATCTCAAAGGGTATCCTTCCAAAAAGCTTTTTTTATTCCAACTTCCAATGGTATTCGCCTTCAAGCTTATTCAGATGCAGATTGGGTAGCTTGTAGTGATTCCAAATAGTCTTTGATAGGTTACTATTATTTCTTAGTTCTGCTTTAGTTTCTTAGAAGACCAAGAAATAATCTATAGTTTCCAGATCTTCGGCTGAGGTTGAATACCCTAGTATGACCTCCATTGTTTGTAAGTTGTTATGGCTATCTTATTAATGTATTTAATGTATGGTTTATTGAAATCACTGTAGTTTCATTGTATTGTTAATTTGGGGTTGGTTGTTAATTTAGTTTTTATTGTTGTACATGATTTTGTTTATGAAGTGAAATAATAGAAACACTTGGTCGATATTTCCAATATCTCGAGTCTGTTCTTTTAGACGTAATCTAACGGAATGATCAAAAGATACATGAATTTTTTTTTTTTTTACATCAGTCTACATTTCTTTTACATTTAGTTAATCATGCAACATTGTTTCATTCTAAACCAATTATACTATTGCTAAATCATATTTTATCAGAATTTCTTCTAACATTACGTACACTCTAAATTATAAACACCTTTTTTCGAGCACCTTGCACTGTTATTGACAATTTCTTGGCAAGTGAGTCCTGTCTTAATTCTATTGGATATATGCATCAGGTATGTAATATAAGATACAGTATGTGCTGTAATTGATTGGAGCAAAAACGGGTCTGCCTACAATACTAAATGGAATACAGTCTGGTAGCAAACAAAACAGCCCACTTCTTCTCAACACATCCCTGTGAGCACATACGAGTCATCCCACTAGTCATACTCACCCCCTAGTCTCCAGCTATTATATATATATATATATATATATGTATCTGCACACTACCTCTGAGTCCATAATCCGAAAATCACTGAAGCTCTCTTCCCTTGGAGCTATGAAAAGCTGCCTCCCCTCTATACCCTTCTTCTTCTTCTTTCTTTCGATAGCTCAAGGGCTCAATCCCAAATGTGACATCCAAGACCAAGCCTCAACTCTCCAAGTTTTTCACATTTTTAGCCCTTGCTCACCTTTTAGGCCATCCAAGGGAAATTCATGGGAGGAGACTGTGATAGAAACGCAGAAAAGGGACCAAGCTAGGCTTCAATATTTGTCGAGCTTGGTGGCCAAGAAGTCTGTAGTGCCTATTGCTTCAGGTAGGCAGATGATACAGAGCCCAACTTACATAGTCAGGGCTCAGATTGGGACCCCTCCACAAACCATGCTCATGGCTATGGACACCAGTAATGATGCTGCTTGGTTGCCTTGCAGTGGCTGTATTAGTTGCTCTTCTACTGTCTTCAACTCTGTCAGCTCAACTACCTTTAAAAACCTTGATTGTGGAGCTGCTCAGTGCCAGCAGGTAATGTAGAACTATCAGTCACTTTTTTGACGTTCACCAAAGCTTCACTTCATATGATGGAGTCTGTCCCTTAGATAAAAGATTCACGGGTTAAAAGAGGGCTCTGACATAGCTTTCCGCTTTGAATCTATTTTTGTTTTGGTTTCTGTTCTGAAGCTACTTTCCAAAAATCCTTACAACTCACGGAGATTGATTATTGTGGACAATAACAGTGCATGTGATCTTTTTTCAGGTTCCAATGCCCACATGCGGTGGCAGTGTGTGTGGGTTCAATATGTCTTACGGAGGTTCCACCATAGCAGCAAACCTCTCTCAGGACACATTCACTCTAGCCACTGACCCTGTTCCAAACTACACCTTCGGCTGCATCCAGAAAACCACCGGCAGCTCAGTGCCTCCTCAGGGCCTTTTAGGCCTTGGAAGAGGACCTTTATCACTTTTGTCCCAAACCCAAAATCTATACCAGTCAACATTCTCATACTGTTTGCCTAGCTTCAGGTCTCTCAACTTCTCTGGCTCATTGAGGCTGGGACCAACTGGCCAGCCTCAGAGAATCAAGACCACCCCATTGCTCAGGAACTCCAGAAGATCGTCACTTTACTATGTGAACATGATCGGAATAAGGGTTGGACGGAAAATTGTTGACATTCCTGCTAGTGCTTTAGCTTTCAATGCCACAACTGGTGCAGGAACTATCTTCGATTCTGGTAAAAGAAACAATTTTCTGTGATAGTTTTATATTATGGATCGCAAATAATCAACCTGGCCGAATTCTACTTTCTTCAATAATTCAGTTAAAAGTGGTGTCTCCTAATGTTGGTTAACCTATCTATAATAAAGTGAATTATGTTTCCGCTTGTTTAGGCTTTCTAAAGTAGACAGGCAGCTACAAACAAGTTCAACACGACAGAACACTAGTCAAAGAATTTGGCTTATAATTACTATCATGGCCCAACAAATTAATTAACATTTTTGCTTTTTGGTCTCATTGACTTGATTCAGTGGCACGATAATGTATTGTATTCTTCTAATGTTCCAAACTTTGATAACAATACGGCGATTCGTCTACAGGTACCGTGTACACCAGATTGGTAGCATCTGCCTACGCGGCGGTGAGAGATGAGTTCCGTAAGCGAGTTGGAAATTTGACGGTGACATCTCTAGGTGGATTTGATACATGCTACTCTGTGCCAATAGTTGCACCCACTATCACATTCATGTTCTCTGGCATGAACGTCACATTGCCAGAGGACAACCTCCTAATCCACAATACCGCCGGTAGCATCACATGCTTGGCTATGGCGGCGTCGGCCGTCGGAGTTAGTTCAGAGCTAAATGTGATAGCCAACATGCAGCAACAGAATCATAGAGTGCTCATTGACGTGCCCAACTCAAGGCTTGGTGTGGCTCGTGAGCAATGCTCCTGATGTTTCATTTTTAACTTTCTAGTTACAGCATTCTTATGTGTTGTGGATGCGAGTGTACCTTTTGCGGGCCTCATTAGATTTGAGGTCGCCATGTTTCAGGTTCCAACTGAAAAATGAAATAAGATTAATTATTTGTTGGGAAATCAACGGGAGTATACAACTGAATATTTTTTTATTACAAATTTTAAATAAAACAATTTAATAAAATAATCCAAAATAATAATAATTAAATAATTAAATACAAACCTCATTCCTATTTATCCCAAAATTTTAAAATAAAAATGTCGATTACAAATGATATCCAATTATCCAACATATGCCAAAAAAATCTATTTAAAAAAAAGCTTAAAAAAACAATAATTCCTTTAATAACTTTCCCCTCCCCCTTTCCCCATTTATAAAAATATATAAGTTTACTAAGTGTAATTAAAATATAATTTTAATTATATAATTATAATTATATTTTGTATAATGGCTAGACAAGAAGTGTTAACTCCACATCTCTCCTCCCTTACCCCACTTTACAAAAAAAAAAGAAAAAGAAAACAATTATAGTTTATGCATTTGATCCCTAAAATTTTTTAAAGCATAAAAAATAACCATAGTGTATGCATTTGATCCCTCAAATTTTTTAAAGCTTCATAACAAAATTTAATTTAATTTAAGTTAATATTTTTCTGTAATTACACTATATGTATGGTCTACTAGATTCATAATATATTGATAATGATTATAATTTTTATTCTAATTTACAGTTATAATTAGATCAATTATAAATTTAATTTATTTTTAATTTTCAATTAAATAATGTATACGTGTATATAAAATTGACATATAATAATATATTATGACTATTTAAGTGTTAGGAATATTAATATAGTTTGACTTAACAAATATATAAGTCTTATAACATGTAAGAGGGAGGTAAATTAGGTATTTAAAAAAATTTAAACTAAGTCCTAAATCAGCTAAACTAATACAGTCCTTAAACCAATATTGAACATATATGGAACGTTATGCTAATTTAATGCTAATAAATAAATTTAAGGCAGTTATAAATCAATCATAACCGCATAAACTTTAAAAAATAATAGGGAAAAAAGAATACACAATGATTTTGTTGTGGCTCACTAGCAAACTTTAACCTACGTTCACTCCCAAATATACTTTTTTTATTTTTCTTGAACATAAATATTTTTTAAGGTAAAAAGGAATCCTTACAACTTCTTCTTTCTACAAAGGAGATGAAGAGTAATACAAGCAATTTTACTTAAGTGTGAAGTGTAATTTATAAACTTTTTCTTTCAAATAGGTGAAAAGAAACTTGATATAAAATCTTCTTTTCTAATAGTGAAGAGGAATTATTTAACCAAAACTCAAAATTAACAATATTAATCTCACAACCAATCCTCAAAATTAATCTCCCAAATCATGTTTTTTAATCTCAACTCAAAGCTACACAAATTAACATGCTAGCTTGATCAAAACTAATGTAAAAAGGGGTGCAAAATACAATTAATGCAATATCAAATACACTCTTTCTCTTAAACTCGTAAACCAACATAAACTAATCTTAAAATCTCATGTAAGACTCTTTCAATCATCAAAATTTCATTAAGATCATTCCAAGACCTTTAGACAACCTATTTATAAGCTTTCCAATGTCTCATACCCATTGAAAGCATAAAAGATCTGTTACTCTCATAAAAAAAAGCCATTAAAAAACTAGCCTACTATGTCTTTGGACAACAAACTGGTTGGCCAATGCCTTAAGTTAGTTGACCTATCACTAGTTGATCGACCTATTCAACTGGATGACAAATAGGTTATAAAAACAAACATCAGTCGACCTATTTTTCAACACTAATCAACTTATCCCATTTAAAAACACAAACTGACTGACCAACTATGAACCATTAGTTGACAAATCACCTCAAAATACAACATCCAGGTTTTGCAAACTATAGAATCTAACCAAATTTAACCAAAATCAATTCCAATTTTATTCAATCAAATTTCAACAAGTTACAAACAATCTCCAAAAATATTTATGACCACAAAGATATTACAATTATGCTCAAAATCAAAGTTTATCTTGATTTATGAAAAATTTAACACATATTCAAAACTTTTCACTTTAAACCAATTCTAAACCTTTCATAAAGATACTAAAACACTTTTTTTCTCCATAAACATTTTTAAAATTTTTTTAAACAATTTAAATGTTGTTTAACTTGTCAAAATGATTCAATTTATTAAAATATAAAATTAACCTTGGTTATTAAAAATTTTCATACTTAACAACTTTAAACCTTATTAAAAGTTTTCAAAACTCTCCGAATCAACCCAGAAATATTCTTTTCACTCCAAAACTCAATCTATACTACTACCAAAACTTCTCAAGGTTCATTTAGATACCAAGACATTTCAATTAAGTTTAAATACAAAATATTTCTTGGTTATAGTGTATTTTAAACAAATATCAAAAAGTAATTTTCACATATAAACTTGACTCAAATATATTAAAATACACTAACAACTCAAACAAATTTTCCAAAACATTTTGACACATTAAGAAGATTTCTTTAAAATTAATTCACACAAATTCATCTTGACTATGCAACTTAAACCAAAATGTAATCTTAAGACAAAACTTATTATGCCAATGCAAGAAACAAACTTAACCAAACTTTAAAGCTTTGACCAAATTTCTAAATGCAAATGTTCAAGCAAAAGTGGGTGCTTTAAACATTGATAAAGATCAAGGTAAGCTTACAAACTAAAAATAAAATCCTAAAACTATTTAACCTTGATTTCATAATCTTGATCTTCCATTATTCATCCTCTCATCCAATACTTGCTTCATCATTTCCTTGCTTGCTCCATTCCTCTTTGTCTTCATAAAAGTGCTTGCTTCTTAGGCTCTAACGTAAACTTGATAGGTCTTTTATGTTCCCAATAAGCTTAATTAACATACAATCTAAATAATACAATGACCACTCAGTGCACTTATCGTATCGTAGTATAACTTAGACAAGTCTAGATGTCATCTCGTGAGGAATGAACTACTAGTACTAATTGTCTTTTTATAATCTAATCTTACAAACAAGTGATTTAATTAAATTTCTAATTAAATTAAAATTAAAAATAAACCCAAGATCTAAACTCAAACCCAAACAATTTACAAAAAGAACAAACAATAAGTGAGATTAAAGATCTAAATGAGTTATTCCCTTAATATATAAACAAGTTCATTGTTTAATCTTGATTCAATATTTATTAGATTTTAATATGTTCTAAATTAAATTATATCTATTAAGTTATATAATTCTTATCCTCTTGGTTGATTAATTATAAGTTCTTATTAATTAATACCCTAATCGAAGGCATTACTATAATCTATGGATCCTATTAGTTTGGCTAGATTCATACCAAACCCAAAAAAATTCATATGAGTCAAACTCTAGATCTCCATGTAAGTCTCTTTACCTATAAATTAGTATAATTTAGAAATCCATACATTGAATCAAAAAAGGAAAAATTAACAATACATCTTAGGATTCATCACATCTAGATACAAAGAATTAAATCATAACTATAAACATAAATCCAACAATGGTCAAAGAAGAACAAAGATCAAGAAAACTCATTCTCATGTAATTTAGGTCTTCAATCTTTAATGAGCCCTTGTTGAAATCTTTACTAATCTTATTAATCTTCACCTTGATCTTGATTTCTACCCTTACTGCTCTTTTAGGTGGTAGCTACCCTTACTTTAAGGGCAACAACCCTTAAAAATAACTCAATATATGCATTTATAGATGCAGGAACCCGACTGTCCTATAGCCAATTACATAGTTGTGAGATAAGGTGTGAGGGTTTCATGACCTCACTTGCTCCAAATGTTGTTTGTTTTAGAAAATTTCATGGTTTAAACCATAATTATGGGATAGAGCATGACACATATTGGAAAGGTACTTCTCTTCAACTTTTTGATTCCACAATTCATCTAACTCTTTCTATGAGTAAGATCCATATTTAAAGCCTACAAAATAATCATTTTTGCATAATCTCACAAGAGTAATATCAAATTCAATGATTAAAGTATTTAAGTATAAAAATTATGTGAAAGGGACTTAAATCTAAGCTTTAAGGGATCAAAATCACACTAAATATATATA
Source organism: Pinacopodium congolense (assembly GCA_028565735.1). Classification (NCBI taxonomy): domain Eukaryota; kingdom Viridiplantae; phylum Streptophyta; class Magnoliopsida; order Malpighiales; family Erythroxylaceae; genus Pinacopodium; species Pinacopodium congolense. The sequence goes on along the minus strand of JAOXYD010000001.1, from coordinate 7,691,852 downwards.
TATATATATATAACTTTGGCCCTATCAAATACTTTCACACTTAAAATATTGCTTGTCCTCAAATAATAATTTAGACATCCCCTCAAATCAATTATAATCAAAAGTTGAAAGTTAATTGAGTACTAAAAAAAATCAAGTCAATGTATTTAACATAACTTATACATCCCAACTCCATTATGACAGAAACTTATTTCACATGCAAACACATAGTTAGTAATAAGCAAACCTTTTATACACAATACTAAGTATTTAAGTAACTTCATATAGATCATTACACGAATTCAGTCAAGGGTGTTTTGAAAAAATAAAATTATATTTAAACTTTAAATATTAGAGTATTTATTTAGAGGTCACTTAATCTTTTAATATGAGAGCACATGCATTGTCATAAATGACCTCCAATTACTCGAATAAAATACTCTTTTTAGCTTGTTTAAGATGATAACTAGTTCTTTTATTCCAAGGTTATTTAATTATAAACACCCTCAGTTATTTAGTTAAGTCATCCTCTCAAATGACTACTAATACCACTTATAAACTTTAACTTTTATTGATTTGAAGATAGTAAAGTGAAAAATTTAAATTCGTTTATTCAAATTATACATTTTTTAAGCATTAAACTACACACCCTATTTAAAATTTAAATAAAAATCCATAAAAATATCTCTAAAGACCTACTATTATACACAAGGGTCACTAACACATTCAATTCATATAAAATTAAAAAATGAAAAGCTAAGAATTAGAAATCAATTAAAAGTTATTCAATACTCACTATGTCAAACATATTAATTGCATTAGAATACATCAATTAACAAATAACTACCAATCAAAATCATTTTAATTGAAAGATTTCAACAATCGCTTCTAAACTCAAAACAATTCAAGTTTGTACAAATATAAATATCTTATTCCCTTCCTCCCAAACTTAAGATGAACATTGTCCTCGATTTTCAATTAATATAAATAAGCATAACAAGGAGAAGATAATGAAATAGGGAACTCTCCTAATTTCACGTAATTTACTCTTCGAGCATCCAGCAAACTAAAAAGACCTAATACAAAGAAGACTAGTGAAAGGAAAAAAATAAAAACTAACTAAATTGAAAATAACAAAAAATAAAATCCTTCTATACTTCAAACCATAATGATTGGGTTGCTTCTCAATAAATACTTTTTAAAGGTCTTTTAGCTAGATCTTAATGTTAGAAAATGATTATTCTCTTTCTTAGTCTATACCTTTAACCAACCTTCAAATATTAAATGATTTATTAAATATATGAGTTGCAATACCTACCATTTGATGTCTCCCTTCACCTTTTTAGATTGTGTTGGGTACCTTAGAGAAAGATCTTGATACCTAGTCTATTGCCTACAGTCAGAAATTGCGATACCAACAAAACCAATAAGCAAAGGTACTTGATTGTCTTCCTTACTAAAACATCAACAACTTCTTTTGTATCCTCGTCCACATCGATTATTGGCTCCCCCTCACTTGTTAATTCATTATTATCTTACTTTCTTGGCTCCACTTATCTAATATTAGGTAAACTTGCTCATTTTTGTTCTACATTCAGTTTAGCTAGCTAATTTAACTTATATCGCCAAGTTGTATAGGGATGTCTTTATACTTTCAAATCAAGCTTTTTTTTGTAGATATGACTTTGCTCGACATCCACTTAAACCTTAATTCTTCTTCTTGTTGAATAAGTTATTCAACTCATGTGGTCAAATTGTGGATAGAGGCCCCTATACTTATAAATAAAGATTTTATTACGGATATATCCTTTACTAATAGCTCTCTCATCCACAATTCTTCTTCTTATTATTGATATTTACCTAATAGAGGTAGCTTAGAGTAAGTTTGATAAATCCATAATGAATTGTAGGTGGTGCTCCAATGGTTATTATAGACCATTCCATTAACTCGCTACTTATCAATTAAAGCTACTTAGTTATCTTGCCACTGGTAGTACAACCAATGATGATTTTTTCATTTCATTACTTTGACTACTTAAGCCATACAAAGCCAACCAATTGGATAACACGAAAATAAAAATAAATGAAGAAAACAAAAATGATTAGATTAACAGAAATAAGGCTTTCCTAATATTCAATCCCTAGTAATACTACCAAAAAATTGATGAGTATTTTATACTCCTACTAAGTTTAAATAAAATACAATCCAAACCTTAAAATAAATAATGCTATGACTACTATGACAAATACACCTATCGGGTTATAGTGTAACTTAGGTAAGTTCAAATATCGTCCCACGAGGATTAAACTACCAATACTAATGGTCTTTTTATTATCTAATATAACAAAATAAGTGATTTAATTAAATTTCTAGTTAAATTAAAATTAAGAACAAACCTAAGATCTAAAACCAAACCCAAGCAATCTACACAAAAAGCAAGCAATTAATGAGATTAAAGACCTAGATGAGGTATCCTCCAAAGACACAAATAGATTCACTATTTAATTTTGATTAAATATTTACTACATTCACTTAGACTATATAATTCCTAAGTTGAATTATACTCACTCTTGAGTTTTATAACTCATATTCTCTTAGTTAATTAATTATAAGTTCTTCTCTATTAATACCTCAATTAAAAGCATTACGA
>JAOXYD010000001.1:7668888-7683882 GCA_028565735.1 Pinacopodium congolense | reverse complement strand
CCCGATTGGTCAATCATTGATGACTAGTTTGTGTTTTTAGTGACTAACATGTATCTCTAAGGGATTTTTAGCTGTTTCTAACAAATATTTTATATTAGGAACGATATTGTAAACCTATCTAGGTTATAAATACATGGTTTTATGGTTCATGAAAAGGATAGGGAGGCTAATAAGCATTAAATAGTTTCAAGACCATATTTAAGAGCGTATTCAAAGTTTTCATTGCATTCATGAATTTATATTGAGTTTGCGTTTTTTTAGCCCTTAAGTATTATTGTGAGTAACATATTTTGAACCGTAATTTCTCTTTTGATGGATCTATATAGGTTTAATTGGCATGGTTACTCTTAACTATTGAAAAGAGATTGTAAGAATTCATTTTTAGCTTTTAAAGATGATTTCCTATAAGCAGGTTTCACTTCACCTTATTAGAAGAAGATTATAGTGAATTTATAAGGGGTGACTTAAAAAATGGACGTAGGTAAGGATTATTTATTGAACTATTATAAATCAATTTGTATTTTCTCTTCCCTACACTTCTTATTTCATATTTATGTATATGACTAATCATGAATTATATTTGAATAATCTTCATATTAGAATTTGTAAGGCATATTTTTAAATAGAAAAATTTTATTGATCTTTCAATACCCTATTCTCACTCTCTTGCTAAGAAGTATATGGTAAACTTTAAAGACAGTCCCAATTAGAGCATTGATAGGTTAAAAAGAGTTGTTCTAAGAGATTATTAAACATGAAGGCATATAGAGTTAAGAAGTATGCATTATTCTTATTTTTAAGCAATGAAAGGTGACATTATGAGAAATTGAAATGATATTTCTTAACTATTATGGAAAGCAATAAGGGTAATTCACTTTACACTCGGGCACTTGAAGGTATTTTTAGTTTATGTTTTGTTTGTCTGAAGCAAGTAAAAGTTGGATTTATGAATGTATCTAGACTAATCATCTGCACTGATGGATTTAATTTTAAAAAAGTTGTGGTGGCCAATTACTAACAACCTTTAGAAGGGATTTGAATGATAAATTATATCCATTAGTATAAGTTGTAATTAGAATATAAAATAAAGAAAATTGGCGATGGTTTCTTGGTTATCTACTTGATGGCATAGGATCCAATCACTTATAGGTTTTCACAATAGATAGAAACAAGGTATAATCTCGAAAATATAAGATATATATTGATGTTAAGAGTGTATTTTTTTTAATTTATTTTTAAAAAATATTATACAAAGCTTGAAATAGTTTTTTGAGTATGAGTTGGCCTAGTTTGAGCATTAGTTTTGTTTTAAACATCTTTTTTTAAATCTTATAACGACGACAATTTAAATTTTTTTCTATAATTAAAAAAATATGTGGAGTAATGTTTCTGTTTGTATATAAAGAGGCTTTGAAAGGAAAATGATTAGGTTTAGGAACATTAACAAGGAGGTATGTGAGTGGTTTGACAAGATTCCTGAGAAAAGATGATATAGGCATGCTTTTGATAGGAAATCCAATTCTATCAAACATCACTAAAGAGATGTTTAATGCCTACTTGAGAAATGTAAGGGATAGACCAATTCTTAGTTTCTTGGAAGTGATAAGAAGGGCAATTTTAAAACAATTATATTATAAGAAGTAAGGATTGACCTTTATAATAGTACCTTTTTTCCAAAATATTGTCAAAGATCGAGAAGAATAAGAAAAAGGCATGAATTATTTGACCCATTTTATTGGGATGGGAAGTTTGAGGTTGAAAACTACATGAATAATTATCATGTGTTCAACTTGAGGGAAAAGGAATGCATATATGGCAAATGGAATTTAATTAGAATCCCTTATACTCATGATATCTCAGTAATTATTTTAGAAAGAGGAGATTTGGAAGAATATGTAATAACCTGATTTTTGGGGTAGACTTTGATTTTTAGGCTTAAACTTGGACTAAGTCCAATCCATCAAAAAATAAATAAAATAAAAAAGAAGAGGAAATTTTAAAGAAATTTAGAGAAGATCTATTTTTCTCTTTCCATTTGTGAAAATTTCTAGACAAAACTCCATTTCTCTGCTTTTATTAGATTCCTTCTATTTCTTCTTATCTTTCTCTTATTTAACTATGTTTACTTTTCTTTTTTATTTTTCCATTTGAAATCAATCTTATTCGTACTTGAATCTTTATCTTCTTCTACGACAAAACACTATTTTTAGAGGTCACTCCTCCTTAGCATCTCTTTGACGATGTGAGCTTAGTGATGCTAATAACATCATCAACAATGGTCTCTCTGGCCTCTCTTCTTTGACTTCTATCTATATCTAATGATTTTTTTTTCTTTTTTATTCCTCCTCAGCTAATGAAACCTCCTCTTGCAATCGTCTCCCACCAGTATTGGTAACTCCTTATTGACGCCAATTATTTTATATTATCAATACTATTTCTTTTTTCATCATTTCAAGTTTTTTTAATTTTTCTACAAAGATCATAGTTACTCTAATCGATGATAAAAAAATAAAAGACATGGAAGCTTGTTTCGTTATAAGATGAATATCATTGAAAAAACACGTCAATGAAATGATATTTTATTGTATTTTTGCTTCTTTGATACATGTCATTATCTCTCTCTCATCGGTAAAATCTCCATTCTCTTTCAATTTCACAAAATTTGTTGGTTGTGATTTGATCTATTGATTGAGAAGTTAGGAAATGAGATTTTTTGATTAACCATATAGGATCCTAGTGTCAGAAACAATTGTAGGACCATTAGATTTAAAGCAGGCTAAGAGAGAGATAGAAAGGAAGAATAAAGGAGAATGGGATATATATATATATAATCAATCTCTGATGATAAAATACGTAATCCATGAGAACCAGCCAAACTACAACTAAAGAAATGGAAAGACAAGTGAAAACAAACACTAAAAAAAACAACAAAGAACATTTCTATAAACAAAATGTGTGAGTAGAAACAACTAAAAATTAAGACCCTAACCATCTGCCTGTTGATGTGCCTCAATCTTTTCTAGTCGTTGTTCAATACTCTCCACAGTTTGTTATATATGCACTAATCGAATCTTAAATCTCAAAAGAATGGATCTCACATTAAAAGAAGGCTCAGAAGAATGTGCAAGAGGGACATAGGCTCAACTATGCTTGTCTAGTGTTGGTCTATATACGCTACAGAGTGGCCTCAGAGGAAGTCTCTCTTATACCTTCCTCAAGAGTTGGAATAGGGGTAGGAATTGGAATATCGTCATCATCAATACGCTTACTTACCTATAATTGTCTAAATGGGGTGTTCCTCTACTCCCCACTAACCGATAATATGACCAAAACTTAAGAAGTGAATAAGAAATGGAATTGGTTGGATGAACAGTTACCTCACCAGCAAAGGAAACTCCTGCTACCTCAAAGATCCTCATGAGTAAACATGGAAAGCATAAGTTCTTTGTATAATGAGTAAATCGGACGACATTCCTTATGCTTTGTAAAATAAAACTGGCCAAAAGCAATCCTTATATAGCTCATAATCCATGCAATAACTTATACAAAAGATAGGTATCATCAAATCTAATATCATTGAGACCACTAGTCTTAGGAAGCATATTTGCACTAAAGATGGCCATAGCTATGCGATCTCTAATAGACAACTGATTAGTAGAATGCCCTATCTTTTCAGGTAGACTAACTAATCCTATATGAACTTTAGTTGCATCGATAGAGAAAGAGGGATTGGAAGGAAAGAATGACATTTGACACCCCTAAAATTGAAGCAAGGAAAGAATGAGTGATGATAACTAGGGTACCTCTAACTGAAGAGCGAATATCATAAAGATCAAAGGCGTTCTTTTCTTCAATATTTGCAAAGAACTCCTTCACTAGTAAAGGATAATATGGGCCCACTAAGGAGAGTATAGGGAGCCACTGTAGAGCGTGGAAAAGAGTTGAGACATGGAATTCGGCCTCCACATCAGCCTCAATAGACCTCTCGATAATGAATTCATTATTATGCCAGGCCTTAAACCAATTGGAATTCTCTTGACTAGTAAAATGAGAACGATCAAATTCCAGCCTTGATTTAGAGATAGAGGCTCGAGTAGGATACCTAGGTGACGTCTAAGCTAAAATAGTTCAATAAACATATCACAATAAGTTAAAAAACAAAAATAAATTTAGAAAAGGTTTTTGAAAAAATATTATGAATATTTAATTCATTGAAAAAAATTCATAAACTTTGATGATGAAATTAGACCACAAGCTTAATACCATTAAAAAGCTTATGCACTTTCTAACACAATGGTATAAAAACCTAAGGAATTGGAGTACTAGAACTCAAGAAAAATAAGAAAATACCTTTAGGAGTGAATAGGGATCCAAATAGATGCAGAGGATTTTTTTAGAGATTTTAACAAGTTTTAGAGTGATATGATAGTAAAATCGCGTTTTAGACATAAAATGCAACAAATAGACACTAAGAACACAAGATTTGGACAAGAAATGAGTGAAAAATCAATATTTTGAGGAAAAAGGGTGAAAGGAGTTTAGAGAGAAAGGGTCTAGTGAGAGGAAGAAGACTGATTCAAAACTACGTCGTTTATGTGCAAAATAGGGAGTTAAATGGTGACACCTAGGATTTTAAACAACCTTATTTAATTGGTCGTGTTTAAGTACCTAGACAAGAGTGGAATGCGGAGTTAAAAGGATAAACGCGAGGCTATTTACTCCTGTTGTTTATCACAACCTGACACAGGCACGTGATCGACACATGGGACTTGAGGATTGAAACCTTAAATCACACGTAAGCCTATTACTAATGATAAATATAAATCTAAAACAAGAAAATGAATCATAATAATAGTAAAAATATAATAATATTAGCGTGCATTAGAAGATAAAATGCAAAATACATTAAGTCTTATCACTGCAGATACTACAGTACAAAGACAATTAAAAATAAAGGAAAGGCATATATAAAGTTAAGATGATTGCAACAGACATGCCTTGGGATTCACTATTGCAAAGTCAATGGCAGCTGACCTAAAAAGAAAAATGGATTGAGAGGAGTCAGACCTCATTGAGTAAGCTCACACTGCCCTACAATACCCAATGCTATGCGTATCATCATACATGAATATAAAAAACACACATACATCATACTATACATGCAATCACATCAACCATACAAATAATCATGGGGAAAGAATATCTATAGGACCCTAATCTTTAAGGATAAAGCCTCACAATACTAACCATCGAATGACTGTAGGAAGTTAAGCATCACCAATAGTCTATCCATGCTCTTATGCTCATATAGCCATAAGGCTCACTTAATCCAAAAGGGGTTGTGGGGAGCCAAGCATCACCAACAGATCAACCCTCGTTCAAGATATCCAGAAACAATCATAAACATATCAATAAAAGACCCGCTCGGGAGCCAAGTATCAACCAAAATCGGCCTATAATATATTTCAATATCATAAGCACAATAGCTCTTATAATCATAACCAGTACGTATCTGGTCCTGATACATACCCATCAGGTGGCACGTCCTACAGATCATTCCTTCCCTACAACGACAATTAAACACATCTCGCATAGTCAAAGTATTAATCATGAAATTTTACTAAATACACATTCAATTATGTAATGATTATCATGCGTGTATGCGGTACCTGAACTCAAATGTATCCACTTTAATAATTCAATATAGATACATAGAATCGCTATAATATATTTACGTATTCACCATCTATATGTATATATAGTTATCGAGACATATATATCTAGATATTCAGGCATATAAATGTGGGTATGCATTGCATTCATGTAGTCATCTAAACTAGTGTTGAACTTTATTCACTCACTGGTATGTCGATATGAACTTACATGGTAAGTGTTGTCTTTCGTCTGAGGCTTACGATATCGATCCTACTTCTGCTATACCTATTAAATTGAAGAAAAAATATCTCAATCCGTACTACACAGGAGTTATTGGGCTCAAATAATGATTTAGATGTCATCTAAATTGCCAAAGTAAAACCATTTTGAAATTTGGCTATTACTCATAATCTCGCCTAAATATTTCGTGATTTTTAATTCGCAAACCATTGAGAATCTCGCTATGAATTTTTAGATAAAAATGGTCAGTCTAATTTTTATAATTTTTAGAAATCTTTCTATAACAGTGTCCAGAAGGATCACTAGAATAGTACCTTCATTGATCAGTATATTTCTCTGGTCATCGAAAAAATTTTAATCTCAAAATTTAACAATTTTTATTCCAAATGAAATCTCTTGATGAGGAGAATAACTTTCTCTAAAGTAATATACTCAAATTCTCAATAGATTTTAACAAATTGAAGAAAAACTATCATAAACCCTAACTTTTTTTTTTTCTGTTAATCAGCGGCGATCCAAATAGCGACTAGCGACGAGACCATGGGGCTTTTATTCCTTACGTCAAAACGAGTCAATTGGTGGTGGTGGTGACTGGCAATAACCACCGAAAGTAACGGATCAATGATTGACATTTTCTACTGACTCTTCTCCTCAATTTTCACAACGATTTTGGAGACAATGATAGCTGAAAATGCGTATTGTTGTGACGAACTCATCGAGCAGAAGATATTGACATATAAAACTAACCAGTTTGACTTACTAGCAGTGAAGAATTGATGAAAAGAGTGAGTTTGAAAATAGTAACTTTTGGAGTTTAAAATGAAAATAAGGAAAAGTAGAAGAAAAAAGAAACAACTACCCTTATATATTCACATATGTGGGTGTTACACCGTTTTACTCTCTAGAAAACAATTATAAGATTGAAAAATTGCAAAAAACTCACCAAATTAATTCCAATTCAAGTCCTAATAATTTTAGATGGATTAAATCCACAAATTAAACATAGATTAAGGTTAAAAACACCAAAACACACAAAAATTAAATTAAAAGAGGATTAAAAGACACTTAAAACAAAGACTTAACTAGAAAAGAAAAGACTTAAACTCTTAAATTTGCACAAAAAAAACTAAATCACTAAATGAAACTTAAATCGCCCATAAAATTGATAAAGAAACACACTCAAGTAATAAAATAAATACAACAAGAATATCACAATAAAAACACACATAATTAAAAGACTTGACATTTTACTAAAACAAAAGAACTTAAATAAGTAGAAACAAACTAAGACTTCATAAAAGACTTAAGAAACACACTAAATAAAATTAAAACAAACACGTTAGACTTGAACTAAGGATTCCCAAAAGAGAGTTTATAAGATAAAAAGAAAATAAAATAAAAGAAACACACTAAAAGGATAAAAGCAACTTAGAAACACATTTGAAGAGCATATTAGATTAAACTTAAACCTAAGGTATTCCAATTTAAAACAAAAGAATTTAATCTATGGTGGGGTTGCTTATCCACAAATACTTTTTAAAGATCTTTTAGCTAGACCTTAAAGTTAGGGAATTTTTAATAAAAAATTTAACTCATCATCTAGTTGATGAATCCATTGTTTACATAAAGGCAAGCTAACTCCCAAAAGGTCCTTATACTTTTAAGTAAATGTTGAAAAGCATCACAAATCTTACCTTTGAAGAAAAACAATACAAAACTCTTACTATTTATAATAGAATCTATTTAAACGAATTCACATTTCACTATTTATGAAAATTAAAAAAATAAGACATTTTAACTTCCTAAAATTTATACAAATTTCATAATATCACATTTTCATATAAAACACAAAATAGAGTATATTCTAAATTAATTCTTATCTGAATTTCCAAAACTACAAACTTTTACTCCGTCCCAGTCTTGTCTCCTTTTACTTTGTATCCAATACCTGTTTATTAAAAATTTCAATTAGACTAAATAAAATAAATAATAAACTTTAAAATTTTTATAATTCACTAATCTAACCTAACTTTTCAAAAATTACAAACTAAATCTTAAACTTTTCAAAAATCACAAACTACATACTAATTTCTCTAAAATTACTAATTCATCTAAACTTCTCTAAATTTATAAAATTGACACTCATTTAATTTTTTTCCTGTTTTTCTCACTCCTACCCTTATGTTTCCTCAGCCTTAACTCACATGGCTTTCTCTCCATCTTCTTCCTTCTTCCTCTTGCCTTTTTTTTTTCCCCTTCTTTTCTTCTCCACTTCTTCTTCTTCAATTGGATAGCCCCTCTTTTCTCCTTTCTTCCTTTCTTCCTCTCTTGTTCTCTTTTCCAGCCATTCCCTCCTTTTCTTTTCACCCAAAATCAGTACATCCATCTTTCTATTGAAAACCAAAACTAAAATTAAAATACACTTACCATATAAAGCACAACGCAAAAACTAGAATGGTTTTGAAGAAGCCTTGAAGAAAGCTAAAGGAAATGGAAGACAACCAAGGAGGTGTAGCAGCCATTAGTTTGGATGGAAAGAAGGAGTTAAAAATTTTAAATCTATTATTTTATTATTTCAGTCGGGTCGGGTTTGTTTTTGGGGTTTTTAAATTATTGGGCCTGACAGTCCTTGTTAAATTTCAACCTTAACGTTACCACTCATCAATTTTACGAGTATATGTGATCACTTCATCAGCAAAAGCGGGAACTTTTCTTATTTTAAATGCCCTTCTCACCGTACTTGCAATACAAAGTTTGTAGGCCACAAAGGTTAGATCAACAACTACTGCCTGCTTCTCCAACAACTCATCACTAGGATTCCTATCACGATTAATCAGACAACATCTTGGTTTGAAGGCAAATACCGCTCGTAACATATGTGGGAAAACTTCAATTTTCGTATTTGTATTGAGCATAGTTTTGTACCCCCATCAAATTATAGGATTACACTCGTGCAGTGATAGGCCACTAGCTTGAATGAGACCATCAATTTTAAAACAACTAACTTTTTTCGCTTTTCCTACCACTTTTCAACTGATCTTTAATGGCGTTGTCTGTTTGCTTTCCATCCTATTCGATTTCCCTTCCTCGTAAAGCGACTTGTTAACTTTGAGTGTCAACCCTTGTTTCTATCAACTTTCCAAGCTCCACAAAAATTTTTCTCGCCTGTTAAGATATTTACTTGTTAACTTCCCCAGTTATATTACTCGGTCAATTTCGTACGGCTCAGCTATAGATCCCGTGCCTTTTAGGCTGTCAATAACCATTAGCTACAAGTGAAGGAAAGATTAATTAACCAGCAGATTTAGACCATGCAACAAGTCTCATTTCCTATTATGAATTCTGACCTTTCATAAATAAAGCTTTCACTTCTTTTGACACAGATATTCTTATTAATTAGTACCAAAATCATTAGACCGTTTAATATAGCATAAGCATTACAATTACAAATTGCCAAATGTAAGACCTTTTATCTAGTACCATGAATGAACAATGCCAATTTGCCTCTTCTTTCTCGTGAGCATTTGAATACAAGGCTGCCAAATGACCAACTTGATGATGGCAACAACTGAAAGAACAGGCAAGTACAGTAGATTGCAAAGACCCACTCCCATGTATGTATTAAGGCACGAACTAGAATCCTAACGTTAGGCTTACGCGTCTCGTCTCGGCCGTATGACTGTCACGCTGACCAAACCTTTAGCGTCTGTTCACACATATAACACAACATAGTTTTATGCCTGAAAAAAACCGGAAAGTGCTAAGAAGTAAATTCAATCCAGTCAAAGGTAGTTTTGTTTTACATTCCCTACACGTCTTGTGACAGATTGCCTGTCAGCTAGCTTTTGTGTGCTTTGACGTCAGATACACGTAATTGTTGTAAGTTTATTGAACTATATCTGGAGAATGGAAGAATGACAAGTTAACACGAGATCTTATATCAAGGAAGGGCGATTCCTTGAACTGAAAGGCCAATATGTGGCTCTTAGTGAATTGTGGGTACAAAATTCATCAGACTGAGCTCATCAGGATTCTTCAATGGACATTTACTAGAGTGAGGCCTGTCTCCCGAGTCGTTTTTTAGGAATACGACCGCATAACTACTAAACTAATCACCTTTTGATGTGTGGTTCCTTGGGATTAGAATAGCCAGCAGCTAGAATAAGTGCTATGTTAACAAAATGAGAAGAATGCTATTGGCCCCTACAAGGCCATTACCATAAAACAAAGTCTAGCTAGTGGTATGGCAATGAATCCCTCAAATTAAAAAAAAAAAAGCAATTCAAAAGGCACAAAAATGCAAAAAAGAGTGGGGAAAAAAAAAAAGAAAAGCAAAGTTGAAAAAGGAAAAAAGACGATCCAAATGGGCAGCTAAGGTCAAGTGACCGTAAGCATATTTTGCTAGTAGTGGTAGAAAATGGTGCTGTGATTGTGGTAATGAGATAATACAGCTAAAGAGTGGGTGACAGACCCACGTGAATGACCCACCACCACAACCTCCACCTCCACCTCCACTTCCACCATCACCACCCTTCGTTCCTCCCTCTGACTTAGCTATATAGGCCATTGGATTTTTGGGTTGGCTTCATATCAACGCTAACAGCCAAAATAATCCAACCATAGCAATGGATCCAAAATACCCCTAAAAAGTGCACAGAGGGAAAGAAAAGAAAAGTTATGAGGTTACTATCATTAACTCATTTGACAAAGTGAGCCTCTTTCTTCGATGGCTGCCCACTAAGCACTAACCCCTAAAGCCTCTCCCTTTCTCTCTAATGCTAGTGGTTCTCTCTCTTCCTTTGGTTGGCCACTAAAACTATAGGCTTTCCTTTTCATCTCTAATGCTAGTGGTCTCTCTATCTCTCTCTGCCTTTTTTCCTGAGTCTTGCGCTTATACTTGTGTGAAGTTGTGCACAGCACTGGTAAACAATGGTAAGGTAGGGAGAGATGGATAAGGAGAACAACCACGAAAGCCCATCTCTTCTCTCCAACCATAACACTACCATCAAAGAGGATTCTCCAAGAAAACATCTTGGAGGTGGCGGTGTTGTCAACGTTGGACTTGTTGGTGGTGACAGGCTGAAAAGAGATGAATGGAGCGAAGGAGCTGTGTCAAGCTTGCTTGAAGCTTATGAAAACAAATGGATACTCAGAAACAGAGCCAAGCTCAAAGGCCATGACTGGGAAGACGTTGCACGCTATGTGTCATCAAGAGCTAATTCTACTAAGTCACCTAAGACACAAACACAATGCAAGAACAAGATTGAATCCATGAAAAAAAGGTACAGATCGGAATCTGCAACCGCAGATGCTTCCTCTTGGCCCCTCTACACAAGACTCGATCTTCTGCTACGTGGAAGCTCGACGGCGACAGCGATGGCCTCACCACCACCACTGCCTCCGCCACCACAGTCACAACAGCAACAAACTTCTCTTCCAGCTTCCAGCAACCCTCCTTGGACGCTTTTGGAGCCATCTCCGATGATGACAGTTATACCGGCGACAATTCAGGTTCCGGTTGCTCCACTTCCTGTCATTGGGACTGCACAGAACTCGCACGGCTCCAATGGTGTTGATAAGAGGGGGAAGGTCAGTGATGAACGATCCTGTCTTTTTTAGTCTATACTATGGAATATAATATAGCTTAGGAGCATAGAAAAGAACGGATCAGTGGATTCTTTCATAAGATCAGTCTAACCTAGTTGTCAGTTTTGTGTCATGGACCATGAACCGGAAAGTTGACTGTAGGTTTGATTGTCCGCTGATAACTTTAACAAAAGTTTAATTCTCTGGAGTTGATGACGCCAGACTCCGCACCTTTGATACTAAAACTTCTAAGCTTGTAAAAATCAAACAGCCGGGGTTTTGGGAAAATTTTTCTGAAGAATCACATTTGTGTCAAACAAAGGATTTCCACGTAAGACTTACGACATATCTGTAACAGTTTATAAGACGGATCATCCATGATGTGTGAAGTTGAGATCTTTAGGAAATGTCTCTTATATGAATGTCGTATATATCCAAAAAATTAATGGGAAATCAATTGTTCTTACTGATATACATATTCGCTTGCGTGTTATCAGATTGAAGGCGTACTGGATACAAAATTATCCGATCATGTATCAGAACAGAATGCTATTGACACAGATAGTAGCACTCCGGCCTTGTTACATAGTGAGGCCGAAAGGTTAGGATCAAAAAAGATGAAGACGAAAGTGGATCAGAAAAAGAAGAAGAGAAGAAGGGAGGAATTGGAAATATCTGACAGCATCCGATGGCTAGCAGAAGTAGTGGTAAGATCAGAGCAAGCAAGAATGGAGACAATGAGAGAGTTGGAGAAAATGAGAATAGAAGCTGAGGCTAAGAGGGGTGAAATGGACCTCAAGAGAACTGAGATTATAGCTAATACTCAGTTGGAAATAGCCAAGCTTTTTGCTACTGCAGGTAAAGGTGTTGATTCTTCCTTGAGAATTGGAAGAAACTGATATAAGGGAGTATAATATATATATTTATGTATAGACGTAATGTACGTATTAACACTGATTAAGAGAAGAGAACCATTTAAGATGAAAATGGTAAGGGGAGGTCTAATTAACTCTAATCATGAATTAGTGACATCAGCTGTGAGAAGTGAAAATAACATCCCTATACACCTTATTCTTGAATTGTTATCTCTCTCTCTCTCTCTTTTTTTAAATATATTTTTAATGGAGATACAAAGTGCATGTGATGTATCCCAAAATAATCAGATATCATCAGTCTATATGCAACTCATGTAAAGCAGAAAGAGATGTATTTACATACAATCACGAGGATGGTTGAAGTTGATCCATGATGGAAAAAGGAATTTCAATTTAAAACACTAACAGAGAAAAATATATCATCACATCACTTCTTAGCTTTCTCTTTCTCTGTTTCTTAACCAAATTATGTGTAGTTTTGAACGGTCATTTCTTTCTGTTACAGAGTGGGTAAACAAATGAATGCATTTTACTTGGCCAGTCCTGAACTACTCATTGTAGTTAAAAGCAGGTGAAGCGAGATTTTTTTCTTTCTTCTTATAATAATTAAAGCATTAGCCTTATTTTGGCCATAATACCTGAAGGCTTAATTGGGATTATACTAGTTCATACTGAACTTGCTGACGCCTTCAGTTTTTTTTTTTTTTTCCCTCTTTCCCTTCCTTTTTCTTTTGTTTTGTTTTCAAGTGCACAATTGATGGTTCCTTGGAAATAGTGTTATTTCTAAGTTCTATAAAATTGCCATAGCTCCTCTCTCATCCAAAAAAGACAGTAAATATGACACTCCAAACAATGTCACACATTTAACTCTATTAAACTACTTACTTGCGTTAAAAATAAATAAATATTAATTTTAGTAAAGACAAACTTACACTGCAAGGCAAGGGGTTTAAAACCAAATTGTTGGGGTGTATCGGCAAAGGGTTTAAACCAAATGGATGGACGAGCTGCTCTTTTTAGACCCTTTAAACTGATCGTTGTCAAGCCCAAAATTCCAAAAAAAAAATGAGGAAACTCCACTTACTGTACGTATTTAGTGTTTCAGGTCCCTCCCCCGTAATTGGCATGCAAATATTGATACTCATAACAACACATTTACTCCATGCCTCTTTGCTTAACCCATTTAAGGTGAACATGGACTTTATGTCAAGAACATGTGAATGATGGGAATAAGAGTTCAAAGACGATAAATTTTAATAGAGGTGGAACTGGTACGCTTATGGAAGAGTAACTCTTATTGGATAGTAAAAACCATGGTACGCGTAATCTGTGGATAGCAAAGACAAATCCAAGTACTCGCATATATTGATCTTATGATGAATATGACACGTTGTCTCTCTCTTTTTCTATAGGTCAATGCTCTTTTAAGTTCAGTGGTCTCTTTTGATACACAATATTTAAACACCAATACCACATGTGTTGAAACATTAAAAGAACTTCCAGTTCCATCAGATAAATATCAACAATGTAATGCATTTGATCAATGTGTTCGAGTCTGCTTACAAGCTCCTTTATACTCTATTTAGCTGAACAACGTTGTAAGTATTGGAAAGAAACAGTCGTTATAAGTCTCATTGAAATGCGCAGTCAAGAGTTGTTGATAACAAATACTCATGGACGTGCCTAGCATTTAAAAATAAAAATAAGATAACTGGTATTAAACAGTGAGAAGCTGTCACTTCTCTCTACCCTACCATCATCCGGCTACTTCAAGGCAACCTTTGTTTGTAATCTCTTCGAAGCTTCTTTTGTTTTTTTCTGGTAATCTGTCTCCTTTCTAAAGTTTAAATCTTGGTTCTGCAGAACATTTTCGTTCTTTCTTTCTGTTAACTGCTAGTTGCCTCCTCCTTTCATTTCTGGTTATCTTCTGTTTCCAGGCATTTCATTCCTTTCTGCTACTTGATAGTTGCCTCCTCCTTTCATTTTTTGGTTTGCCTTTGCTCCACTCCTTAAATCTTCTGTTTCCATCCTTTCTCTGGATCTTTTGGGCCTGAGATCTACTTTCTCAAAATTTCCCGCCTTTTCCTTTTTAAGTAACTACTTCCTGAAATAGCGAGACTACCCTTTTGTTTTATCCTTTTAAGGCAGCTTTCCTACTCAACCTTATGATCCCCGACACTGTTTCTTCAGACTTCCCTCCCCTGATCTAGCCTCCAAAGCAGGGTCATACTAAAGTAACTTTGGGTGATCCTGTTAAGGTTACGCTGTCCACTAACGCCTCCTCCACAGTCTCTCCTGATCCAAACCAAACTTTAAGGAAGACTCCAAATACTGGACCTCGGTGACTGCAATAATTAACCAAGATAGCTATGCTACTGCCAACTTCACAAGAGAAGTGGTGTTTGGTTAATCATATTTATAGTCCTAAATTTTTGTTATTTTTCAATTGAGTTTTATATTTATGAAACTTTTTATTAAATTCTTATACTTATACGAATTAATCAAAAACAGTCTTTATAAAATTTAATTAAAAAAATTGTGAAAATTTTAAGATTTAATTAAAAAAATTATGAAAGGTGTAGGATTATAAATATTCTAAATAACTCTATTTGTAATCCTAAACTTTTCATAAATTTTT
>JAOXYD010000001.1:7658062-7668788 GCA_028565735.1 Pinacopodium congolense | reverse complement strand
AATTTTATAAAATTTAGAAATTAATTTATAATTTTAAATAATTATCCGAAACAGTACCAATATTAATTGGTACCGATATAATATTATTTTTGGGACCAATTTAATATCGATCTCAATACAATATTTAATATACTGTGGGTACTATACATCCCCTACAAAATGGAGGAGAAATTGGAGATGACCTTATGAAACCAAAGGTCGGCCTTGGGCTTCATCATGACTTGCCTTAGAAAAGGTAATAGTTTTACAATACAAGACGCTTATTTGGGTGAAAGCACCGCTACTCTAAATATAGCAATAACTATAAAAGAGAGAAATTTATATCACCATTTTACTCAAATCCCATTTTTACCTAGCGATCTTTAAAAAAAAATTTTGATCAAAAGGATTAAACTCTTTCCGCCACCGCTTTCCAATTCACATCTTCAAGTACGTATATACACATATTTGTACGCTTAGGAAGGAGGCACAATACCCTTAAACTAGAAGTAAATATTACTTGCCCATCATATCATTAAAACCACATAATTGGAAATGGTATAGATGAGTTCGAAACGATAAAAAGAACTGTAGAGTTATGAAATGATGCAGGCAAAGGCAAGGCAGCCAAATTGTGCGAGAAAGACACTTCCAAACCTACCCTCAAGTACTCAAATAAAATAAAATAAAATAATACATCCTCCAAAAAGACCAACCAAACCCTCGTTACACTTGCACACACATTCTCTTTCTTTCTTTCTTTCTTTTCCTCCATCATTTCTTCTTTTTCTTACTTATTTGTCCTATTACTTGCTCATTCATATTTTTATTATTATTGGTGATCTTCCTTCTTTTTTGTTAGATTATCCCACAGATCTGTTTTGGTCTCCAATTCATTTGATTTTCCACCACTTTCTCATTTCTGATTACTAATTTGTTCGATTGCTTCTGTTTTTTCGCCATTAAACATGAAAGTCCCATGTTGCTCTGTGTGCCAAATAGGCTACAACGAAGACGACAGAGTTCCTCTGCTGCTTCAATGTGGCCATGGCTTCTGCAAGGATTGTCTTTCCAGAATGTTCGCCGCCTCGCAGGACACTACCCTCGCCTGTCCCCGCTGCCGCCACGTCTCCGTCGTCGGCAACTCAGTTCATGCTCTCCGAAAGAACTACGCTGTCCTCGCTCTCCTCCATTCTGCCGCAGACTTTGACTGCGATTACACCGACGAAGAGGACGACCACGGCGGCGATCGTGACGAGGATGGTGAGGAGAGGTGCAGCCGTGGGTCCCAAGCATCGAGCTCTGGAGCGTGTGGGCCAGTGATCGAACTCGGGACCCACCACGAGGTGAAGTTGGTGAGGAAGATTGGGGAAGGTAGGAGGGCTGGTGTGGACACGTGGGCTGCGGTGATTGGCTGCGGCGGGAAGAGGAAGCATAAAGTCGCCGTCAAGAGAATGGAGGTCGGGGAGGGTTTGGATGTGGAGTGGGTTCAGGGGCAGTTGGAGAATTTGAGGAGAACTTCGATGTGGTGTAGAAATGTGTGTACTTTTCATGGAATTGTTAAGTTGGACGGGTGTTTAGGGCTTGTGATGGATAGGTGCTATGGGTCTGTTCAATCCGAGATGCAGCAAAACGAAGGCAGGCTTACCCTGGAGCAAATTCTAAGGTTTCTTGTTTTCAATTTTTATTGTTTTCTCTTTGTTAAAAAGTTCAATCCTTTATGATTGGTCAAGGCAATGGAAGGTTATTATCAAGGATTGAGCCCTAATTTTGGTAAATTTATAGATTTAACACTTCAGCGTGGTAAGGAATTGAGATTAATATTTGACTTGAAAGTTGGGGTGTGGGCGAACTACAAAAAGATTTTGTATTTCTAATTGATGGGTGGTAGAAACAATGAATTTACTAACAGGTGACAGCCATTTTGATGGATAAACTTGTTTGTGCCAAGGATGAGGCATTTGTGCCCATTTGCATCGAGGGCCTTTCTTGATACAAGGAATCATGTGTACAATTTAAAGAAGCTTCATTTTCTTTAATTTGGGATGAGCATAATAGGATACGTAAATAAGGGGAAATAGGTATCATGTTGTGCTGGTGCATCTTGTGGATATAGGGAGACCAAAACTTTTCCCTTTAATAACTACAGCCTTAGATGCAGCTGTATCTGATTGATGTGCTTTTCTTTCAAATTTGTTAGACCATCCATTTATTTTCCATTCAATTGGAAACGTTGTCAATACCAGGAGATGGACCTGGCTTTTATAGGTGCTTTCTATTATATGACAAACTGTGGCTGTTGTTATGCTATAGCATTTATTTTACATCTGTAGATATGGAGCTGATGTTGCTCGAGGGGTGGCTGAACTGCATGCAGCGGGTGTTGCATGCATGAATATAAAGCCGTCTAATCTTCTTTTGGACCCTAGTGGCCACGCTGTGGTTTCTGACTATGGTCTTGCTTCAATCTTGAAGAAACCTTTCTGCCGAAAGGCTCGGTCGGAGTGTGATACTGTTAAAGTTCATTCATGTATGGATTGTACAATGCTTAGTCCGCATTACACAGCTCCAGAAGCTTGGGAGCCTGTTAAGAAATCATTGAATTTGTTCTGGGATGATGCAATTGGTATATCTTCTGAATCTGATGCTTGGAGTTTTGGTTGTACCTTAGTGGAGATGTGCACTGGGTCCATCCCGTAAGTATATACGTTTTACTTTTCTCATTGTAATTCATAGTGCTTTTCCTTCTACAATATGATTGCTTTGTTAATGGATATTCTTACTGCAGGTGGGCTGGTTTAAGCTCAGAGGAAATTTATCGATCTGTTGTGAAGGCTCGAAAGTTGCCTCCCCAATATGCCAGTGTTGTAGGTGTTGGATTGCCTAGGGAATTATGGAAGATGATTGGGGAGTGCTTGCAGTTTAAGGCATCTAAAAGGCCAACTTTTAATGCAATGTTAGCAATATTCCTTCGTCATTTGCAAGAGTTGCCACGAAGCCCTCCTGCAAGCCCTGATAAGTAAGAACTTTGTAATTTTGATCTTGAAATTTTCTTCTTTAAGTATGTCTATTAGTCTTTAGGCAGATCTTCTGGTTATTGTCAGTTGGGAGTGATATTTAGTACCAGGCATACTGAGGTTGCAACAAATTTTGTGATTCCAGTAGCTTTGCCAAACTTACGGGTTCAACCGAGACAGAACCATCCCCACCACCTGATATTGAGATTTTTCATGACAATCCTAGCCATCTGCATCGATTAGTGTCTGAAGGAGATGTAAATGGTGTTAGGTGATTTCTCTTCATGCCTTCTTTCTTACTCTGTGTTTTGGTAGTACTTACTATGTTTGGTATTGTTTATCTTCCTCCTTATTTCTCCCTCTCTCTTTGTGCCCGGTGGCGTTACAGGGATCTGCTTGCAAAGGCTGCATCCGGAAGTAGTGGCAGCCCTGTATCTGTTCTTTTGGAAACACAGAATGCTGATGGTCAAACAGCTCTTCACTTGGCTTGTAGACGTGGTAGTGCGGAGCTTGTTGGGGCTGTATTGGAGTATAAACGGGCAAATGTCGATGTTTTGGACAAAGATGGTGATCCTCCACTTGTTTTTGCCTTAGCTGCTGGATCTCCTGAATGCGTCCATGCCCTAATTCGAAGAGGGGCAAATGTGAGATCTAGGTTAAGAGATGGTTTTGGTCCATCTGTTGCTCATGTTTGTGCCTATCATGGCCAACCTGATTGCATGCGTGTAGGTACTCTGTTGATATGTTGCATGTTACATTTTAACATTTCTTTGTTTTGATATCGGTTTAATTTAATTCCAGGAACTACTTTTGGCTGGAGCTGATCCAAATGCTGTGGATGATGAAGGAGAATCAGTGCTACATAGAGCTATTGCCAAGAAGTATACGGATTGTGCTATTGTTATATTAGAAAATGGTGGCTGTAGATCAATGGCTTTGCTGAATTCAAAAAATTTGACGTGAGCGCATAATTGATTTTTTACCGTCTAATGTTCCCATACTTCTTGTTCCTTGATATGAATGACTTTGCTTGCCATTTTCTACTACATGTCTCAATTCTTTGAATGTTCCAGGCCACTTCACTTGTGTGTAGCAACATGGAATGTGGCTGTCGTGAGAAGGTGGGTAGAAGTTGCATCACTAGAGGAAATCAAGGATGCAATTGATATACCAAGTCCCGTTGGGACTGCATTATGTATGGCAGCTGCTTTGAAGAAAGATCATGAGAATGGTAACACTGGAACTTTGGATGTCCTGATTAAGTAGACTGTAGCAGTAGTTCGGTAATCTGTTAATCTTTATTTTAGTTGCTATTAAGGAATACTAATATGCAGAGTCTTATATATATTTTTATTCTTCTATTTTTTTGTTACATTCATCAAGTTTTAACACTTCTACTAACTTTATATAGAGGGAAGAGAGCTGGTGCGCATATTGCTTGCAGCTGGAGCAGATCCAACGGCTCAAGATATGCAGCATGGAAGGACCGCTTTGCATACTGCTTCCATGGCTAATGATGTAGAGTTGGTGAAAGTAAGCTATAAATAATTTTTCATCTTGATACATATATCTAAACATTATTTCTTTATGGTAGGTATGCTATGCTTGACTTAATTTGGTGCAGATGGTAGAACTTTTGAATTCATTGTTTCATTTTAAATTTTTTTAACAGATTATCCTTGATTCTGGAGTTGATGTTAACATCCGCAATGTGCACAATACCATACCTCTTCATGTAGCCTTGGCAAGAGGGGCGAAGTCATGTGTTGGATTGCTGTTATCTGCTGGGGCAAATTGTAATCTGCAGGTACTTTTGTGTTCTCTAGACATTTTGTTGCTACAGATTGCTATCCATAGTCACAAGATATATGTGAGAATATGCATGCTGAAGTGGTTATGAAATGAACTATTCAGTATTCATGTGGAGCTAGTGGCACCATTATCAATAGCATCCAAGTCGGATGCCTACTTTTGTAGGAATTAAAGCATTTTTCATCGTATTTGGTGGCTGAACAATGCCTGCATAATTTCAACAATGCTATTTTGCCAGTGCTCTCTTTGTTTTCTATTCTTTTTGGTCAAGCCACAAGTTTCATTTATTCTTAATTCAGCTGCACCAATATTTGCTTCATTGAAGACATTCTCTGTAGTGTATTCTGAGAAGAAGCCTCAAATCCATTGATTTCTTTTTCTTAAAAGCACTTTATTTCACTCTAGCATCTATGGTTCCTTCATCGAATTAGTAGATGTAAGAAAAGTAATCTAAATCTGCTAAAAACAGAGTTTAGTTTGTTAGTCTCTCTAGTAAAGGCTACTCTCAGAAGTGCCATTCTTCTTGGTCGTTAGAATTTAAACTAATTCTTCTTGTTCATTAGCATTTAAATTAAGTACCCTTAAAATTGAGTTATAGATTTTGTTGAACGATGATAAACTGTTTGTGACTATTAGGACGATGAAGGTGACAATGCTTTCCACATAGCAGCAGATGCAGCAAAAATGATTCGTGAAAATCTTGAGTGGCTGATCATAATGCTAAGTAATCCTGATGCTGCTGTTGAAGTTAGGAACCACAGGCAAGTACTAGCTTTGATGTTGCTTGTGTCTCTTAGCATCTCCCTTGTAAGGACTTAATACTTCTATTCCTGTTTCAAATTTTAAGCCTGATCTTATTACAATTTTCCAATTTATTAAGAAGCTAGCATTGAGTTGCAAAGTTCCTTTAGGATATATTGCTGAACCTTTTTACATTTCCTATCTTAATGTGTTCAATGAATGGTAGTGGCAAGACACTTCGTGATTTTTTGGAGGCTCTTCCCCGTGAATGGATTTCGGAGGATTTAATGGAAGCACTTGTGAATAGGGGAGTTCATCTGTCACCTACAATGTGAGAAAACATGATCATTCATCTGTTATTGCTTAGGAGTTGAGTCTTAATACTTCATTTGTCTTTTTGTTGTTAAATGTATGGTGATATATGTACTTCCTATTACATTTAGATTTCAAGTGGGTGATTGGGTCAAGTTCAAAAGAACTGTCACAAGTCCGATTCATGGTTGGCAAAGTGCAAAACATAAGAGTGTAGGCTTTGTGCAAAGTGTTGTGGACAAGGACAACCTCATCGTCTCATTCTGCACTGGAGAGGCTCGTGTGTTAGCCAATGAAGTTCTGAAGGTGATACCTCTAGACAGGGGACAACATGTCAAACTTAAATCTGAAGTCAAAGAGCCAAGGTAATGGATCAGCTAGGTGGCAAACTTTATATATTATATACTATGTGATAAGACTGTTAGTAGATTGTCTTTAACCTCACTGTATCATCTTGCCTTGCGACTTTATAATAGTTGTCATACATTGCTTGTATATTCTGTTCTCGAACATGTAAGGTTGTCAACTTTGTCCATGCACAAATTGTTTATAGATAAGCACTGACAATCATTTTCCCTCGCTAGGTTTGGATGGCGTGGTCAATCGCGTGACAGCATTGGGACTGTTTTGTGTGTTGACGATGATGGTATTCTGCGTGTTGGGTTTCCTGGAGCATCTAGAGGATGGAAAGCTGATCCTGCTGAAATGGAACGTGTGGAAGAATTCAAGGTTGGTGATTGGGTTCGTATCCGCCCCACACTGACAACTGCCAAGCATGGGTTAGGATCTGTAACACCAGGTAGCATTGGTATAGTGTACTGTATTCGACCAGATAGCAGTCTGTTGTTAGAGTTGAGTTATCTTCCCAATCCATGGCATTGTGAACCAGAAGAAGTTGAGCATGTTCCCCCTTTCAGGGTATGGTGTAAATTTGAAGTGTTCCCCTTTATGATTGGTTTTTTCTAAGGTAGGATTACTTGTATCTGCCAAAGTGCCAAAAGCATTGATCCGTAATTTGATTTACAGATTGGGGATCGTGTGTGTGTGAAGCGTTCTGTTGCAGAACCTAGATATGCTTGGGGAGGTGAGACACATCATAGTGTTGGAAGGATTAGTGAGATTGAGAATGATGGCCTATTGGTAATTGAAATACCAAATCGACCTATACCATGGCAGGCTGACCCTGCTGACATGGAAAAGGTTGAGGATTTCAAGGTAAAATGGATTTCATAATCCGTGCCAGTGTAATTTATCTGCCAAATTTATTATGTTAAACAGACCATTTATTTTAAATAGGTTGAATGTCTTGTGTGGAGGTTCTAAATATTTTTTCTGGCTTTATATCTGATTCTTTATGGCTAGGTTGGGGATTGGGTCAGAGTCAAGGCTTCAGTGTCATCTCCAAAATATGGATGGGAGGATATTACGAGGAACAGCATTGGTATAATTCACAGTTTGGAAGAGGATGGTGATATGGGTATAGCCTTCTGCTTCAGGAGCAAGCCATTTTGTTGTTCTGTAACAGATGTAGAGAAGGTTCCTCCTTTTGAAGTGGGACAAGAGATACATGTGATGCCATCTGTGACCCAGCCCCGGCTTGGATGGTCAAATGAAAGTCCTGCAACTGTGGGGAAAATTGTCAGAATTGACATGGATGGAGCTTTGAATGTATGGAACACTCCCCCTTTGCTATTCTGTTTTGTTTTTATGTTTTTTGCATGCATTTTTTTATAGTTTCTTTTCTATTTTATTCTGCAATCAAAATTTTTATAGCTACTTACGTCATCCATAATAATGACATGTTGTAAGATATTTGCTTAGCTGTAATTTGAAGTTTAAAGTAATGTATACGCATAATCACATCTTGTGTAGTTGATGATGAGAAATAATGTATATTTTATTGATTTTCTTTGCTGTAACTTAATATAGTTATATTAGTGAAGTAAAAGAAGTAGAAAGCAATTGGTGTTGATCATGAGCATCTGATTTTTATTGTAGGTGAGAGTTGTGGGAAAGCACAGCTTGTGGAAGGTTTCTCCTGGAGATGCAGAGCGCCTTTCAGGATTTGAAGTAGGTGACTGGGTGCGCTCAAAACCAAGTCTGGGGACTAGACCAAGTTATGACTGGAATAGCATTGGGAAAGAAAGTTTAGCTGTTGTACATAGTGTACAAGAGACTGGTTATCTAGATCTGGCTTGTTGTTTCCGTAAGGGAAGGTGGGCAGCTCATTACACAGATGTTGAGAAGGTCCCAAGTTATAAAGTTGGGCAACATGTTCGCTTTCGAACTGGTCTGGTTGAGCCAAGATGGGGATGGAGAGGGGCTCTTCCTGATTCACGGGGCATAATAACTAGTGTTCATGCTGATGGAGAAGTGAGAGTTGCTTTCTTTGGTTTGTCAGGGTTGTGGAAAGGAGATCCTGCAGATCTTGAGATTGAGGAAATGCCTGAAGTGGGTGAGTGGGTGAGGTTAAAGGAAGAAGCTGGTAGCTGGGAATCAATTGGGCCAGGCAGTGTTGGTGTTGTACAGGGTATAGGGTATGAAGGAGATCAATGGAATGGAAGCACCTATGTAGGGTTTTGTGGGGAGCAGGAAATATGGGTGGGACCCTCATCCCATCTTGTAGGAGTAAAAAGGCTTGTGGTTGGACAGAAAGTTAGGGTTAAACTCTCTGTGAAAATGCCAAGGTTTGGGTGGTCAGGTCATGGTCATGCTAGTATTGGAACTATATCAGCAATTGACGCTGATGGAAAGCTGAGAATATATACTCCTGTTGGCTCCAAAACTTGGATGCTTGATCCCTCGGAAGTAGAGCTGGTTGAGGAAGAGGAACTTCGGATTGGGGACTGGGTACATGTGAAGGCATTAGTTTCAACACCATTCCACCAATGGGGAGAGGTGAATCATTGCAGCATTGGGGTAGTACATCGAATTGAGGATGAGGAATTATGGGTTGCATTCTGCTTTATGGAGAGGCCGTGGTTGTGCAAGGCCTGGGAAATGGAACGGGTTAGGCCATTCAAGGTTGGTGACAAGGTGAAAATTAGAGATGGGTTGGTAACACCTCGCTGGGGGTGGGGAATGGAGACACATACAAGCAAGGGTCATATAGTGGGGGTAGATGCAAATGGAAAGTTGAGGGTTAAATTTCAATGGAGAGAAGGAAGGCCGTGGATAGGAGATCCAGCAGATATTGTTCTTGATGACAGCTGATCCCTGAATATAGCTGCACAATACAGCAATTTTCCGTTACTGTGCTACTTTCAATTGATCCCTTTGAGGGACTTGACACTTGGTAAGTAGGACACGCAACTCATCGCAGCTGAAGCACAGAATCGGATATACTTGAAATCATATGCACTTATCTGCAGCAGCCTACTTGAAATTTGTGATTTATTTGTTGTTAATAAACAGAAAAAACAAACAGAGATGAATACGGAGAGAGCATGGGAGGAGGTTGTTTGGCGTATTGTTCATTACAGGTGATAGAACAGCAGGAGAGGAAAATGTAGCTCTAGGCCTTGTATCTTACAGATGACACTGGTAGTCTATAAGCTTTTTGAGGTATATATGATCACTTGCGTTAATTTTTGTAACAAATCACTAAATGATGGGAGTTGCTAGATTATTCGAGGTACTAAATGCTCTTGGTGGCTTTCACTGCAACAATCTTTGACCTTTGGGGAGGACAGAACAGCAAAAAATTTCAGAAGGAAAAATTAGAGCTTGGGTGCATTAGATTTTGGTATCTCAAGACACTTCCAACCAATGTTTTGAATTCCGTTTCGTACCGGCCGGTACTGGCCGGTACGCCTCGTATCGGCCAGAAAACGGAACGGAATATTCGGATTTCGTACCGGAAAAAATAAAAATAAAAAAAATTTTTAAAAATTTTTTAAATTTTTTTTTTTTGAAAAAAAAGGGTAAAATTTTGTATTTTGACATTTTAAAGTTTAAAATTAAGTTAAAAATTACAATATAATACATTTATATATTATTTTATAAATTTTATAAAATTTAAAAATTAATTTATAATTTAAAAATAAATCCGATACCGGTATTGGTATTGGCCGGTACCGGTACAGTACTATTTTTAAGACAAATCCGATACCGATATCGGTACGGTATTCAAAACTTTGTTTCCAACCCACCACAGTTTGCTCTCTTAAATTCCGGACTTAATTAATATACGAAATGAGGTCAGTAACATGAGCTTAGACATACCATAAGCAAGCTAATTATCCTCGTAACCTTCACTCTCTTGTTCCATCCTGATTAGCCCCTTTCTCTTATTTTATGTCCATTAAAAAAACAACGAAGAATCACATCCCAAATATTATCGAAATCTGATACAGATTTGACATCCTTACCAATTATATGCCTTTCGATAGTGCTTTTGGGACAATGGTAAGTATCATCAAACTATAATAACCTGATTGTTGAAAGGAGTATTCTAAGTGGATCAACTTTTCCTCGCTTTCAACCCCAGCTTCTTCTATGACTTCTCTTCCCGCAGCCTTTTCAACGGTTTCATCATTATCCCAGAAAAACGAGAAGGGAAACTAACACGACAGCAACAAATCTTCAAACAAGCTTATCAATGCCAAATTAAAAGTTTTTTTTAGAATAAATAAATTTTAAAAAATTGTAGAATTCATTTGTAATTTTAAATTTTTATATTTAAAATACAAAAAATTGTTCATTTCAATTTTGATATTTGAATTATATGGAATTCAACATAATTAATTCAAAATTTATCAAAATATGTGGGATTTACAAATGAATTTCATAAACTTAAGAGACACACTCTCATCTTTTAAAATTAACCTTACTAAACTTTTTTTTGTTATACTTTTTAAAATAAT
>JAOXYD010000001.1:7608703-7628227 GCA_028565735.1 Pinacopodium congolense | reverse complement strand
TTTTTGATTTTTTATTATAAATATCAACTAAACATATTTTTATTTTTTATAAAAAAAATAAAAATAAAAGATAAAAATATAAAATAATAACAAAATACATAAATAATATCAAACAACCTTTAAATTTTGAAGTTAAAAAGTAATATAAGAAAAGTTCTTTAATTTTTTCTTTTATGGCCTTGTTTTTCTTAAAGTTTTGAAGATTGAAACTTATGGGGAGGTAAAGCAATTTGTTTTTCTCTTCTTTTTTTTTTATATATTTTTATAAAAATTATATAAATTAATTTATCAAAAAAGTATACACGGATTAACCAATTCCAAAGCAAAAAACACGGGTGAAGAAGGACCAGCACCTGCGTAGCAATCCAAAGGAAAAGAAATTTATAAGTTTCTAACCTTAATGTTATTGGATTTTTATTTTTATTTTTATTTTTAACATAAAAATCGAAAATATAATATAAAAATTAATAAAAATAATAAATTAATATTACACACAAATAAAAAATACACAAAATTTAATATAAAAATAAAAAATAACAATTAAAAATTAAATCAACAACCCTTAAATCAATAAAGCATCGTTTGATATTGTTATAAAATATAATTTTTAATTATAATTTTTATATAATTATATTATTTTTTTGTGTTTTATCACAGAATAACTGTATTATATTAATGTTTAATTTTTAAAATTTTTGTATTTAACAAAACAAAAAATCAAAATTTAAAATACAAATTATACCAAACAGCCCTAAACGTATCTTCGGCTTCCTCAATCTAAACCAAATAAGGTCACTCCCCATCCCACCTGCAGGTAGAATCGCCGCAGTGGAGGCTAGGGCACAACATTGTTTTCTTTTCTCTTTGTCGTTTTTCTCGTTTGAGATTTGAGATGGGTGAATTTGTACTGTTGCATTGGTGCCTCAATAAAAACTGAACTTTTGTCACGTAGTCCAAGTCTGAGAAGATGAAGAAGTCCCCTATTGCTACACTCCTCCCTCCGTTGTGAAAACCACCTCGGCTTCATTTATCTAAGCCAACGTCTTCATCAAGGGCATCGCACTGGCTGCTTCGTCTTCTGCAAGGGGAGGCGTCGGGAGTCGGGACTGGGGGTTGAGCAGCGACAGTGAAGGCGGTGGTGAGCGACGACAGTGAGCAGCGATAACGAAGAATTGAAGAGCCCAAGATGGTGAGGGACAGTCGGACTGAGGGAGGCAGGTGAGCAGAGTCAGCAGATTGTCGGGGGGCAGGGGGTGGACTGGATCTAGGACTATGAGATTTCTGATTGTGTCTTTAAATTTTCAAATTTGCATTTCGATCCTGGTTCCATATTAAAGACTGATTACTGGTCAGTTAAAACAGTCGGTACCGGTATTTGTTAGCGGAACGAAATGCTGTATTACTGTTTCATTTTCTGTTCGGTACGCGTTTCGACCTGTATACTTTGATTTAAACTTTAAAGCCTTCATTGTAATATCAAATAAGATTAATTATAATTATAATAAAATCTACTACCGTATTTTTTTATTAGAGTTTAGATTATTTTGAACAAAAATTATTTTTAATTACTAGATCAAAATTTGATAATTATCAAAACAGTTTCTACTTCCCATTGATGGAAAATTAAACTATGGGGTTTAAAGAAATAAAGTCTATTAATCATAATTAAGAAAGCAAACTACAAAACTTTACTTGGAATTATTTTAATAAAAAAATGATGTTTGGATTGGAAACGTTGATAAATTCTATATCGTAAATACAAATCCTTATGAATTATATGAATAATTTGATTAGGAGTGTTCGTTAGGACATGAGAGTAGGCATTGAGAGGCTGAGAAGAAGGCAAAGAGATGACGAGCTCGCAGCTATCGCCACTAGCTGCAACGTTAACACCACCATCACCAGCCTCGACGACGACGTTCCACACCCTCTCCCAAAGAGCCTACATACCTTCTCATGTCTACCAGCACCCATCTGCACTCCTGTTAGAGCTCTGTACTTCAATCAATGAGCTCCGCCAGATCATTCCTCTAGTCATCAAGAACGGTCTCTACAATGAACACCTTTTCCAGACCAAGCTTGTTAGTCTCTTCTGCAGCTACGGTAGCCTAGCAGAAGCTGCCCGTGTTTTCGAGCTTGTTGACGATAAGCTAGACGTGCTTTACCACACTATGCTTAAAGGGTACGTAAGGAACTCGTCTTTGGATTCTGCCTTGTCCTTCTTCTGTCGAATGCGGCATGATGGTGTTCTACCGGTTGTGTATAATTTTACTTATTTGTTGAAACTTTGCGGTGATGATTCGGACCTCAGGAGAGGGAAGGAGATTCACGGGCAATTGGTTACTAGCGGGTTTTCTTGGAACTTGTTCGCTATGACTGCAGTTGTGAATATGTATGCTAAATGTAGGCAGATGTATGAAGCGTATAAAATGTTTGATAGAATGCCTGAGAGGGACTTAGTTTGCTGGAATACAATCGTTTCTGGCTACGCACAAAATGGATTGCCTAAGGTGGCACTGGAGTTGGTTTTGAGGATGTCTGAAGAATCGCAAAGGCCCGACCTCGTCACTGTTGTTTCAATTTTGCCTGCAGCTGCTGATATGGGGTCATTGAGAATTGGCAAAGCAATTCATGCTTATGTCTTGAGAGCTGGATTTGAGTCGATGGTGAATGTTTCTACTGCTATTGTTGACATGTATTCAAAATGTGGGTCCGTCCGGACTGCTAGAATGATTTTTGATGGAATGACTCATAAGACTGTTGTCTCCTGGAATTCCATGATTGATGGTTATGTCCAAAGTGGAGATGCGGAAGAAGCAATGGTGCTATTTCAGGAAATGATCGATGAAGGGGTTCAACCAACCAATGTCACTATCATGGAAGCTTTACATGCCTGTGCCAGTTTGGGTGATCTCGAGCGTGGAAAGCTTGTCCACCAATTGGCCGAGCGATGGAAACTTCAATCTGATGTTTCTGTGATGAACTCTTTGATTTCGATGTATTCCAAGTGTAAGAAGGTCGATATCGCTTCTAATATATTTAAAAATTTGCAAAATAAAACGCCTGTGTCATGGAATGCCATGATACTGGGTTATGCACAAAATGGTCATGTTAGTGACGCATTAAATTCTTTCTGTGAAATGCAATCCCAGAATATAAAACCAGACTCTTTCACAATGGTGAGTGTGATCCCTGCTCTGGCTGAACTATCAAGTCCACGCCAAGCAAAGTGGATTCATGGATTTGTTATTCGAAAATTTTTCGATGGGAATATTTTTGTGCAGACTGCTCTTGTTGACATGTATGCGAAATGTGGAGCCGTTCACACAGCAAGAAAGCTCTTTGACCTGATGGATGAAAGGCATGTAATAACGTGGAATGCTATGATCGATGGTTATGGGGTGCATGGACATGGAAGAGCGGCCGTGGAGTTATTCATGGAAATGCAAAATGGGGTTGTTAAGCCGAATGATATTACATTTCTGTGTGTATTATCCGCCTGCAGTCATTCAGGTTTAGTGGAAGAGGGGTTACAGTTCTTTGATAGTATGAAGGATAATTATAGCTTAAAACCTACTATGGATCACTACGGAGCCATGGTAGATCTTCTTGGTCGATCTGGCCGGTTGAATGAGGCTTGGGATTTCATTCAGAATATGCCTATTGAACCAGGAATTACTGTCTATGGTGCTATGCTGGGCGCTTGCAGAACTCACAAGAATGCTGAATTAGGAGAGAAAGCGGGGAACAAACTCTTTGAGTTGAACCCAGATGAAGCAGGTTATCATGTATTGCTTGCTAACATCTTTGCCACGGCTTCAATGTGGGACAAAGTGGCAAAAGTGAGAACCATGATGGAAAAGAAGGGACTTCAGAAAACACCTGGCTGCAGCTTAGTGGAATTAAGAAGTGAGGTTCATAGTTTCTATTCTGGAAGTACAGGCCATCCGCAATCCAAAATGATCTATGCTTTTCTCCAGACTCTTGTAGACAAGATCAAAACTGCTGGTTACGTGCCTGACACAAATTCAATTCATGATGTGGAAGATAACGTCAAGGAGCATTTACTGAATACTCACAGTGAGAAGTTGGCTATTGCATTTGGTATTCTGAATACAAGACCTGGTACAACCCTACATATTAGGAAGAATTTACGAGTTTGTGGCGACTGTCATAATGCAACCAAGTACATTTCCCTAGTGACTGAAAGGGAAATAATAGTGCGTGATATGCACAGGTTTCACCACTTCAAGAATGGAATCTGTTCTTGTGGGGATTACTGGTGATTGCTCTTCTCACGCCCCATCTGCCTTGATTGTTGGAGGACTGGCCTATTGCAATGCCTTAATCACTCTGGCATGGTTGCAATTTAGTTTGAAATATATTGTGTCAGAATGTCAAAATGAATACAATTCCGGCAATCATATGATATGGCTAAAAACATGAGATTTCAAGAACTTGGTATGGAGAGATTGAAAGAGCAGACTCTGAAGAGAGCCCACAAGACTTGAGGAAATCAACTGTGAACCATGAGGAGCGTTTGGGTGATGATGATTGTCCTGTGTACGTGCTCAAGCTTTGTTTTTGTAACACAAAAGTGAAGTCTCTACCAGAGGCTTTCGCCGTTGTAGAACTTCAAAAGTCAACTCAGGATTTATGCTAGGGTCTATATAGTCTATGCGCTGTAAAAGGAATAATGATGAGATATTTAGAAGTTCCTTCAAACTCTGAAAAATAAATCTTGTTTTAAAGGTTGTTCATATTTTAATCACCACTTAGGCTTTTCTTTTTTTCAAATACCATACCAAAAAAAGATGATTTATATGTGGAAAACTTTGCAAAAAAAAAGAAAAGGTGAAAATATATAATTGTGAAGAACATTAAATTAATGCGTTCCTCAGTAAATATTTAAGGGTCGTTTGATATAGCTGTTGGTAGTGATTTTTAATTGTAGTTGTTATATATTTGTATTGGTTTTTGTGTATTGTCCTCGATTTCTATTCTGTATTAATGTGTTGTCTTTTTCAATTTCTGTATTTAACAAAATAAAAAACTAAAACATAAAACTAAAGCCATACCAAACTATAGTAAATTCTTATATCTTTTATATAAATCTCTTACTATATAAACTTTTTTTAGTTTAATACCTTGCTAAAGTCACAAATTTTATTTAATCTATGTTTCTTTTACCATTTTTAATCAAAAGGCATGCCTTTAAGTTATGTACCCTCTCACCTTACATTCTCCAAAGCTTTTAATAATATTCACAACTTGCAATAGTGATGATATAGTTGCGCGATAATTGTACGCAAGGAATGTTTGACAAATTCTTTACTAATATATTTAAGAGTGAAATTAATATGGATGCCTAATGTTGTCTAGAATTTTGCTAGATTGGGGTTTTATCTTATTTTGATACTAGTACTTTACTAGTTAAGTTAGTCAAGATTCATACATGTAAGTAAAAAACAATTAGAGAATATTTTACGAAAGTAATTTCCCTTCCTTAGACCGTTGAACTCCTTCATCTAAGAGTTGATGAAGAGGATGAGTTCAGGCGTAAGTATATTTCACTTGATAACATTTTTCTTATCTCTTTTAATTTGATAAGAAGAGATATTCTTGTATTTATTGATAAGTTCCAAATCGACTTGAATATTGGAGTCTTTTCTAACCCACTCCCAAGATATTAAGCAACCTTGAGTGTGTTAAGAGTATAAGAAGAGATGGGTTCGAAATAAGCAATATGAATATGTGGTTTATTTATGTTAAATGATGCTACTCTTTCTTTAAATATTTTGAGTATGATTTGAAAGTCAAATTCATAAATAAATTAAAGACAAATCTAGAAATTCAATATCAAATCAAAAGAATAATTTAATACTACATCTTAAAGTTTATAATAATTTAAATCTTACAAGAGAACTAGTTCTTAAACATCATAAAAACAACAACAATAATTATAATAATAGAAGGGATGAAGAAGCTCATGGTCCTAATGCTTAAATCCCTTGACTCTTCAATGATCCTTATTGAAAAATCTACTCTTGACTTTTAATTTTATGTGTTTAAATTTGATTTTTGAGATAATAAGCAACCCTGAGTATGTTAAGAGTATAAGAAGAGATGAGTTCGAAATAAGCAACATGAATATGTGGTTTGTTTATGTTAAATGATGCTACTCTTTCTATACATATTTTGAGTATGATTTGAAAGTCACATCCATAAACAAATCCAAGACAAATATGGAAATTCAATATCAAATCAAAGGAATAATTTAATACTACATCTTAAAGTTTATAACAATTTAAATCTTACAAGAAAACTAGTTCTTAAACATCATAAAAACAATAATAATAATTATAAGAATAGAAGGGATGAAGAAGCTCATGGTACTATTGCTTGAATCCCTCGACTCTTCTATGATCCTTGTTAAAAAATCTACTTCTGGTCTTTAATTTTATGTGCTTAAATTTGATTTATGAGATAATAAGAAACCGTGAGTATGTTAAAAGTATAAGAAGAGATGAGTTCAAAATAAGCAACATAATTATGTGGTTTGTTTATGTTAAATGATGATACTCTTTCTATGCATATTTTAGGTATGATTTGAAAGTCAATCCATAAACAAATCTAAGACAATTCTAGAAATTCAATATCAAATCAAAGGAATAATTTAATACTACATCTTAATATTCATAATAATTTAAATATTACAAGAAAACTATTTCTTAAACATAATAAAAGCAAAAATAATAATTATAAGAATAGATTGAATGAAGAAGCTCATAGTCTTAGTTCTTGAATCCATTGACTCTTCTATGATCCTTGTTGAAAAATCTACTCTTAATCTTTAATTTTATGTGTTTAAATTTGATTTCTTAGATAATAAGCAACCTTGAGTATGTTAAGAGTATAAGATGAGACGAGTTTGAAATAAGCAACATGAATATGTGGTTTGTTTATGTTAAATGATGCTACTCTTTTTATACATGTTTTGAATACGATTTGAAAGTCAAATTCATAAACAAATCCAAGAAAAATCTAGAAATTCAATATCAACTAAAAGGAATGATTTAATACTACATTTTAAGATTCAAAACAATTTAAATCTTACAAGAAAACTAGTTCTTAAACATTATAAAAACAATAACAATAATTATAAAAATAGAAGGGATAAAGAAGTTCATGGTCTTAGTGCTTGAATCCATTGACTCTTCAATGATCCTTGTTGAAAAATCTACTATTGATCTTTAAATTTATATGTTTAAATTTGATTTTCTCCTTCATTTTTACTCAAATCCTCATTAAGATTACTTGGAAATCTTCTCTTAAACCTTTTACAGCCATTAGGAGGTTTTAAGGATTTAGAACTCTTTAGAAAAAGACCAAAAACTTAGGTTAGAATGTAGAAAGGTGTAACTTGGTCATGGACTAGCTCACTGTGAGCTAATCCATGCACCCTTCTATAAGATTTTCATAGTTTGGTTCACAACCATAAGCTAAACCATAAGCTCTCCCAATTTTTACTTCTCTTGGTCTTTTTGCGATATACTCTCCGTCGTTTGTCCTTTAACCTTGATATTTAATGTGAAACTTCATAACTTGATGCTCTTGCTCCTTAAATTGACTTTACATCTCTTCTAACTCCAGAATACATTCACTTGCTCACCAAATTCCTATGAAAACATAAAACAATTATTGAAAACATCATAAGTAGCATCTTATTCAAGTAATTAATTATGCACATAAATCACATGAAATTGCTCTAAATCCTAGCATTATGATCAAGAAAACATGCCTAAAAGATGTATAATTTAGGTTTTATCAAATTCCCCTATATTTAAACTGTTGTTTATCCTTAAGTAACGACTTAAATATCCATTCAAAACAATCTTAACCAAGAGTCAAAAGTTAATTGAATACAAACAAATACAAATTAGTGCAATTGATTTAGCTTATATTTCACAACTCTATCATGAAAAAAATATTGTTATCATATAAAAAACACACTATTAGTAAAGAGAAACCCCTATGTACAATATCAAATATCTAAGTCATTTCATATATATTGTCATACATACTTGGAATAGTATGTTAAAGACAAACCAAACAAAATATAAATTACACTTGGATCAATTGATTAGAGGTAACCTAGTCTTTGATTCCAGGCAAACATCTTGTTATAAATATCTCTTAATTGCTCAATTAAGAAACTCTTTTAGCTTATTTGAGGTGCCATATAGCTTTTTGATATGAAGGTGAACTTTGATGCGAAGATGAATATTTTGTTATGAACTTCCCTGATTACTTAGTTAGATCACCCTCTTAAATGGTTGCTAGCACCACTCATACACTTCAACCTTTCTAAGGATGAAACCATCAGAGTGAAAATTTTCTCGCTTTTTTAGACAACACCCATATATTTTTTTTAGATTTTTAGGGAATAAACTATACATCATATTCCCAAACTTACTTGGAAAACCATATGAAACATCTTTAGAAACTTAACATCATATACAAGGGTCACTAAAACATATGTAAACCATGTAAAAGGAAAAGAAAAAAAAATGAAGGCTAGAAATCATTCAAGAGTTGATTAATGCTTAACTAAATTTAAAACATCAATTGAATTAGAATACTACAGTTAATAATATACTAATAATCAAGATCATTTGAAGATGAAATATTTATATAATAACCTTTGGACGTCAAGTTCATTTTCCCCTCACGCTTAATTTAAATTGTCCTCAATTTGAGGGTAAAATAAAATTAAGCACAAAAAGTTATAAGGGGAAAGGAGAACATGACTCCCCTGAACATTAAATCCAATATGTAGGTGTGAATTAAGAGGCTTGTAGTCCTTTTTAAGCGATTGAAAACTTTGGAGAAAACGATTAGAGTTTATTATCTATACCTAGATATTAACATTAAACTACAAGCTTGTCCAAAGGATTAGATTAAGATTTGATAAATAACAAAAACATGAAATAAAAGAACATAAAACTAAATCCTATAAATGAAAATGCTATAATTAAAATGTCCATGATGATATGAAAGCAAGAGAAAATAAAATAACAAAGCAAAGAATGAAATAAAATTTAGCCACCTAGTGATTTACAACTAACATCATCAATGGCGAATGATGAAATTGTTTAAACTATCGCACTGCCTTCATTGATCTTCCTCTCATCTGACTTGCTACATCTACTAATTTTGCTCATTTAGTATCATTAGTAGAATGGTATTCCCCCATCTTAATGTGTAAGGCATTCGCCTAGGCATTAAGTTAGTCAAAGCATGTTTTTAAAGATGAGTATGCATTTATGGAGGGTCCAATCTCAATATCCTCCTCCTTCTCCTCCTTATCTCTTTCTAGCTCTTCACTTGTGTCTCACTAGTTTGAAGGAAGTTGAGATCCATTAAACCTAAGATGCCCCTTTACTTTGGTAGCTAAACCCATTCGAATCCATATTTAAGTGTCCAAAGGTCTATATCAATTTTTTACCATAAATTTAATATGTTTAACTTGAGTTCCAAGTTCATTACTAATCTTGCGATGTAAAAGGACCCACTAAGCGACCCCTTTGCCTTTTTTACTTTGATGGCTAAAATGTTAGGCTAAAACACCCCCAATGTTGGAGTTCACACTGTGAACTATGCACTATAAGTGAATTAGGTCACCCTGAATCACTACTCTAGAACTATCGTGCCAATCTCCTGTGGTATATGTAACCAATCTATGCAAGATTCGAAGTGCTAGAATCTTAATCTTAATGCTTTTTGTAACACCTATTTAATAGTCCCCATCTGCAATTTCAGTATAAAAATCTAAATCTTCACTTGATGAATGGAAGTCTAATATGGCATTCTTGGTAGATGGTAGGTCTTTGTCTCCTTTAACTAGAATTTTAAGGGCTATACTGAATCCCAACGAGACATTGAGAACTGTCATTCACCTAACTGGAACTATACCACATCATTATGCTTTGACCTTACAGGGTGCTTCTTGAACTGGAAATGGCTAGAAACTCGCATAATAGGTTTTGATAACCTGGCTCCTTAATCTTGATGAATAAGTCCCATCATTTGGATTTTAAGTAATGATAAACAATGTATGCTACCCCCAAATCTTCAAAAATCAAATACCTGTTAGTTTCTAGTCGAAACTTCTTGAGTGATTTTGAAGTTGCTGAATCTCAAAATGAATGATTCAATGTCAGTGTTCCCAGAAGATGAAGCTTTAACAAGTCCTCTTTTCCACCTGCTTCCTAGACATGATTTCTTTAATAAATATTGAGACAAGTGTAAGTGCTTACATGCATGCCTAACTTCTACAAATCATAAACCAGACAATCAAATACATACACACACCATAATGATCATGTCATAAGTATTAATACTTAATCATGTAATGAGCTCTAATATGGAAACAAGCGTAAGGTTTATAGATCCTTCAACATCATCATCCATCCAACTTACCTTATAAGAATGACATGTAAATTCATCTTTTAGGAATAATGGGAAAGATGTTCATGAATCAAGAATAATATAATGACTTCTTTAGGCATTGAAAGACGTAATAATCCTAATTGCAAGACTATATGCCATCCTAAACCCATTTAAGCCTAATAAACATCAATTCCACCTCCTTACACACTATCTTATAAAGTGGTAATCATCACAAAAATGGTTTTGTAAGTGCAAAAACTATCAATATAACATTATAAACTCAAATAAAACATGAAAACCATAAATAGGTATGAACAATACATCCAAGTTCGTGTGACACTTATACCCATACGAAAAATCACTCAAATAAACATATAAGCAAATGGGTAATGTTAAGTAAGGGTTAATCATACTATAGCATCTTAGATCAACAATTAAACTCAAAAGTGATGGAAAATCACATCAAATCTTCTACGAATTCTACGAACACCTTGAGCACGTGTAAACTCTAAACCACAAAACATATCCCTAATTTCAAGTGGTCAATGCATAGATAAAACATATGAATTGTTGATATGATAATAAACTTGTGAATTAATGCATAAAACATGAAGTTAAAGGGTTGATTTAGTGTTAAAGAAGTGATGGAAAATGAGATATTTGAGACAAGGTTTAGAGAGATGTGAGAAGATGAGAGGAAAGTCAAGTATTTATTTTAAAAACATAAAATTCAACTTTCTCAGGGGCTGAATCATGACCATGACTCTCCCTATGCAACATTCTGTGAATAATTCATGGCCTTGCCTAGTTTACAAATATATGAAACACACATTAATTTGAAAATTTATATTGTTTTTTTATCAAAGTATGTTTCAAATCCTTCTAACTAAATCTAAATTAACATTAATCAAATTTAGATCACTTTTATGCCTAAGAATGATGTAAAACTCAAAGAAACATAATTAAAAAACACATGTAATTAAATTTAAGTCAAACATGCAAGATTGTAAAATACATGTAACACACTCTAATAATCAAAATGAAAAGTAAACAAAGCAATGAGATAACATTAAGTTACCTTCCAACAAAAGCTTGTTTAACATCATAAGCTCAACAACCTCCTTATGCTCATGATTTATTGATTTTCTTACTCTGAACCCTCCTTTTCTTCTTATTATTTCCCTTGGAGTTTTTAACATCTTCTTTATCTTCTTGCATCCATTCATCTAGCACTTTCACGTTAAGGATAAACCTTATCTCTCCTTTATAATACTCATGGCTCAGCTTAGTCATTAAATCGAATTCAAAAGATTTGTAATTTGCTTTCCCTTGTAAGGAACTTTGAGTTTCATTAATAAAATTATAAAAAAAAGAAGAATTTTGCTTTACATGCAAAGATGACATGATAATTTTAGAAATAGAAAAAGTAATTGATTCATCTTCAATTTTAAGCGTCAATTTCTTCTTTATAACATCAATAAATGTTTTTGAAGTAGATAGGAAAGATCTACCTAAAATCAAAGGAATCTCATCTTTATCCTCTACATGTAAGATAAAAAAATCAATAGAAAATATGAACATATCAACTTTCACCAAAACATCCTCTACTATACCCTTAAGATACTTAACAAACCTATTTGTTAGTTGGATGCTCATCCTCATGGCTTTTGTGGTTTCTAATCCTAATTCAAGTTAACATAAGGTTAATTCTAACCCCTAGATCCTCTAAGGCATCGTTTAAATGAAAACTACCAATTATGCATGGGATTGAGTAACTCCCTATATCTTTTATTTTTTTGTGGTAGCTTATCTATAAACATCACTGCACATTCTTCGCTCATAATCTCCGAGGACTTCTTTGCTTTCTTGGTTTTGATAAAATTAAGCACAAGTTTTACATACTTCAGCTCCTATATAAGAGAATTAACAACAGGAGTGTTAGAATTAAATTTCATAATAGGATTAATGCATTTACATGTATATTCCTCAAGTTGCTTAATGACTGATTTGCCAAGATACGGACATGGCAACTTGTAGTCCTTTAATTCTTGCATCTGCTTCTCTTTGTTCACCTTCTCCTCAATAGATAATCTATGATTTTCCTTGCTTCTCCTACCTCACCAAGTGCCTCCTTATTATCATTAATGAACATCGTATAAACTTACTCTTTTATATTTTTCTTAGTATAACCAGTCAAAGTACCTGATGATATCTATGAAATGCATTAAGTAAGTTATTTAACTTGATATTCAAGATTCTCAAAGCTTCAATTTTTTTGAAATTGAGCATCTGAAGTGGTGTTATACTTGACAAGTAGCTCCTCCCAGTTGGGCTACTCAGGTTACTGCTGGTGTTGGAAACTGGGTGGATGGTTTTGACACTATTATCCTTAGCGGGACTAGGAGAGATTTGGATAATTATGCCACCTTAGGTTGTATGTGTTCCTATATGGATGCTGCCCATTCAATTTGGCTCCCCACATAGTCCACTTATTCAATTTAGCTCTCAACTCTGAGTGATTAGCACTTATGGTTTAGGTTCCCTCATTCACAAAAATCACAACTCATAATCTGAGCTAAAGCTGATGTAGTCGTCATCCTATCCAATTTCTACATCAGTGCATTATCCTTAGCCTCTGATGATAATATTACATGGATGTTGTGCAATCTCTGAGTAGGATTGAGCTTTTGATGAGCATTGCTCCATTGATCAGTGATCATAACAATACTTTAATCAATTCATAGAGCTACTCAGGGGCTTTGAAGCTTATGTTACCTCCATACAATGCATCAATCACCTTCTGAGTTTCAAACTTTAGCCTAGCATGAATGGTTTGCATCAACATGCCTAGATTAAAACCATGGTCTAGGCACTTCCTTAACATGTCCTTCTAATGCTCCCAAGACTCATTAATAGTACATAAAGCATACATATTTTAGGCATGAATTAGTGCTTATTAGGAGAAATTCTGGATGCAATTTCATGTGATTCTCATGCAATTTTAGTTAAAATCCTAGGATGAGATCTACTCATATGATTTTTATGTTTTATCACTTTTCATAGGATTTTGGAGAATAATTGGATGTAATTTTGGGATTAAAAATGGTATATAGTTAATTTGTTATCCAAGAACATCAAGTGAGGAAGCTCTATACCAATTTTTAAAGCCATATGACAAGCCATAAAGAAATCATTAAGAGAAGAACAAGAGAATCTCAAATAAATACTAGCTTCAGTGCATGTGACTTTGGTGAGATATTAGATGTACTTTTAGAGATAATTAGAGTGCAAGAACATCATATAAGGAAACTCCATACCAAATGTCATGGCCAAAGGATAAGTAGAGAAGAAGATATGGTGAAAAGACTAAAAGGTGGTAGAAGTTGGAAATTTTAACAAAAGACAACGGCCTGGGCCACGTCTATGGCCTTGGGACAACAATAATGACCTAATTAGGTGAGTTTTAGGTCTTGGAAGCCACAATAAGCAATTATTCAGCTACCATTCCAAAGGAGACAAGTCCTAAGCCATTCCCAAAGGTTTTCATATGATGCATGTGATACGTGCCTAAGTTTTAATCAAGTTTATTCAAGAATCACAATAATAATACCACAATACACAATTAGGCAAGTGTACCTATCATAGTGTAATATAGCTAAGGTGAGTGCAAGGTCGAATCCATAAGGACTGTTATTACTAGTGAATGTCTACTTAAACTATCTAATTTAACAAGATTCAAAGAGATTAATTGGTTTAAAAATGAAAATGTAAGAAATAAATAAAAGTAAATTGCTTGGCCAGACTCATAAAAGATAACATTAATGATGAAGCTAGGATTCAGGTGATTAATCCCTCTAGGATGCGTATGTATTCATCATTTGTCTTAATTTAACTTAATTTCCATATTTATTAGATAATAGATTCTTTAATGTAAATCACACTCTCTCTTAAGTTATGTAGTCATATTCAAGTCAATAAATTAGGTGAAAGTTCTCTCTATCCCTCTCTATTGATTGAATACATTACTTCACCTTATGGAACCTATTATTTTGACTAAGCTCATACCTAACCTGGACATCTTATGTAAGCCTATTTTTAGATCTTCATGCAGGATTTATTATTTATGGAATGATCCTAAAGTATAATGTGATTTGATCTTTCGATCAAACATATGCAATGGGTTCTCAATCAAGCATACATAAATCAAAGCATTTAAATTGACGTTTACATTTGCATAATATTCGTTAAACAATATCATTAAAATCCATAAATAGTCATAATATCAAATATGGAAATTCAAGATTAAATCAAGAACACATAATAAATACTCATCCTAGAGTTTATAAAAATCCCAAATCCTAATGAGAAAATTAGTTTCTAATCATAGTTTAAATTAAAAAAAACAACCAACAAAGAGCAAGAGAAAGAAAGGCTCATGATGATTCAGTCTTGCTCCTTGCCTCTTCATTGATGGTTAAAATCCATAAATAGTCATAATATAAAATCTGAAAATTCAAGATTAAATCAAGAACACATAATAAATACTACATCCTAGAGTTTATAAAAATCCCAAATCCTAATGAGAAAATTAGTTCCTAATCATAGTTTAAATTAAAAAAACAATCAACAAAGAGTAAGAGAAAGAAAGGCTCATGATGATTCAGTCTTGCTCCTTGACTCTTCAATGATGTTTCTTGTGAATTCCTTATCTTAATCTTCAATTCTTGTGTTTTTTAATCCTTTTCTCCTTCAAAACTGAGTAGAAATCATTTGAAATGGTTATTAATCTAAACAAATTTTCTTAGTAGCTCCTTATGGTATTTGGAGGCAAGAGCTCATAAGAAAATAACACCCTAGAAGGGTTATTTTAAAACCCTTTTATGCATTACCCATAACTTGGACCCATGGCCATAGGTCTTGCCCATGATATCCTCTACCAAGATATTATGGGAATGACTCTAGGCCGTGGGTCTTGTCTCTAGCTATGGCTCTCCTAATAGATTCCTCGTTCCTTCATATTTTCTACTTCAATTTCTTATATACACCTCTAATGCCCATGAAATTTGATATGTAGGCTTCTCCCATGATTTTCTTCCACCCCAAAACATTTCATATAAATATGAGCTTAGGAAATGTGTCTAATACATCATCAAAATCATCTATATCAAAACTAGTGCTTATTGGAACTTATCGTGTTCTTCCTCTGATATACACTTTATGGCTTGACATATGGCCTTGAAGATTGGTGTGAAACATCTTAATATGATGATTTAAGTCCCAAAATTAATTCCATACCTCTTATAGTTTAAAAAGTGCCTTAAAAGGCTCACAAAATCATACAAAGCACAAAGAATAATCTAAAACAACTTCGGCATCATCTTTTTCATAAATAAAACAAATATGCACCTAAATCATATGCAAATATCCCTCAAACCTAAGATAATAGTTACCAAAAATGCATAAAAAATGTATAAATAAGGTGTTACCATCATAAAATTTTGAAGGAGAAGATTAGATCCAAACATATCAAATTGAATATCAAGCATCAATGATTTAAGTATTCAAGACAAACTCATCATAAGATTTCTTAATTCCTTCTTTCTTACATTTGTTTGTATAATTAATTCAATGTGTAGGAACTAATTTTCTCTTAGGATTTGGGGTTTTACAAATTATAAGATGAAATATTTATCGTTATTCTTGGATTAACTCTTGAGTTTTAGATTTTGAATTAGGTTTGTTAATGGATGCTTATGAACATTGAATTTAATTATGATGTGAATGCAAACTTTGTTTTCAAGGCCTTAATTTGTGTATGATTAGATTAAGGGATTAATTATATGTATTAGATCATTTCATTGAAAAAAAATCTTGCATGGAGACCTAGAAATGGACTTATCTAAGATATTCGAATTAGGTGTGAGTTTAACCAAAACATTAGATTCTATAGAACCAAGTAATGCATT
Organism: Pinacopodium congolense; assembly: GCA_028565735.1. Taxonomy (NCBI): domain Eukaryota; kingdom Viridiplantae; phylum Streptophyta; class Magnoliopsida; order Malpighiales; family Erythroxylaceae; genus Pinacopodium; species Pinacopodium congolense. The sequence continues at coordinate 7,611,809 of JAOXYD010000001.1, read as the reverse complement.
CGATCATTAGATTGAGATAAAGAGAACTTTGGCCTAGTTTATTGAGTTGAATAAGGTTGCATAACTCGAGAGAAAGTTTAATTTACATTTGGAAATCTATATTCTAATAAATTTGAAATTTGAATTGAGATAAGAATATAATGAATATGCATGCATCCTAGAGAGTGTAATTATCCGAATCCTTGGTTCATCCTTGATTGTTAATCCTTATAAGTGTCGTAGGCATTTATTTATTTATTATTTTTTTGTTTTTCATCAATCTATCAATCCATAATTTTGATAAGTTATCTAATTTATATAGTAATCCTTTGATAATAGCAGTCCTCATGGATCAACATTTGGATTCATTGAACTATATTACATTAGCAATAGGTACACTTGCCTTCTTCGCGTGTTGTGATTTAGTTAACGTATTTCTAACTTAGGTAGACTCACACACCGTCAAGTTTTTGGCACCATTGCCGGGGGCTGCATCATTATTATTATTTTATTCTTTGCTAAATTAGTCATTTATTTTATTTGATTTGATTTCTTTTTATGTTTGATTATGAAAATAAAAGACAAATTATTAATCTTATGTGCTAGGTTCTTAGGTACACATAGTCAATGTACTGGCTTGGAAAACAGTCAATAATGAGACTATTAGTGATACGATGAAGAACAAGTTTCGATAAATAGGTGGAGGATAGATAGAATGGTTTACAATAACCATAGGAACAATAACTACAATTCACTATAGGCTAATTTGACATACTTCAAGCAACCTCCAATGGACTATTATCAACAGTAGGTTGAGGAATCAAGGTTAAGAGGGTTATTAATAAAAGTCGTATCTACATTAGAAGTTCGATTTGAAGGTGTAGAGAAACTAGTTGAATTAATTATAGAAAAAAGCGAGCAAATGTTCCCACTATGATAAAAGTGAAGCCAAGTGTGCAAGATAAGGATAACATCACAAAAAGTGAGGGGAAGCCAACAATTGATGTGGATGAGGAAATAAAAGAAGCTATTTATGTCACAGTCCTTAATAAAGAAAAACAGATACCTTTATGTTTTGATTGTATAAAAATTTCTAATTATAGGCAAGGGATTGGATATTAAGATCTCTTTCCAAGGTACCTAACTTAGTTTCAAGAAGGTGAAGAGACGGATCAAAGGGTAGGTGTTTATAGCTGAAGTATTTTCAGTGAATCATCTCGTATTTGAGGAAATTTCCCAAAGGTATGGATTGAAAAAGAGAATAATTATTCTCTAGCGTTTATATCCAGCTAAAAGACCTCAAGAAAGTGCCTCAAGAAAGTGCTTGTTAGTAGGCAACCCAACATTTATCCTATCTATTCCAATTTCTTTATTTCTTAGAACTTGATGCATGTATGGTTACATTTTGGAATGTTGTGTTCATTTTCATTTGCACGCATGGCTTTTTCTTTTATTTCTTTGGATTTTTTATCATCTTGGTTGCTAAATTTTTGTGGCTTATGAATGATTTTCCATGGATAAATGCAGAGGTTTTGCACCAAATAACTAAGTTATATACTCAATCTCTACAATGAGCACCTAAAAGTTGAGGATTTCATGATGGCCTAGAGTTTCAACATGAATAAGGTGTTTTTGGTCATACACTTGAGATAGTCCATCAATCTTTATGCCATGTGATAATTTATAATTATCTAGCATATGGATTTTCTCATATGTATCATTCTCCAATTCATAAAAGCTTAACTTTGGATGACTATTCTTATGGTTATATGTTTAGATGGGATGGTTACATTATTCTTACATTTAATGATCTTTGATGCATTACTTGAGTTAACTGCAATAAAAAATACTCTATGCCAATTTTTTTGAATCAAATGTTGATAATAACCGTGGTTTGGATCGTTTAAGTTATTAAGATGGATGCACATTATGCTTGGATTGATTAGGAATATCATGTATTGCTTTTGCTTAGGATTGATACCTCTATAGGTGCCTCAAGATAGGCTATTCGACAATTCCATTTCATTATGCACCTTACTATGTATCCTATTATGCTTAATTTTTTAATTACACATGTTATTCTTACTTCTTTCATTAAAAGTTTGATGATTTTGAATGATTGATAAGATAGAAATTTATTAAATTTTCATATGCTTTTTAATGTTATTTCAATCTTATTTTATTATTTGATACTTAATTTGTGTTATATTATGTTTAATGATAGGTTTATTTCTTTAGCACAAATTTTGGATCAAAGCATAAAGAATTTAAAGCAATTTGAGGAAAATACAAAGATTATATCCATTTGAAAAAAAAAAGAAAAATTAGTTTGTGAAGCAAGCTGCCAAAACACAGCTTGCTTGGGCGTTTTGCATTAAGCAAAACGACGAGCTGCATAAAAGCACGAGGCAACAAAAGGGACGAACATTCAGAAAATAAGGGGGGAATTAATTGGTGAATTAAACGCGTATCCCTAGGTGCTTGGAGGGGCTGGATGAGTGGTGACTGAGTGTGGACAAGTGGGAAGTCTTGGCTGTCATGACTTGGGGGAGTGACGGCTGTGGAGTTGCCACCAGCGATGCACCTACATGGACCAGGAGAGGAGAGCTCACTTGCACTATTGAGTTTAATTTCAATTAATCCACACCTATATCTTTTGATTTACAGCTTTCATTTGTTTTGTTCTTTCTTTCCCTGTCCGAGTTTTTTTTTGTTTATTCGTTTGATTGCTTTATTATTCTTGTAATTTTTGATTTTTTTGTTCTTTTAATAGCCGAATTTTAGTTATTACTTAGTTAGTTTGATCTTGTGTTTTAATTTTCTTATTCAATCTTTAAATATTTTTTACTTTTAAATATAAATGATAATTTCAGATTTATTTTTGATTAATTATTAAGTTGGTTAAGGCTTTATTTCATATAGTTTCAATTATTCGTATAGTATTTGGTTTATCTATGTTTAATAATTAGTTTCTATGCATGTTCTTAAGTTTTAATTCATTTAAAATTTATTTTGTGTTTAATTTTAAATCTGGAATTTTTATTTAAAAAGTTAGTTTAAGTTTTGATTAATTAAGTTTGAAGTTAATTAAATAATAGTTTAAGTAATGTGCGTTTGCGTTAATTTA
>JAOXYD010000001.1:7580482-7608603 GCA_028565735.1 Pinacopodium congolense | reverse complement strand
ACCTATTTAATACAAAGTATTTATTAATAAATTTTCAGCAACGCGTATTAATGATGATTATGATTTGTGTTACAGAAATCTTGCTTAATTATATTTTCTTGTGTAATGGAGCTATATCTTTATTTTAATATTGCAGATTAAAGTATTTTAATTTGTGAATTATAAAATTAATTTTTCATAAGCTGTTTTAAAAATAAATGATGTTAGAGAATTGTTGAAGTTAAAAGAATAATTTCTTTGTTTTGAAAATATTCCAATTGTTTGGAAATATTTTGAAGTTAAAATAATACTCTTCAACACTGGCTGAAAATGAAATAAAGGTTATAATGATCATAAATTCTATGAATAGTTCATACTAAATGACATAACAAAACGCGAAAAAAGAAATTGGTGAACCACCACGCATCCTCTTTTGAGAAACCAAACATCCTTATTTATCGAGTACATATTTTAGGTTCATAAATTTAAAAAGGGAAAATCAAAGCTCCTGTACTCCATTTAATTCTATACAATGGATTGAGACTTTCCTGAAAACGATACGAATTAAGAAAACAGCCTTTTAGTTCAGGATTCATTTTTAAAAAATGGGTAACAGATGCAACAATGATTAATTCATACATTACAATTTGCTACTTTGTACAAGCCCAAGTTTAAGTGAAATTAAATATACCAACAGTTTTTGTTCAAGTGGATCAATATATATATATATATTTAAATAACAATACAAAAGCCAAATAACAAAGTCCTACTCCCTTCGCCTTAAGAAGAGCAGCATCCACTCTTCTGTGCAACAGGCTGCCCTCTGATTTGGACTGTTGGAGGTCTTGCACTGTTCAAAGCTGGCTGACTCGCCATTCTGCATGAAATTAAAAGCTTCAGCCTCTGCGACATCGTTATCAGAGAGAGAGTGTGCATAACAAACATTCTTACTATTGCAAACCATTCCCTTTGCTAATGACAATATCTGCCGCAATAAAGGGCTTAATGGGTTTGTAAGGTTCCTTTTGTTAGACTAAAATGTGCAAGAATTCCTCACTATAATGTATTTTCTCAAATATCTTATTGCATAATATTACTTTCCCTGGTTATATACACAAATTTCTTGATTCCTTCACAGGTAAAAACACTCGGTGAGGATAAAATCCAATTAAATACGACTAAGTGCAGACCTTGAGTCTATCAATAGAAAAAGGAAATCATTCATACCTGTCCTTGATTGCAGAGGCCATAGCCATGAAAGCTTGTTCCACATTAGTAGCATCTTTAGCACTAGTTTCCATGAAGGGAATGCCTATTTCATCCGCAAATGCCTAAAGAAGAAAACAAGGAAAACAACCATAAAAGCACGAAAAAATTTCCACCGACTTGACAATTGCAACAAATAGTTATGCAATTGAGGCTTATACCTTTCCAGCTTCATATGATACCACTTTATTTGCAGTGAGATCAGACTTGTTACCAACCAGAAGTTTGTTGACATTTTCACTAGCATAGCGATCAATTTCACTCAGCCATTGCTTGACATTATTGAAACTTTCTTGGTCTGTCACATCGTAGACAATCTACCACAGAAAGAGATATGTCATGTGGGTAATCAATACAGTGCAAAATTACAAAGAGAAATCAAAATAAAATGAGATCACGTACTATGATACCGTGTGCCCCACGATAGTAGCTGCTGGTGATTGTCCTAAACCGTTCTTGCCCAGCAGTGTCCCACTGCAAAGAAACCAAATGGAAGCTGAGAACTGATCGAAGATGATTTTCATAAAGCTATTTGTAGCAAACAAAAATGCACATCCACGAAAAGAAGGAACAGGATCCATACAATTTGAAGTTTAATGGTCTTTCCGTCTTGCTCCACAGTACGTATTTTCTACCAAATAGAGAAAAGAAAGCGATAAGAGATATTGCAATCTACAATTGGAAACCAATGGCAAGGGGAACAGTACGAATGAACACTTTCTAGGAAGAGAAACCAACAATGAGAACGGCAAACTAGTTACTTACAAAATCAACGCCAATGGTGCTTATGTAGCTATCAATATATGAGTCATCCTGCATGACAGACATTAGTTAGTCGACGATGAATTAATATTAGAAGCAGTCCAAAATGAATAAAAATTAGCAGAAGAGCTTGACATACAATCAACATGTTGCACCTATGCACCTACAGACAAGTAAACATGTTCATGCATGCATAGTTATATCTTTATAACCATTTACAGGTGTCATTCAATTTCCTTGAGAGCAGCTCCTGTACTCTAAACAGTCACACATACCTAGCACCAAATGCAAATACACCTCGACTGAATATCAAGTTTTAGAAAACACTTTCATGTTTGGAGCGCAAGATACAACCTAGTTCCATAAGCTTTTCAATAATGAAACCAAGGAATTTAGCCTTGAAACTTCAATTTGCATGGGGGAAAAAATTTTAAAATGCTTCGTCAACAAGCAAACAAAGTACTTTTCCAATTCACCAACAATTATTAACACCAAAGCACCAGGACCAATTTCAGTAGTCATATGGGGCATTGCTTGTGCAAATTAATAAAAATTTCCAGAAAATTTCCTCAAATATTTTCAAATTTGTTTTCTGGCATGAAACTATTCCATACTAATCCGTTTGTTTTGGGCTCTCATGGGTGTTATCGCGTGGCAAAGTCATGCAATAGAATTAGAATTACATGACCGAAAATGATTACCCAGACAATAGTGAATAAGGGATTGCCAGTTCAGTGCAGTCAATTCACTCAATAACAATGATCATCAATAAGTTTCACGCTAATAGATTCAATCTTTTGACCCAATAAAGCAATCTTCTATTTTAATCCCGTTATGAGCTGTCTTTTTTTCGTTGAGCTGGTCATGGGATGGAAGAGACACTGAATTGGCATTGTAATCACTTAGGTTAAGTAGAAGTAAGTGACAAAAAATTAAATAACGACAGATATACAATTCAAACAACAATGTATGCTAGGATCATACAGCAAATCTGAGAAGAAGACAGGATTTGCCAACACCAGAATCCCCAATCAGAAGAAGCTTGAACAAATAGTCACTGCAATGTAAAGCAACCGTAAGTCAATAAAATTTGATATCATACTCTGAAATTTGAAACATCAGAAACACAACTTTCCTTTTAATTTGTCGATTTTCAACCTTTCTACAGTCAAAAACCTAAAGAAAATCAAATCGATAGCTCGAGAAACAATCAATCACAAACAAATTGGTGTCACCGGTTGACTTGACCCTTTTTTTACGATAGGAGAACATAACTCGGAAATAAATGCGATAACGAATAGATTAATTATAGTGGATCTAAAATTAATCAAATAGATCTAGGAGAAAACTTGAAATTCTAGGGTTTACAGACCAAATCGGGTTACAATCGATTATCAAGTACCAGATTCATCGCCACAAAAGTATCAACTCAATTAATATCGGCCTCATAACTTGGCTATTGAATCCCTAACTGCAACATGTGCATCGCAACTACACATACATATATATGATTGATACGAAGAAATCGTATTCGAAGCGGTTAATAGGAATCAGAGACTTACTACTCGGTGGTCATGGTAGTGATGTCGTGGTACTTCTCGTCGGTGCCGGAATGCAATCTCTCCCCCGCGATATTATGACCGGTAAATCGCCCAAATTTTCGCTCAACGAGAGAGAGAGGGAGGGAGATAAAGAATGCGGAATGAGGTGGGAAATGAAGACGTAAAAGGTGAGAAGAAGACAAAAATGAGTATAAATATAAGACGTTTAAAAAAACGTGCCTAAAAATTAATGCTAAAAAACTCCAGCCGTTGGATTAATGTCCTACGAATGGTCAAGGAGGACATGTTAGAATCAAATCATTTTGAAGCGGCCTTGGCGGTCAAAATCGCTTGGCGGACCATATAAAGTTGAAGATCCTCAAATTAATAGTGAGGTTTCAATTAAAAAGGACTAATTATTGAAAATTTTACGAATTTCAGAATAAATTTTACCTTTAATAGCAATTTTTATTTTTATTAAAAATTTTACTAACTTTAAAAAGGTACTTTTTGCAATACAAATGAAAAAAGGGGTCAAATTCAATCTAACCCGATTTAATAGATCAAAATCATTTCAGTTTAGTTTGGGTTTATACTCGAATTTAAATATGTGAGTTTGAAATTTCTTTTTTGAGTCTATTCAAGTATTAAAAATCAACAAAATTCATCCCAAGTAAATGAACAAAATATATTTAATCGGCTTTAAATTTAGACTTTAACTTAGACTTACCTATTGTTACTCTAATGTTTACAAATACCTCTAATGCAGCCTCTCACTGTACCAAAAATTGACTAGACATATATGATAATGTGGTCATACCGTGTAGACTTAGTATTATGTATTTAATGTATGTACGACAAGTTAACGAATATTAGTGTTCAACTCATATTATGACTACAATTCTCTATTGTAGATATATTGTTTTAACGAATAACTACGGCTCTGCAAAGGTCAAGAATATTTTAGTAATTTCACAATAGAATTTTGATAATTTTATAAATAAAGTAGGGGTGAAATTGTAAATGTACATTTAAAATTATATGAATTAATATTTGTATTTTTAAAATAATGATAAATTTTATAAAAGATAAAAGAATATAATAATAATTTTTATTTTTAAAAGGAGTTCGTGGTCGCCTTTTAATTATAAAATTAATTTCAAATTTTTGAAAATTCTTACAAAATTCAAGGTTCTTTGGATGATCATTCAAATACAAATTTGGTAAGTGAGATTTAACTTTAAACAAATAGTTTAGAGGATATTTTGTTTTTGTTTTTGATTTTTATTTTTGTTTATGTATATTGGTTTTTGTGTACTTTTTTGAATTTTTGTACTATTTTTTTGTTTTTATGTTATATTATAATGTTGTCTTTTTCAGTTTCTGTGCTATTTTTATTAATTTTAGTATTTAAAAAAAAGAAACTAAAACAAAAAATAGGAATAATAACAAATAAGGCCTTAATTTTAATTGTCATTTTTGTGTGTTTATATTGAATTTTGTGTATTTTTTTAGTTTTTATGCTATTTTTTCGGTTTCTGAACTATATTAATATATTATTTTTTCGATTTTTATACTTTTTTTTGTTTATGTGTTTAGAAAAATAAGAAAATAAAATCGAAAGTGAAAGTGAAACAAAACAACCCCTTAACAAATTAATATTATTTCAATTTAATTAATGAGAAATAAGAAAAATAAAATGATGTGAAAAAAAACAAGACTAATTTAAGTATGGATAATTATGGAACTAATACCATTATGAAAAAATAACACTTGAGTGGTGTTCGTTGAACTTAATTCACAAACTAGTTTAATTAATGGCCAAACTTTTCCAACCGTTGCATGACTTATTTTATAATGAAGAATTTACAGTTAGTATTTTTTTTTATAAATTGTACGTAAAAATAGAATTTTCAAAATATCTGAAAATTCATAAGTTACATAAATTAAACAAATTATTTAACAAATAGAAGAGAAGACTTGATAAGAAAAGTTCCGTAACATAAATTTAGTGCCTGTGTTGGTTGGACTTTTGAAAAGTTAATAAGCACTCTTTTTCACTACAAAAGTTTTTTTTGTGTAAAAAATAGATGTTTAACCCTATAATTAAAAAGTACTTCTTTAATATATTTGATTTTTGTAGTAATCAAAATACAATTTTTTAAGAAACTTAAATTTAGAGATTGACAAAAAAGCCTTTGAAATGACTTTTTTAGGTAGATGTTTCAGAGTAATTAATGAGTCTATTTTTAGTCTCTTTTGTCCTTATATTTTTAACATAATACTCATAATACCTCCATATCTATATATCCTTATAATAAATTATGCATTTAACATATCAAATTATTTTAACTAAATTATTTTAATATTTATATTTATGATTTTAACTAAATTATTTTTGGATTTATACTTATTTAATATTATTTGGCTATTTTTTATATGTTTAATATTTATTTTTATATTAAATTTACTTATATTAATCTATATAAAAGATTTGATTAGATATATTTTTATTTATATTTTATATGGTTTAAAATTATATAATAATTAATATATTATACTTTTCATATTGTTTAATATACTTAAATAATTTTTATATACATAAATAATTTTTATTACAAAATAAAATATAGTTAAAATCAAATGTGCTTTTTATTTTGATGTTAACAAACAATCTATTCTATGAAGCTCTTTTAAAAAAGCTCTTTTTTAAATGACGGCCAAACAGTCAACTGTCTTTTTAAAAAAGCTCTTCTCAGAAAAGCTCTATAGAAAAAAGCTCTACTGAAATAAGTCTATCCAAACAGGCACTAAAACCAATTGATAGTGATAAGAAGAAAAATAATGAGGGCTATGTTTCCATTATAAGGTCAATGGACATTGGAAGAGGAATTGCAAAGCTTGTCTTACTAAATTGATGAAAAATAAGCTAAAGATAGTTTCATCATCGGGTATGTTTATGATTAAGATCAATCTTTCTACTTTTATTTCACAATCTTAGGCATCATATATTGATTGTGAATTTGCATTTTTTATAATTTGTAGGTGTTAAAAAACAATAACTTATAAAGGAAAAGTGAAGTAGACTTGTGAGATGGTAACAAAATAAGAATTACTACATTAGTTGTAGGAATATGTTGTTTAAATTTTCCTCCTGGTCTTATAATTAAACTTAATAATTATTTTTATATTCTAGTGATTACTAGAAACATTATTTCTATTTCTTCTTTAGATATGAATATGATATATTTTTATTTTTAAGAATAAAAGTTATAGGTTGGGCCATATTAATGAAACCAAAATCACATAGTTACATAAAGAAAGATATTTAAGTCATCATGATTATGAATCAATTTAAATTTAGGAATCCTTCTAGTTAGGAAAATGATCAAACTATCATTTATATTTGCCGGACTTTATAACTACTTTTATAAGAGGTGGATAATTTTAATCACTTTACAATGCTAACTTATTTTAAGTTATACTGCAAATGTAAAGGTCGTAAAATTGTAGTATAACTGATATCGTCCCACAAAGATTAGGTTTAGTCACCTAATAATTTGAGTTATATTGTGTCTAAGGCATAAAATCAAATAGTAAGAACTTAAAATAAACTAAAGTCAAACAACTTAACCATTTAAAGAACAAAGTGCATGAACTTGTGAATTCAAGTTAAACATTAGGAATCACTTTTATCCCTATTTTGTTTCCCTTTTATCTTGTTGATTCAATTATGTTTGGCCTAATTTTCCCTAGTTAAATTAAATAGGATTAGCCTTGCGATCTCTCACTCTACAAAACCTTTCCTAAACACCCAACTAGGTGTGAAGCAATCCTATAGGCAATCAATTATTCAATTAAGATCACTCTTTAATTGAGTAATAAATCTGATATTTATAGGTCTATTAAGTGTCAATTCTCATTATACAACCCAACAAAAATGTATAATCTCAATCTCTCAATCTACTTCAAGGTATATGCATAACAAATATCATAAACATTAATTCATTGAATCAATAAAAGGAGTTCAAAAAAATAGTTCAAAAAGCAATTCCTATAAAAGAGTTCAGCCACTTATGATGTTAATAAATCCCCCAATTAACATATTCTCAATATAAAAAGATAGTAAAAGAGAAGAAGAAATAAAAATAGTTTAAGTTGAACATTCTTCTCTTTAATCCTTCAAGCTGGAAAATCAAGAAAATGGGTGTCTCTTGATTATTCTTAAGGTTGATGATGTTTCCTTCTTTAGGTGGCCACCAAAACCTTATTGTTTCCCCTTTGGGTAAGTTCCTATATGTCTTGGCTCTTTGGGTTTATAACCTTTAAAGATGTCTAAAAGTGTCCTCCAAGTCTCAAAACCTATATTAGACATGTCACCAACTTCATCTCTGCTCAGCTGCATGATTGTGTACTACAACTTTCTAGATTTTCATTTTCCTTCCATTCTTTCTATCTTTCCTCCAGCTATTTCTTGCTCATCCAAACATCAAAGTGCATCAACTCATACCTTAGATAAGATCAAAATATTGCCCTCAATCACTGAACAATAATGAGAAACAATCAAACATACAAAAGACCATGATAACAATGTAAAAGACCATGCTAACTAAGCTTTAAACACACAATCAACACTTAAAACACTTAGAAGTACCCTAGAAACATAGTCTAAAGAAAACCTATTAGATAACACCTAGTTCATTATATTCATAGATGATCATTCTAGATATGGTTACTTGTATTTAAAGAAATAAAGTTCTGAATCATTTGAAATTTTCAAAAAAGTTAGACTAAAGGTTGAGAAACAAATTGGTAAGAGTATTGAGATAATTAAATTTGATCGAGATGGTGAGTACCTAAATTATGAGTTTCTCGGTTACTTAAAAGAGAATGAAATTCTTTCACATTTGACTCCACTTGAAACTCTATAACATAATGGAGTGTATAAAAAGAGAAACCATATTCTATTAGATATAGTATATTCCATGATGAATTATATTGATCTTCAAATTTTATTTTAAATAAATACCCTTAAAGCTGATGTTTACCTTCTAAATAAAGTTTCATCTAAATTGAATAAAAAGATTCAATAAGAAATATAGATCAGTAATAGACAAAATTTGTCACAACTAAAGATTTAGTAATGTAATACCTATATGAAACACGTAATATCTGATAAGTTTCAAGTTAATTCAAGTAAGTGCAAATTTGTACGGTATTCAAAAAAAAGTATTGAATGTCAATTTTATCATCTTCTTCAGAAAAATATGTTTGTTTTAGGGTATACTATATTCATATAAAGGGAATTCATTCTTAACAGGAGCAATGTAGCATTTAGGAAGGTTCAAGATCCATAAATTCACATCTAAATGGAAATAGAACTTCAAGTTGACATATTAGATGTACAATTAGTTTTTAAGAGATATATTAGAAGCATACATCATTCTTCTATTATATTGGACCTATATATAAAACAAATTGGAGATGATATATTGCTCATAGATGATAAGCCTATTAATTTTACAAAAGTAATATCTAACATTGTTTCATTAAAATTATATGGTTCACACTACATTTGGATGATTTTCACATATCCCAATACATTTATTTAGAGTGTAAATAAGGCCTATTACTGTTTATAACCATTGTGCAACTTTAAAAAATATTTGATGAATTTTCTCATTGGTTTTTGCCTTTTAATGAGTAAGTCTCGCCTATATTAGTGGAACAGTACCTACATACATTGGTCGAATAGTTTGACAAAAAACAACATACTAGTCAACCTATCAAACCTTCTGATTAACCAATGATTAGTTAATTAGTTCTTATACAAACTTATTTTTCAAGTTCTCTGACATACCCAAACACTTTCAAAAAATTCCAAAACACTTCCTAACATTTTAAAATATTTTCTTAACTTACATACTTATTGAAAACTTCATTAAAAATATTTTTTATTCATCAAGAGGATTCTTTTAAAACATTCCCTATACATTTTCCTCTTGATTATACATCTTATATACATATAATGTAGACTTGAAAGCAATTATGCATGAAATGAGCCATTTAAAAATACAATAGTAAAACTATTTAAAACCAAACTTGGTCTTCAACTTTGAGTTCTTTTCACTTTATCATCATAAGCTCCATTTAATCTTCAAGACTTCTTCTAAACACATTTCAATACACATATCTTACTAACACTATAAACATAATACAACATTATAATATCAATGAAACAAGCATATATAGAAGATATACTTTCATCATTTAACGTATGAAAAAGTTTATATTGGTGAATTAACATACTAACTGTACTCGCTTTTACTTAATATGTTTCTTCACGGGTTACTCTAATGTATGCTAATTTTGTACGTAGTTTTACATTACTATCCCATTCTTCCTTAATTTTTGTTACCTTTTTATCTCCTACTATTTTAATTAGTACATGAGATCCATTTAACACTATTTCCCATAAATGTACATTCTCATGTTATAAGAAAAATCTCATCCCAATATTCCAATATAAGTAGTCATTGCAATCAAAGTATGGTGCTTTACTTATGTTTTGACCTTAAAAGGTAGTTGAAGGGGCAAAGGTGTTCAAGTATGTTATAATATGATTTTTACACATTAATTCACTAGAATTAATTTTATATGAGACTTAGGCCCTACCACTTGATAGTTGTAATTGGCTCCCAAGAAGGAGGTTGAATTAAGTTCTTTTAAAAAAATTTAACTTAATGATCCTTAATTGCACAAAATCCTCTAAAAAATTATGCAAAAATCTAAATAAATAATTGAATAAGTAATATAAACAATGTAATAAATAATATAAACAATTTGTAAAGTAAAAGAGTAAGGAAAGGAATGAAAAAATCGTTTTTTTAATGGTGGTCCAGTGTTAACCTCTACACCTATGCCCACTCCTTAATATTTTGTTAGTTATTTCACTATCACTAAAGTAGATATACAATCTTTAGTCCCTTTTTCAAGGCTTTAGGGTAACTTTTAATAATTTCACAACTTCGCAAATCACTAACCCTAAAAAAACACTAGAAATATTATCCAATTTAGCTCACAAAAATGTTTAAGAATGACTCATTAAATAGCATGGATGTATGCACATAAAACTCACTTGAAAAAAACCTAAAACTTCACCAATTTTTACACACAAAAAAAGCCTTGCAATGCTTTAAATCACTTGTGTATGATTCACACCACATTTATATGATTTTCATACACCCTAATATACTTATTTATAGTGAAAATTAGACCTAATAGCCATTTATGATTGTTGTGAAAAGTTAAAAAAAATTATTTCATTTTCCTATTGATTTTTGCTCATTGGTGCGCAATTCTTACCTATATTAGTTAATTAGTATCTACATCAATCGATTAATTTTATCTAGTGAAAAATAGCACACTTGTCAACCAATCAAACTTTCTGGTCAACCAATAATTGGTTAACTACCACTGGTCAATCAATCTTTGTATAGACTAGTTTTTTTTTACATTTTTTAACACATATAAACACTTTCAAATTATTTAAAAACATTTCCCAACACTTCAAAAAATTTTATTACCTTATATACTCATTGAAAACTTCCTTAAAAATATTTTATTACCTTATATACTCATTAAAAACTTCCCCAAAAAATTTTATTCATTAAGAGAATTATTTTAAAACATTTCTCATACAATTTTTTTGAATATACAATATATATGCATAATTTGAACATGAATACAATTAGGCATAAAATGAGACTTTTAAACACAATATAAGACCAAGTAAAACTTACATTCAAAAAATATAATAGTAATCCTATTTAAAACCAAACTTGGTCTTTAACCTTGAGTCCTCTTCACTTAATCATCATAGGCTCTATTTAAGCTCCAAGACTTTTTTTCCAAACACTTTTCAGTACACCCATCTTACTAACACAATAAAAACAAACTAACATTAGTAATAAGGTTGTTTTTTCAACATTAAAACAACACAAAACTTTCCTTGGCTTATCATATGTACACTAACTAAGTATAAACTTTAGTAGATGCATTTAAAAGTGTTATACCTATTGAGTGCAAGTGGGCTTTTAAGAAATAAAGTGATATAAAAGGTAATATACATATATACAAAGAAAGCTTAGAGGCAAAGGTTACAAGTAAAAATAAGGAGTTGATTTTGATATAATATTTTAATCGTAAAAAGATCAATTTTAATGGTAATGTACACATATATTCTAAATGATTGGATAGAGACTAATTTTATTCTCTATTTCTAATTGAGACATTGGATGGTTAAATGGTTAAATTATATATTATGATTATACATGAAAATTTTAAGTCAAATAACTTTGACATTTCTAATATTTGGATGATCGTGACATATTGCTAGACATCAATCTTAATTTTTATATTATAAATTATTTAATTAAAATAATTAAAGATAAATTAAAAGGAGTTTTAATTTATTTAATCGTAATTATAAATCAAAATTATGATTTATAATCATAGTCAACACTTTAAGAACTTAATGGTTCACAGATAAAGGTTTATTAAATAAGAAAAAATTAATTAAGTTGGAATTAATTTTGAGATTTCGAAAAGTTCAAAAGTTCAAATATGTTATATATTTTTTATTATAGTTATAACTGTAATTTATATTTAATTTTAATATTAAGAAAAGTCCTATTTTTCTTATATATAAGAAAGGAGAATGAAGAAAATAATTAGCATTATTCTTTTTCTTCCTCTCAAAATAATTTTGAATTCTTCTTAAACTATACTTGTAGATACCGTTAGAGGCTAGATATTTAAATAGATGTAGTTGATGGATTCGTAAGGAAAAGAAAATTCAACAAGAAAGTATAATCAAGTTTATCCGAAACTTATTATTTTTCTTATTTATTGATTCAAGTTAAATTCATTAAAGTGATAAATCTAAAAATCATAAAACAATTTCGTTGTGCTCATAATTTATTTATGGTTGATTTCCGAATACCTCTCTCTCCTTGATTACAATTAAATACTTTCTATCTCTAACATAGAAAAAGTGCTTCTTTTTCTCACACATTTTAGGTTGCCCTTTATCTAAATATTAGAATATGTCCTCCTCTAAAAAAAGGTAGAAAAACTCTGCCTTTAAAGAACTTACCAATTCTTGAGGAGTAGACATATTCAAACCCACATCTTTAATAACTCTGATAGAAAAGTGCATATCAAGAACCTTCTTGTACAAGTAGTGAGAAATGGACACTAATCAAACTCTCAAACTCTAACCTATTTAGGGAACCTTACAAAGAACAAAGGAGTAATGAGAATTAAAATTGAAAAGTAAAGTAGGAGAGAGTCAAAGAGCAAAGAAAAAGGTAAATATAATGGTAAGGGAAGTTACGAAGAAAGTGAGAGGTTAAGAGAGAAAAAGAAAGAGAAGCTATAAACTAAAAAAGGGTTTGTGAACCTAAATTCAAAGACATTTTTATCTTTTAATAGAAAAGACAATACGAGAAGGGAAGCCCCTAATACACTAGACTGATGTCATTATACATCATTTAAAACATATAAATTATTTATTATTTATTTTTTTTACAATTTTCTCGTTTATTTGAATGAAAGTAAACATTAAAAAGAAAAACAAAAGTCTTTTAATTTAATTATTTTTTTGGTTCATATAATTTTTTAAAAAATTACCATTAAAGTAGCAAAATTTTTATAATTAACTTAATATCAACTATATATTGCACGATTTTGATTTATTATAAATTAGAATGTCAAATTGTTATTAGTATATTTCATATGTTTTATATATTTCTTAGGTTGATTTTGTAATGGAAAATTCAAGATCCTTCAATAGCGCAATGTTATTTTTATATTATATTTAATTTTAGTTAAAATTAGTATTAATTGATTATATATTAATAAATAAATTATATTTTACTAATAATTAATTGTATAGTATTAATTGATTATATATTGATAAACATAATGTATTTTATTTTTATTTGAATAAAATATTCATTTTTATTTTATATTTTAATTATTTTTATAGTTATTTTTTTCACTTTACAATGGTTCTATATCAATTTTTATGACAATCTAATATTAAATAACAATCTAAAAATCTAGAGAGAGAGAGAGAGAGAGAGGGAGAGAGAGATAAATATTCTTTTTTGGAGCTGATTACACAGTTGGGAGCGGTATATGATCAATTGTGACTAGCTCCAATTATAAAATGTTAGAATATAATATTTTAATAATAATAATATAATATAATAATCATTTTATATTGCCGACTGTTTAGTTAGTTCTTTCTTTTTTATACGACTTAAAAATAAAAATTGGAAGAGAGGCAGATATTTATGAAAGTAATAGGCTTTTTTCCATGGGATTAGAGACGCATACATTAGACTTCAAAGTCATAGATTTTTTAGTTTTACTGTACGGCCGGGCATTTTACCACTGTTCGTAGACATTATAATTAAAATAATAATATATTTAATAAATATATTTTAATAATATTTAATAATAATTAAATTAATATTGTTATATTAGTTAGTGGGGCATAATTGGCAGGCCACGTAATTTTATCTGACTTGAGAAGAAAGACACGGAATCAGTAACCACTTGAAGCATGTCGCCAATTTGCTTTTCTGTATTCTGTATTCTGTAGGCCAAAAGTAGAAAGAAGAAGCTGGTGCAGATAGACAGAGAGGAGATGGAAGACGTGGCGGCGGCGACAAATCCAATTATTAAGGTGGTTTCCCTTTGCGGGTCTATTCGTAAAGCCTCCACCAACCATGGCCTCATTCGCTTTGGTGATTACTTGTTATCTACTTCTCCTCTGGACCCATCTTCAATTACAGTGATGTGTTGAAGCTTACTTTTATGCTCATATGAAATTTTGTCTTTGATGTGTTGAAGATGTGTTTTAATATTTGACGTTCTCTTGACATTAGCGATTGAGCTGAGCAAGGAATCAGTTGAGGGTATGCAAATTGAGTACTTGGACATTTCCGTATTACCAGTGCTGAACACCGATCTTGAAGTGGACGGCACTTTCCCACCGGTAGTTGTAGCTTTTCGAAAGAAAGTTCTTGAAGCCGATAGTGTCCTGTTTGCCTCTCCAGAGTATAACTACTCTGTTACTCGTACTGCTCTTTCTCCCTTGTTTTTTACATCTAAACTGCGCTCTGATCATACAATCCAAGTTCTCATTTTTTCGGTTCTGGTCACTTTCGATTCCGACGGATTTGCATACGAGGTTTCAAGTTGAACTAAACAAATTCATTAATGCCCAAACTTGTTTCTTTGGAGCTTTTTAATTTAAAATTAACTTTTTAATTTTTTATCATTTTATTAATTTTATAATTATTAGAGTATAAAAATTAATTTATATAATTTAAAATAAAAATTTATTTTATCCTAAATTTTTTTAATAAATTTATTAAAAATTCTATAATAAAATTATCAGGGAGTCTTAAAAGATCACTTACTAGAAGTTCTCTAATTATTTCAAACATAAAAATACGCACGATAAGAAAGATAATAATTAATTAATTTGTGTGATGCTATCCTGGTTACCTATACTATTTGGTCATGTTAGGTAAAATAACTATATGTTTGCCCTAACGACCTGTAGGAAGGTTGATTTTAAGTCCATGAATTCTCTCTTGAATAATAACTCGAACTCTAATAATAATAATAATAATGAGAAAGAGATTGTAAAATTCGGAACCTAAAAGCAAACTATATGATTCCAGTACTCCGCTCTCACGTCCTTTTGTCTTTGGAATTGGATAGCATCTTTGAAGAATGCCATTGACTGGGGATCTAGACCACCAAATTGCTGGGGTGATAAAGCCGCTGCCATATTAAGTGCTTCGGGAGGCTCTCATGGATGGAGATCACAGATGCATCTTCGCCAAATAGGAGTGTTTCTAGACATTCATTTCATCAACAAACCTGAGTTTTTGCTGCATGCAACTGCCCCTCCTGCCAAATTTGATAGAAACGGCAACTTGACAGATCCAGAGGTGAAAGAGAATGTAACAGAAATGCTTGTAAGCTTGCGAGCTTTTACCTTGCGACTCAAAGGTGACAGAATTGGTGTTTCCAATGTCTTCATATTATCAGCCTGAATGTACAGAATTTAACTGCTTTATTTTGTCTGCATTGTTTCCATTTGGAAGGCAGGGCATTTGAACTACTAACACAGGCTAATAGTCCTCCATCATATGCGTCCCATTAGATCTCTTTTAACTCGCACCACCGCCAACTTTTTTGGCCTCTCACTATCCTTTGCAACGAATCACTAAAGCCTCAATTTTTAACAATTGAATCCTATTCAGTTCGTCCAATAGTCAGTTCGTCCAATAGATTCATCTAAGCCACGTCATTCCATACATCACATCCCATTAGCCATTTTCATATTGAGCCGACCAACTCCTGATTTTAAGTATCGTGCACTGCTCTTTTAATCATCAAGTAAAGCCAAAAGTTTAGTCAAAGATCAAAAACACTATTCATAAAAAAAAACAAAATTTTTTAGTAGGAAAGTTCCATGCGTATGGATATATGCCAAATGCCGATCTTTTATGGGTACGAACCGTCACCTCCTTATGTCTCATATAAACTACCAAGCCAGTTTCTAACACACCACATCCATCAATCTACAGAGTCAGAGTCCAAGTGCAAGAAGTGGCAGAGAGAAAAACAGATGGAAGCGATTGCGGCAGCGGCGAAACCAGTGATTAATGCGGTTGCCCTTAGTGGGTCTCTTCGTAAAGCCTCTTTCAACCGTGGCCTTCTTCGAGCTGGTACCTTCCGTCTCCACTCTTTCTCTTATCCATAACCTTCTTAACTTCAGTTTGTCCTTGTTTTTATGTAATTTGACGCTCCTATTGTCTCTCTGAAGCGTAGAATGTCTAATGATTCCCATTTGTGCATTTCTTGGGTTTAATTGAAGATTGAAACTTGTTTCGTTGTTTATAGGAATGGGTGTGTTAGATGTATGTTTAGTGAATTTTGGGATCTTTACTACTTCATCTGGGAGTTGGTTTTGTATATTGATGATTCTGTGCTAATATGATTGGGTGCATTTGGCATCTTTACTTTATCCGCTAGTTGGTTTTTGCCATATTGATGTGAGATTGGTGTGCTTGCATTTCAGCTATTGAGATAAGCAAAGAATCAGTAGAGGGTCTACAAATTGAATACCTAGATATATCTCCATTGCCACTTCTTAATACCGACCTTGAAGTTGGAGGTACTTTCCCACCAGTTGTTGAAGCTTTTCGAAGAAAGATTCTTGAAGCTGACAGTGTCCTCTTCGCCTCCCCTGAATACAATTACTCTGTCACCGGTACTATCTTCCTTCTCTTTGTATTTTGTCGTCTCCATCTTCATATAGACATAAATATGTCACAAAACTACCAGTGTTATCATTTTGCTGATAATTATGACTACTCAACCTGGATTATACATCAAAGAACAGTCTTCCGGTACCCCTTCAGACATGATAGTGATCAGTCTAGCCAAAAACTAAGTTCTCTGGTGAATGGGCCTCTATGGTCCCTTTGATTGATTTTCTTCCAAATATGTGCTGCATTAGAAATCTAAAGATGCACATGAGTAGTAGTATAGCTCGATAAGAAGCCAGATATTTAGAAGTTTCCCTGTACAGTTAATTTAGCCAGAGAGGTTTCTAAAGATTTTAAACTAGGAACCTCAAAATTTGACAGCAGGACTATATGACTGAAAAATAAAAAATCCAGTGTTCTTAGTTGGCTACGTGCCAAGTGTGTTCATTGAAGGTCACTTAATATAATGGCTCTTCTTTTTCATCAATTTTTTTAGCACCTTTGAAGAATGCGATTGATTGGGCATCTAGACCACCAAATTGTTGGGGCGATAAAGCGGCTGCTATAGTAAGCGCTGGAGGAGGCTTTGGTGGTGGGCGATCTCAGTATCATCTTCGTCAAATTGGTGTTTTTCTTGACCTCCATTTCATCAACAAACCTGAATTCTTCTTGAATGCATTTGCACCTCCAGCAAAATTTGATAGTGATGGCAATTTGATTGACTCAGAGGCTAAGGGGAAGCTAAAGCAAGTTCTTATAAGCTTGCGTGCATTTAGTTTGCGACTTAAAGGCAATTGTTGAATTTTATAGATGTTTCAAATCTCTGATACTATAGATTCTCGTGCCACTATACCGATAAGTCATTATGATTACCTTCGAAAGGTTGAATTTGTTTTGTAGCTGCAATTCGTTGGCCCTTTTGCCCTTGTTTAAATTAGAAATGATTGCAGGTTCTTCAAAGAGTAGGCATAGAAAATAGAAATCAAAATTTTCATGTTGTGAGTTTTGATGAATATAGATTTTTGAATATTTATGTTGAATCAAGGGAAGTTCTAATCATAATTTTGATGATAATAAAATATGAATTTTGCTAATAATTTGAGTTTTTGGTGTATGAAAGTTAGATATATTTAGTGATTAATTCAAAGGCAAAATTTGAGGTAAATAAAAGAGAGCATTATAAAAGTTTAAAAATCATTTTAACTTCTTTGTAAGTTTTTTTAGGTTAAAAAAAATTGCATCTCATATATTTTTTTAGTTTTATAAATTTTCACTAGTAGATCAAATTTTAAGTTTGAGTCAATTAAGTCAATCCGACATTGAAGGAGTCTTGAAAAGTGCTTTAAAATTTGTATGTGTGTCTTTAAAACAAAAGAATATGTTTGGAATTTGTACGGATTGGTTTAGAATTAGTTTGAAATGAAAAATTTTCAAAATGTGATAAAATGATCATAAACGAAATCATTTTTTGCTTTTTATTTTAACTTTCTTGTCTTAGTATTTAAATTCACTTAAGAGATGTTTTGTAACTTGTTTAAATGAAATTAGATGTGAATGAAATGTTTTAGAAGTGTTTATAAACGGATTTTGTAGATTACTTAAAAATTGGAATTCTAGGTGACTGATTGACCTATCATTGCTAATAGATCAACAAGTATAAGTATTTTAATTGGTCGATTGGTCCACCATGTTGGCTGATTGGTTAGGGGTAAATTTGTGTCAATCAATTTGGAAATCCATCTTCTTCTCTCTTTTTTTTTTTGGTCCTTAATGGGTAATAAACTTATCTAACGGCTCTTTAAGCTTAAGAATACTATAAATAAGAGTTCTAATGCATTTGGATTTTTATGAAATTTTGAGTGTGTACTAAGATTACAAAGTGATCAATATCAAGATCATTATCAAGTTTTCAAGTATTCTAGTGCTCTTCCTGTCCAATCTTCATCTTTCAAGCTACAATTTTAGTTTTATTGATTTCAATTCAACATTCTCTATTCTATTAAATTTTTAAAAGATTTATCACTTGTATTTTTCATATTTGAAAGTATAAAAGTCATTTGATTAATGAGATTTAAGTGAAACATTATTGGTACGTTTGTTTTGTTCAAAGGATATTTTTCGATTTTTGGGTTGAGAATTGTTATATAGGCTCCCGTTTACTTTTAAAAAGATTTATTAAAGATCCTTTTTACCTATCAAAAAACAGATTGGGATTATTAAGGATTCTTTTTCACCAAAGAAGAAGTTGTTTAATGATTTAGTGAAACTTCCAACATCATTATTGGAGAGTGAAGTAGGCAACTCAAATTATTGTCGAACCACTATAAAATCCTCATGTATCCTCCTGTCCTTGAACTTTTTAATTGTTGAATATTGGGCTATTGCTTTATTACTATCTTGTGAACTATTGGTATTTATATTATCATATCATTTATATTTAATTTTAGTATAGTGATTACATATAATTTGAATTAGCTTAAGTGGTTTACGTTATTAGTTTTAGAAAAATTTTAAAAAATACTCAATTCACTTCTCCTCTTAAATGCCTTTAAGACTTATAACTTAGATTCTTTAGGCCAAGGTATAGGATCAAAGATCTTGTACTATTTATTATTATTGACCTTAAGAAGTAGGGGTAAATTAAAAGCTATTAAAAATGTTAAATTTTTCTATTAAAAAAATTTTAAATATTTTTTTCTAAATGAAAAATTAACTTTAAATAATTTTAATGTGATGGAAAATTTATGAGTATATTAATATATCAATATAATTCAATTTAAAAATAAAATTCAAAATAAAGAGGGTAAGAAAAGGAATGGCAAACAAATATATAGTAGTTCAACAAATAAATCTTGTCTATGTTCAATCTCTAAATACCTTTTGAAAACTTTGTTAATTTTCTTCATTGAATAAAGTGAAAAATAACTTCTTTATAACTAATCCTCTTTATGAATGAAGCGTAACTTTCCTACAACCAATCTTCCTTAAGAAGTAAAGAGGAATCTTTACATATAATTTTTCATTATGGGTGAAGAACCCTTAAAAACAATGACAAAATCAAGCCCCTTAAACGACAAAGATATAACTTAATTAATCTCACTTGAACATCTCAAGGATTTAAAGGTCAATCAACATAATATGAATGAAATAAATGAACAATAACTAAAATAAACTTGAGATTTA
The DNA here is from genome assembly GCA_028565735.1 of Pinacopodium congolense. Lineage (NCBI taxonomy): Eukaryota > Viridiplantae > Streptophyta > Magnoliopsida > Malpighiales > Erythroxylaceae > Pinacopodium > Pinacopodium congolense. The sequence continues at coordinate 7,588,511 of JAOXYD010000001.1, read as the reverse complement.
TTAACAACTAAACTCAAAATTTAAAAATCTCTCTCCAAACACTTCAACCTTTCACCTAATTCATATAACCTCAATTCATAAATTTCTCATATATCAAACATACTTTACAAAACCTACTTACAAGTCTAGAAACACTAATTATCAATTTATAACTATTAGACACTATTAAATAATAAAATCTTTCTATTGAAAATTAGTCGTTAGGTTTTTATTTGCGACCATTGGTTGATCATTCAATTACATTAGCCGACTAATCCTATACAATTTCATTTACCCTGATCAACAATCCCATACATTGGTTGACCACATATATTGATTGACCAGCCTCTCGAGCATTAGTCGACTACTCTGCTTGAAAATAGTTTTTAAACACTTCAAAACTTTTTATATGTTTACCAAACTTTTTAAAAACATTCTTTTTCATAAAACTTGACTTAAACATACCTAAAAAATTTCCCCAAAACATTTTAATGAATCAAGATGATTTATTTAAAACAATGTCCAAGCTTTCTTCTTAATTATGGACTATCATATGCAATAAACCTATATTAAAATAATTATGTAAAAACTAATTGATTAAATCATTAAAGCTTTTAAACAAGACATACATAACATCATATTTACAAATATTAACTTATATACTTGATGTACGTGTACCATACATAGTTTTTAATAAAAAATATTTAAGAAACACATTAACAATATCACAACACACTAATAGGAAAATGTCCTATTTATTACAATATAGTTAAGGTGAATCCAAGTATCAAATCCAAGGTATTGCTATTATCAGTATATCTTTATCTAAATTACTTAGCCTATCAAATGGTAAGATGATTGATTGATTTAATAAAGTAAATAAATGAAACTGTTATAATGAAGTTAGGATTTAGGTAATTAATCCCTCTAGGATACATGTGTATTAATTATTTATCTTGATTTAACTCATTTTCCCAATTTACTAGACCGTAGATTTCTTAAGGTAAATCACATACTCTCTCAAGTTATGCAATCCTATTCAATTCAATAAATCAGGAAAAATTTCTCTCTTATGCCAATTTATTAATTGAATGTATTAATTCATTATATGAAAGCTATTATTTTGACTAAACTCACACTCAAACCAAACATCTTATGTTTTGTCTATAAAGTGATCTAAAGCTTACAATTGATCTTTTAGTCCAATCATACACAAATCAAAGCTTTGGATCAAAATTTACATTTGCATAACAAATAAATCCAAAATCATTAATATTCATAAACAAATATGACTTAAAATTTGAAAATCAAAAGTTAAAGAAAGAAAAATAAAGAATACTATATCTTAGAGTTCATAAAAATCTAAATCCTATTAAAATATTGGTTTTTAAACATTTTATGATTAATAAAAATAATCCATAAGAAGAAAGAAAAAGAAAAGCTCATGATGAATTGATCTGAATCCTTGACTCCTTGATGGTTATTAATGCAAATTTCTATCCTTATTCTTTGGTTTTTTGTGTTTGGAACCTTCTTCTCCTTCAAGATTATTCAAAACCTTTAGAGACAGTTGAGGAGTTGATTATTTTTTCTTGGCAACTAATTGGAAGAGTTTGGAGGCAAGATAATGCATCAAATAGGTCAAATTAGGTTAATTGCATAGGAAAGCCCTACTAGAATCATGGTGAGGATCACAACTGTGATTCTGGCTATGATTTCCTCTAGCCAAAAATCACGACTACAAGATATGGATCATGACATTGATGCTAGCTACAATCCCTCTAACATCTGCACTACTCTCGATTTTCTCATGATATCTCTTCCGTCTTTCATCCTTTTCGCCTAAATTTTGATATGGAGCTTCTCAACACAATATTCTTGCTATCTAAGTTCCTTCCATATCTCTTTGAGGTTGAAGGATGCATTCCATTTCTCTTCAAAGTCTTATAAACACCTGAAATTTGATATAGACCTTCCCAACATGAAATTCTTACAATCCAAGTTTCTTCCATATCTATTTCAGGTTGAAGGCTACATTCTATTGCTCTTCAAAGTCCTATAAACATAAACAAACATAAAAAAACAACTTAACAACATCTCATTCAAATAATTTAACTTAATATGTACAATAATTATATGGATTTCAATTTAAAAACTCACCCTAATCATTAACAAATCATGATTTAAATATGTATGAATTAGGAGTTATTAATATTGGTTGACTTGCTGTTAATCAATTTTCTCTTCATGTTAATATCTCTTAAATTGTAATTTTAACTCAAATATATTTTCCATATAGTTATCTTTAAAAGAGGTTGTAGTACATATAAAACATTAGTAAGAAAAGTATTTTGTCATCATTAAAATATAGATTAAAACCTCCATTGGTTTTACATTTATCGTGTTCTTGTTTTTAAAGGCTCCTTTTAAAAGACTTGCAAAATCAAGTGTTGAAATGATTTTTGGTCTTTAATTTTCAAATCAAATTAGTTAAAGATAGAATACAGAAATGTAATACTTTAGTGAGATAAAGTGGATGAGTAAGAAGGTCATTATTAGGAATAGTGATCACTTTCATGGTAACTTATGGGTGTGTGAGAGGGTGACACATGTTTCCACGTCATGTAATGGTTAAAGATTCTTGCCTTATTAGGATCTTGTTATACATCGACATTTTAGAATATTTTTATTGATTATTAAAATAGCAAAAGGTTTCACCAACACGAAACTCACCCCTTTTTGAGGAGCCATTAAGGAGTAACATGAAGTTAAAACTTGCAAAAATTCTTTTGTTTTAAATAGAAGATCTGTACGCTATGTTTTTTACTTTGAATAATGGGATGCCATATCTATATATATGCTAATGCATAAATTTTTTTTCAATTTTCCCTATTATCATTAGGTAAGATTTTATTTCTTTCTTTTATGTGAAGTAATCTATTGTGAGATGAACCTATATTACATAATGACTAGTGAGAATAATTCTAGAATGTTTATACTCTATAATGTGAATGGTATTAAAGATGAAATAGGTGAATAGTCTATGATTGATTAGTGCTAAAAATATGAGTTCTTTAACATCTACCACATTTTTTTTACATAATTTGTTTCTTCTCATTTAAGTATGGATAAATTACTTTTATTGCAATATTTTTGGGATAACCATGATGCCTACATGAGCATTCATGGAATTTTCAAGATTTTTGTTGTTTGGGATGGTATGAAATAAATTAAGTAGGCTAAGTGTATAGCTATTATAAATTTTTTCCATTAATAATGAAAAATTTTGCAAATCTACATATAGACCTCCTTAACTCGACTTAATTTAAAGTTAAGTCCCTCTATATCTATATAGTTTTTCTATCAAGGTTCTCTAATCTATAACTACCTCATCCACTTATGTTTGTAGCTTTTCCTTGTATGCAGGCTTGAATCTAGCTCCTTAAAATGCCTCCTTTAGGTTCATCCCTTTTGCTCCCCATTTTAACAATTGATATAATAAATAGAAAATGAATTACTTTTATATCTTTCCTATTATCAAGGAATTCAACTGGTTGTAAAAGCGTATAAAATGGTAATTCTTATCATCAAATAAGGGAAATGGCTTTATTCATTAGGGATGTGTTCCATCAAAATTTGCTTGTCCTTTATTATGGTATGGTACAATGACTTGGGAATCTAATTGAATTTTTATTACTCAAAATTTTAAGTGGTATTGCCAATTTGATCTCGTATATTAGGGCCTCATGCTCTACTTCATTTTTAAGGCCTTGAAATTGTACTGCTGGTAGTATTTAATGTTTATATCATACAAGTTTTAGATAATAATGTTGGTGACATTTTCATCGTTTTCAATTGCACCATCATAATTTATCCTCCAAATAGGAGAATGTTTTAAAGCAAGTTCACATAGATATGAATTATTGCTATGTAGTTTGTTAATATTTGAGGTTTTTTCGCTATTTGTAAAGTAAAGCTTATCTTAAATTTGTGGAGTTCTAGTGAATAGTTTATCATCATTTTTTATGTCTCAAGTTCATATAAAGATTATTTGCAATGGTAGGCCTATCACGATCAAGATAAGATGAGCCTTGAAGTGTGGTCTTCTATGTTTGTCTTTCCTAATCTAGCACCAAATTAACTGTCTCTAGTGTGATTGAGATGTATAAGTACATATTTTATTATTATGGATGGGTGGTGTGGAGAGGTAAATTCTGTAATAATTTTTAAGATTTCTATTGTCTACTGATATGCATTTCTTTATTTGAATCTTCTAATTTGCCTTATCAATTTTTTTAAGAAATGGGAGATGCTTTTCAATGGACCCTAAAAGAAAATCAGATAAACTTGTTACTTTACTTATGATGCTTTATACTTCCTTTAAGGTCTGTGGTTGTTTTAAGGTGATGATTACTTTGATCATTTAGGGTTGGCTTCAATACCCCTCTAACTTATTATAAATCCTAAGAACTTTCACTTGAAGTTTTGAACACACACTTCTCAAGATTTAGTCTCATGTCATACTTCTTCAGTGAATTAAAACATTCTCATAATCTATCAAGTGATCTACCTGTAATTTCATTTTTATGATCATATCATCCATATAGACTTCAATATTTTAATCGATTTTTCCATGGAATATGAAATCAATGAGCCTATGATAAGTTACCCTTGCATTTTTAAGTCTGAATGGTTTTATCTTGTAACTGAAACATGTGGCAATGAAAGTTAACTAATTGTGACCTACTGTGGCCTTCAAAAATTAGTCTATCTTTGGAAGCAAGTAATTATCTCTCAGATAAATTTTTTTTCGATCTTTAAAATTGACATACATATACCATTTGCCATTAAATTATTGTACCATAAAAAATATAGGTATGTCACCTCTTTGATATTATCACTTAAAAGTGTATTCACCTCTTTTTAAACTACATGTTATCATTCTTTCATAACGAATTATTTGTTCTATTTTATGTGCTTGTCGTTAAGACTTACATTTAGCATATACGCTATTGTATATGTCTTAATTTCTTTTATGATCGGAGGTGAACATTTGAAAACTTTTGATTGTTCTTTTAAAATTCGTGTCATTTTTGTGTGCTGATCTTCATCTATGTTGGCTCCTATATATAGTAACATATTATGGTTTGCATTCCTAACTTGAACTTCTCATATATCTTTTACTACTTATACCTTTTGTTCTTTATAAACTTAGAGTCCAATCTCTTTAATGTTCAACTGCAAGGGTGGATGTTGGGTTGGTTTCCTAATCTAAGACGTAAGGCATCTATACCTAATCAAAAAGTAGTATAAAATACCATTAGGTCACTTGATGTTTAATTATCCAAGTAATTCCAAGTAAATAAATAATAAGAACTTGAATAAATAAAAAAGTAAATAATCAATTTTCAATCTAAACATAGTTAATGCAATAAGAACTCTTTTAATAATCAAATCTACCTAAGGGTTTGGATTTTAATAGGTTAATCAACTAATGAATTTAAGTATTGTATATATTTAAGATGTCCTTCACTTAAACAAGATACTACCAAAGATCATGGAAAATACCTTTCTCTATGATAATACCCTTATTGTGCATTTTTTTATCATTATTTGATGGTTAAAATCCTAATTTTTAGGGAAGTTCCATATGATTTCTATGCTTAATTATGTTAAGTGAAAAAGAAGTGACTTTTCAGTGAGTTTCATAGCCTAGGTCATGATTTTTCAAGGAGAAGCCATCAATTGAAGGAGTTTTCTAATGTGTTCCATAGGCAAGGTTATAACTGTGACCTTGACTGTGACCTAGTCCTACACCCAATTGTATGGCCATGACTCTGGCTCTATGAGGTTTGGTTTTAGCTCCTATTTAAACTCATTCTTAGGATTGTTTTCAAGAACTTTCAATTTTTTGAAGTTCTAAAGCTACCACCAAGACTTTAAAAGCTAATACTAAGCCAATTTTATAGATTTTAGAGCTAATTGAAGGGATAGAATTTAGGATAATAGCCAAGGATTGATAGATCAAAAAGAATTTTCAACTACCTTTATTAAAGATTCAAAGATCAAGATGTCATACGAATGAGTTTGTCGATTCCTTTATCTTCTTTTATGAATGATGTATTCCTTTATCTAATTATGTACCAAACTTTCCATAGGATCTAGATGGGATAAGCCCTAAGATGTAGTGCTTATTATTTGTTCTTTGGTTCAATGTTAAATACTAGTTTTATCGTAGGTTTCTCTATGGATAAACTTGTATTGGATTAAGATATTTTCATGTAATTTCAATTACATTATTTTATTTTATAGATTTAGATTAAGAAATCACTTATATAAATAAATTAATTCATGTATAAAGAGGCTTTCATGGGGTATTAAAGATAGGCTTACCTAAGTTTTTAGAGACAGATTCAAACCTAACTAAAATAATAGATTCTATAGATTAAGGTAATGCATCCTATTAAGGTGTTAATTAAGAAGAGGATCTAACTATTCAGGTAAGAGGATAGGAATTATATTTTTTAAAAGACATTATAATTTAATTTACGGATTCCATGGTTTAAGTAAGTTGGATAAAAACATTAAATTAAGATTGAACATGTAAATTTCTTAAGGGGATTCATCATCTAAGTCTTAATTTCATCAATTGCATTCTTAATCTATTAAATTGTTATCGAATTGTGATTTGTAATTAATTGTTTATTTTATTTTATAAATAATAATTTAATTAATAAATCATCAAATTTGGTCTATTAGACAATAGTAGATAGATAGTACTAGTAATTGTATAATCCTCGGGCAATGATATCTAGACTTATATATATAACTAAAATATAAGAATGATAGGTGCACTTGCCTTATTGGTCTTAGTATTGTTTAAGTTGAGATTCATATTTTTATTTTAAAACTTAGAACACGACGGTCACTTTTTTAGACTTAATCTATTTACTTAGTTTACAAATAAATTAGGATAAACGAAATTAATTATAAGAAGTTTTAATTAATTTCAAAAATTTTAAACTTAAGATCTTTAAATCTAAGAACCTTATAAAAGAATTTAGAGCTTGGTAAACTTCTAAATTAAATTATGTTACCTAATTAACCTCCTAACAATTAAAAAGACAATGTTCATTGATCTTCCAACTATCTAATAATCTAACTTAATTGGCTAATCTAGGAAAAATTATTAAGCATTTAATTAGATAGAAAAAATTTCAACCATTCATTTGTAACCTATCTACCCAACCTTAATTAAAATAATTCAAGCACATACAATCGATAATAAAATTGAAGATATAATCATAAAACTCATATTCATTGATGAAAATGAAATAGAGTCTGATAAGTATGCTTTAGTTTATGTTTTCATAGTTGATTAGTATATGGTTTAGAATGTTTATGTTGTGTTTAGGACTTAATTTGATGCTTTTTGATATATTTTTTTTATTTATATGTTTCTAAGTGTTTAGTGTTGATTTTAGGCAAAGATCATGATTTTATGTGTGTAGGTATAGAACGGAGTTTGTTGAACCAAGGTGGTTCTAATAATTTATTTTGATGATAACAAAACATTATTCTTACTAATGTTTAAGTGTTTGCAATGTTTATAAGATAGGTTGATGGAACCTAAGGTAGAAGAGCCATCTTGAAGATCAAGAGCTTGAAGATTAAAGATCAAATGATAAAGTTCAAGTGATGATCAAGCTTAAAGAGCAAGAGACGTTTGAAGATCAAGTAGTTTATGAAGAGCTTAGGAAAAGGGATTAAAGTGTAAGTGTCCTAAACTTGATCTTAATCAATGCCTGAAAAGAGCTCTCACATTAGCATGATCATTTGCATATAGACATATAGGAGTTGAATTATGGTTTTAGTGATTAACATGATTTGATGATAGCCTTGGTGTGTTAGGAATTGAATTAGGTGACATATAGGTTAATCTTTCATGTGTTTATTCAACCTAAGTTGTTTTAATGTGTTTAAGTTAATTGAATTGTTGCTTGAAGTTGTTTATATATGTCTGAATGTGTTTGAACATCTTTGTGTTATG
>JAOXYD010000001.1:7549469-7561201 GCA_028565735.1 Pinacopodium congolense | reverse complement strand
ATGATGATAATGAGTTTCCAGCTCCTGAAGCTCAAGTTTCATTTCAACTATGGAGAAGTTCTAGAGGTAAACATCCTTCTACTTGGTATTCTTCTGACACTTATGAGTTAAATTTGACAGATAGTGGAGAACCAGAAAGTTATGACAAAATCATAGATGATGACCAAAAGAAGGAGTGGATTGAAGCCATGCAAGATAATATGAAGTCCTTGCATGAAAATCATACCTTTGAATTGGTGAAGATACTTAAGGGTAAGAGAGCTTTGAAGAACAAGTGGGTGTACAGAGTCAAACCTAAAGAACACTTTTCACGACCATGATACAAAGTTAGATTGGTTGTCAGGGGATTCAGTAAAAGGAAAGGTATTGATTTTGATAAGATATTTTCTCCTATTGTTAAGATGTCTTCCATTCGCATTATACTTGATTTAGCAGCCAGCCTTGATTTAGAGGTTGAGCAAATGGATGTGAAAATAGCATTCCTACATGGCGATTTAGAGGAAGCAATTTATATGGAGTAACCAGAGGATTTTAAGGTAAAAGGGAAAGAGGACTATGTTTGCAAGCTAATGAAGAGCTTATATGGTTTGAAACAAGCACTAAGACAATGATATAAGAAGTTTAAGTCAGTTATGAAGGAGTAAGGCTATAAAAAGACTACTTCAGACCATTGTGTATTTTACTAAAAATTCTTTGATGATGATTTTATCATTCTTTTGATATATGTTGATGACATGTTGATTGTTGGCAAGAATGCTTCTAAGATTGATTGTTTGAAGAAGCAATTAAGTTAAGTCTTTTGCCATGAAAGACTTAGGTCCAGTAAAGCAAATCCTTGGTATGCGAATTATTCGAGATAGGAAAGCAAAGAAGTTATGGTTATCTCAAGAAAAGTACATTGAGAAGGTGCTACAGAGATTCAAGATGGATAATGATAAAGCGATTAGTTCTCCTCTTACTAATCAATTTAGATTAAGTAGTAATCAAAGTCCTTCTATTGATGAAGAGAAGGAAAGTATTCAGCAAGTTCCTTATTCTTCAGCAGTTGGTAGTTTAATGTATGATATGATATGTGCTAGACCAGATATTGCTCATGCTGTTGGGGTCATTAGTAGGTTCCTTTCTAATCCTGGTAAAGAACATTGGGATGTTGTTAAATAAATATTAAGGTATCTACGTAGGACTTCTAGACTGTGTTTGTTTTTTGGTATTAATAAGTCTATACTAGTTGGTTACACACATGCAGATATGACTAGTGATCTTAATTCTAGGATGTCTACTTCGGAATACTTGATATCATTTGCAGGGGGAGCAGTGTCATGGTAATTGAAATTATAGAAGTGTGTTGCATTTTCTACTAAAAAATTTGAGTTTATTGTAGTAACCAAAGCTTGTAAAGAGTTATTGTGCATGAAGAAATTTCTAAAGAAACTTGGTTTCGAACAAGAGCGTTATATATTATTTTGTGATAGTCAAAGCGCTACTCATCTTAGTAAGAATTCTTCTTTCCATTTAAGATTGAAACATATTGATGTGAGATATCATTGGATCAGGGATATGCTAGAGTCCAAGCAATTACAGCTTAAGAAGATCCATATTGATGATAATGGTTTGGATATGTTGACAAAGTCTTTACCAAGAGAAAAGCTTGAATCTTGTCATTTGACTGTAGGAATAACAGTTCTTTCCATATTGGCATGAGGGTGAGATTCTCAAGGGTCCCCGCCAACTTTGAAGGAAAAAGCAAAAAGACGTTTTGTTAATTTGAAAGTCAAGATTGGTGGGAGTAATAAGACAACCTTCATTCGGTGGCTCTGTTTCTTTTTCCATCTTTGCTGTATGTCCTTTTATCACTTGTCAAGACCAACGTTTTTATTGTAGGCATTACTTGCTTCTTTTTATCAAAGTCATATGTTATTTCATCCTTGTTTGTAGGCATCGTTTACTGTATTTGTTAAGCCACGTTCTTATGATTTTCAAAGTCCAAGTTTGTAGGCTAAGTTTTGCTATAAATATGTAAGACGTAGATGAAATATATAACTGCAAAGAGAGAGCAATAAGTGAAGAAAAATAAAAGAGATAGAAACGCAGAGAGTGAGAACAGAAAAATTAATTGTGTGAGGGGTGTTGGCCTACCAAGATCAAAGTATATTTTGGTATTGAAGTCATTTTTTAGTATACCTTGGATCTAGTATTTTCTATACCCTCTTATTAGTATTTTATTGTTATTGCCCCTATTTTTTGAGTAAGGAAGGTTGGTTGTTATACTTATTATTTTATATAGTAGATAATTTACTGGATTGCGCCCGTGATTTTTTACTCCTCAATTTTTAGGTGATTTTCTATGTTAAAAATTTTAGTGTCTCATGTGATTGGTTTCTTCAGATATTTTTCTACATTTGTGATTAAATTATTTTTAAGCTTGTTATACGTGAAATTTTTTTAGAGAATTATTTTTATCATTATGTTACAATAATATTATTATTTTCGTTATTCTCCTAACAAAATATGGGGCAAAAATAACTAGTTTCCAACTTGCTAAGAAGAAAAAAAAAAGCAAACGAAGAATGGGCTATTACTATAGCTAATGGAACTATAAAACATATGTTACATAATAATGCAAAAACTTTTGCTGTTAGGACTTTACTAGGATTTACTTTTGTTATGACCCAAGCAAGGAGTAAACGATTAATTAGCCAAATTGGGGTTGGGCTACTGGTATCTTGTAGGCATGGAAATTAAAAGAGATGGAAGGTCCATGGGTGAAGATAGGTCACCATATGCTAGAGAAAAAAAATCAAAAACTAATTGGCCTGTAAATCCATGCCAAAATAAGGATGAAAAAATGGAAAAGAGTTTAAAGGTAGGTGACTACCTGTCTTAAGTGAAAAATGATCGACTGATTGGCATGACACCCTTATAAAAACAAAATGTAATAATCATATGTTTAATTATTCAACTTAACATTCTTTTATATTTTATTTCTCCAACTATTTAAATTTTTAAATTGATCCTTGAACTTTGGTAATTATTTTATACCACAATATTTGTTAAAATTCTTAATGAAAATCCTATTTGAGATTAATAAAATTCTAACTAAACATATAATTAGGGATAACATGCAAGTTCATTATGGTTAAAAACATTCACAAAGTTCATAGATATAATGTTTACGAATTGAAGCTTAAACTAAAAGGTTTTTTTTAAGTAAAAGAATAATATATAAATATAAACAAAATTTTGAAGGATTTACCATAGATACACCATAAATTACACGGTATCTACTAGACCAAAGATGCCAAAAGTAAATACAAGATAATAACCACTTAAATCCTCAACTACTAAACATAGAAGTTGAGCATTCCAAATCATCTTTCTTAGTTGTAATAATTTCCCAGATCCAATTAATGGAAGTATCAATGAACACCTGCAAGTTTCTTGGAGCTAATTCATGTTTTCTAACATTTCTTTTCTTCCAAATAGAGTATATCATGCAGTTGAATGCCAATTTAAACAAAGCATAATCACCTCTTGAGAGGCCAAAAGTTTTAACACCCCATACCACTATAGATTCCCAAACCAGGGTACTTAATATGTGGCCACACACTTGTTGAATGCAAATCTAGAGATGGAACATACAAGGGTATTGGAAAAACAAATGATCCCTTATTTTTACAGCTACATTACACAGGAGACAAGAGCTATTATCACTGCTCGGATTGTCAAGTTTATCTGCAGTTTGCAACCTATTCCTAATTGCAAGCCATAACACAGAAAGGTTCAGTAATTGAATGAACTAAACAGTAAATTAGGATAATTTAAAAATTTTAACTATAGTTATTATGATATAAAAATGAAGTAGCAAAACAACAATAGGAAGGCAGATAGGCAATTAGATCATATCCAAAAGAGAAACAATACATAGATGGGAAAAATAAAGATGGCATGTCTAAAAAAATAGAAAAGGACATGTTAGTTTTTCATTGCAATTTTCTATTGGCTATTGTTATAACTTTTTATTTTATTTTATTTTATGCTTTTAAAATATAAAAAAGACAAGAAAGAATTTTTTTAGTTTTATTCTATTTTGTTTTTATTTATAAAATTAGAAAAATAAAAATAAAAAATTTATTTTTCTTTATTTTTTGAAAAAAAGTTTTATAAACAGAATTTTTTATATTGAATAATCGATATAATCTATTAACTAATATGTATTTTTAAAGTTTATAAAACTATTTTGGTTTAAGAATTTAAATTTATTACATATATTATTATCACCTTAAATTAATTTTTTTGTCACAAATATCTACCAAACATATTTTTGTTTTTAATTTTTTATTACAAATGTTAACCAAATAAATTTTTTCTTAGAAAATAAATAAATACTAAGAAATAGAAATAAAAAACATAAGAAAATAGAAATGGTACCAAATAACTCCTAAAAGTAAGTAAAGGAAGAGACCTAAAAAGGAAAAAAACTCACTAAAGAAAAGATGAATAAATAACTTGCAAGTTTGACCCTACAAAAATTAGAACCAACTAATTGTAAAAGGGATACTAAATCTTCTAAAACCCAACTTTTTGAGATTTTTTCTTTTCAGTATCTAACTTTTAAAATATTTCAATCTATTAATCAAACATTTAAAACTCATTTAACTCAAGTCAAAATGCTGAATACGTTAATCTTATACTGATGTAGTTAACCAAACTTAGTATATGGACATGGTAAAATGTGCATATATAGATCTACATGGTCAACAAACTTAGTACCTAAACCAAAATTTCTAAATTACTTAATCAAAATCCTAGTTATCAAATTTTCAAATTTTCATGGACCACACTCCAAAATGGAAAAGGATTATTATAAGAGGCAAAATCCAAAGCGTCAACTTTGCTAATGAACTCGAAAGTTCCTACTAATTCCTCGTCGTCTCACTACTACTAGGTGGTGTATTTAAATCCAAATTCAAGGAATTAATTTCATTACTCTATGATAAACCACACTACTAGTCCTCCTTTCATTACTCTTTGATAAACCACACTACCAGTCCTCCTATGAAAAGAGGAAGAAAAGTCCGCCGCACAAACACATGTATGAGAAGTAGTTTTCACATTAAAATTAGACTCTTATACTTCCTTTTCATTGTTTATTTTGAGCGCCTTTCTATGGCCAATAGGAGAATGCCACCTCAGTATATCCTTTAGCAAGTATTTGACACCTTTTCTGCTAATTTTCCTTTTACATGGCTTATTACTTTTCTTCAGTCTCTTTAATATAGACCCAAATAACCTAAATCTGTTTTTTTTCTTTTTGATCTGAGTTTTGGGTTTTGGTGATGATTGTTTCTGGATCCTAAAAATAGCTTGTAATAATAGGGTTGTTCTTCTTGCATAGATGTGAAGGAAAATAGTGTTGGGGCTTTTATCTAGTGATTGAACTTAAAAGAGAGACGATTTTCTAAACTTATGATTAAAGTGAGAGTTTTAAGAAAGGATAAAATTACATGACCTGCAAAAAAAAAAAGTCATTTATAGCATTTTTTGGACCAAATTACTATAGTGTTCCCTCCATTTTAAACAAACAATAATATGTGTATCAGAAGTTATAATAATAATTTGACTCGTACAACTGGCTCTGTAGGCCGTATAGTGGTTTTTCAAGAAGTGGGCTTTGGTTTCTTAACTTGTAATGGGTTCTACCATGTGGAAGATTGTGTTGTCTCTAGTCAATGGTTGCTCAATCTCCTTGCCACTTTGATCTCTTCTATAATGTTTTGAAAATCTATACCATACTTAGAATGATACTATGTCAATACTAGTTAATATCGGTATTCATATAAAATAATTTTTGAATTTTATAAGATCTACAAAATGATCCCTGCATGTATTATAATGTATAAAGTTTAACTTTACTTCAAATTTATTTCAAGAAAATAATAATACAATAATATTAATTTTTTTATAAATGATAACCTAAATTAAACACAAACGATAATACATTTATAAAATTAAAATAATACATAATAAAATTATCTAATTAATAAAAGGCTAAAATCTATAAAAAGTTAATACAATTTAAATTTTGTTATTAATTATATAAATATTATTAATGATTTAATAAAATAATAAATTATTATTATTTAAATATTTTTAATCTATTTTATTTACATATAAAAATATTTTTAATATGAAAAGAAAACATTTCAGAAGAATTATTTTTATAATATTTTTATTAAAAAATAAAATTTTAATATTTTTATTATTGTAAAATTTGAAGAATATGTTACATGTACTCTTAATAATGATTTATAGTATGTATTCCACTCCTTCAATATATTTTTTATTAATATGGGATTTAGTTTGAGTCCTCTGTATTGGTTGAGTGGTTGAGACTCGTCCCTTATGTCTCTGACTTTGGCAAGGTCTAAGGTTCGAGTCTCCTACTTCACTTGCCTTTAGACTCATCTAGTCCGTCCCCTTCTTGGATGGTTTCTGTCTGTATAGAGTACAGGCTTTTGTGCGGACCAGGGGTTTACCCAGTGTGCACCCTAAGGGTAGCGGCTGCGGGTTCTTACATTATCAAAGATAAAAAAAGGGGATTTAGTAAGTCTAACTCTTACCAAATACTATAGTGATAAGAAACACATTGAACAGACAGAGTGAATGCTATAATTAAAAGAGTTACGTAATCTCAAAGTTTACTTATCTCACTTGGATCAATGGATAATAAAAAAAATTCATGACCTAAGATGTTGACTTCTACTAAATTTAGAAAGTCAACTTTATAATAATTTAATTTAAAAATATTTTATCCTAATTTAATTTTTTAAAAAATTGATAAGTATTTACTAAATATATCATTTGACTGATAGTTTAATATGACTGATACGAGCCCTTATCTGTACCAAACCTTGGCCAATCCAATACTAACCAGCCAATATGATTCAATTTATTCCAAAATCCAAAACTTTGGCGTTCCATGCTCAGATGCTTGCAGCAAATAAAAGCGAAGCACCCTATTTGGTCAAATGATGATTAAGAGATAAAAAAGAAAATGGCTTTTAAGGTTGGTCCATAAAATCACTCCAGTGGACTATGATGCTTTCTTTACTATTGCTATTTTGAAATTATAAAGTCGTTTTATTTTATTTTATTTTGGAAAATATTGAAATCCAACAAAGTTACATCATGCACCAGCACCTATGTTTCCTTTCCTAAATGTAACCACATATTTCATCAAAAATCAATGATAAAATATGAGAGCTAAAGCTTATTTAGCTGAGTTTACAGAATATAAGGACAATCATTTCTTCAATGTAAAATTCATTTAAACTTTTTTTTAATTTTAGGTTGATGTAGAATTAGACTTGAGATGTTCATAAAGATGTATTTTAAGAAAAATTACTAAGAAATAAACTTTCCAAAAATTATTGGGCCCAAAACTAAAGTAGTAATATTTTAAAATATTTTCATCTATTTTTAAATATTTTATTTTTAAAAAATAAACTGAACTTTTGAATGAAATATACAAATTAATTTTAAAATTTTACTTTAGTAAATTTTCTGTTTTTCTCTAAAATACATGAAATCTTTCAAAGTGGATTAGGGTCATAATATATATATATATATATATATATAATTGGGCTTCTTGAAAACATTTTCATCATTTTTAAAGATTTTTTAACAATAAATTACACAAGTAAAAGCACCAAGATCAATAAAAAATAAAAAATTATCATAAACATAAAATGCAAAAAATTGAAGAAGTCTAAAAGGAAAGAGTATATTATTTAATTTTAAACAAATATGACAATTAATTAATTGCAATCCTCACATAATGCAAAAGCCTAAAACTTTTAAATGCATAAATTCTATTCAATTGATAAATTGAGATAAAGAGAACTTTATCTTGATTTTCCAAATTGAATAGAATTTCATTACTTGAGAGATAGTGTAATTTACCTCAATGGACCTATAGTCTAATGAATATGGAAAACAAGTTTAATCAAGAATAACAATGATATAAAAGCATTTTAAAGAGATTAATTACCTGAATCCTAACTTTATAACTGTGGTAAATTCTTATGAGTTTCTTTTAGCCATTTACTTTTAATTTTTTTGTTTATTTTTTTAATCATTTCAGTTAATCATTCCACCATTCAATACGTTAGATAAGGGAGTTATGTATTCACTGATAATAAAAGTCATCGTAGATTCGACATTTGGATTCACCATAACTATATTGCGCAATGATAAGTACATGTACCTTATTGTTTGTTGTAGTATTGTTGAGTATGATTCTTGGTTATTTTTCATTTAAAACTTATGCATATCCACACATAAGAGTGTGTTTTAAATCTTTGAAAGAACTTTAAAAAATTTTAAAGCATTTTTTAGTAAATTTGATTGACCAGTGTAGTGTATTGGGCAACCAATATTAAAGT
This sequence comes from Pinacopodium congolense, assembly GCA_028565735.1. Lineage (NCBI taxonomy): Eukaryota > Viridiplantae > Streptophyta > Magnoliopsida > Malpighiales > Erythroxylaceae > Pinacopodium > Pinacopodium congolense. Next base: position 7,552,757 of record JAOXYD010000001.1, on the reverse strand, counting down.
TTAAATTGTTTTAGGTATACAATTGTCTAAAAAATTATATTTTGTACGAAGAGTTTACATGACTACACTAATTGACTAGAGTGGTACTCTAGTTAACTAATATAGCGTAATTGTCAACCAATGCTTTTGGAATTAGTTATTACAATAGCTATTTTTTGTTTCTAATATTTATTTTAGGTTATTTTAAGTATAAATCGATCATATATAAGTTATAAGAAGAACCTTTACCATACTAAAGAGTTGTTAAGAGCCTTAAGAAGATGGAGAGAGCATTTAAGTGAATGTATGCATTGCATAATAAATATTAAATCTTAACTTTTTAATGTGAGCAACAAAGGGTGCTTGAAGTTGTATTTGGTTATACCAGTATAAAAATTAGGAAAATTTGATACACATTGAATGGTTCCTTTTACCGTTAAGCAAGATTTATAAAGGATTACTCTTCACTTACGAAAAAAGAAGATATAGTATAAAGGGTTTCTCTTCACTTATTGAAGGAAGAAGATAGTCATTTTCTAAGTATAAATTGGGGAATGGATGTATGTCAAACGTTATTTAATTGGATAAATTCGTTTTTGTCTCTCTTTCTCTACTCTCCTTTATTATTCTCTGCTTTTTATGATTATTTTATATACCCATTTCATAATCATTTATTAAAATAGAAAATTAAGAATACGTTTGGTATTATTTCTCGTTTCTATTTTTTATTTTTGTTTTTGTATAAGTGTATTAGTTTACATGATATTGTTATTGGTTTCTGTGTTATTTTTTAGATTTTTGTGATGTATTAGTATGTTGCCTTTTCAGTTTCTGTGCTATTTTTATTGGTTTCTGTGTTTTTTAAAATAAGAAACAAAAGGGAAACCAAACAAGGCCTAACATGTTAGTTTTCAAATAGGAAAAAAAATATGAAAAGATACAATTCACTCGCTTCTCATGTTTGGTACTAGAGTATATTCTCATTCATCAGATATATATTTCTAGTAAAGTTTGAGCAAAAATTATTATTGCAAAATTTATTCACTTTTTTATCCGAGGAAGTTAAAGCATGTGTAGATCCCCATTCTTTGATAAAGAAAATTATCTATATATAAAGACTATGATGAAATACTTCATTTTAATCAAATGGTTGTTTTTTTAGTTTTATAGAGACTAGACCTTATTTTCCAACGAATTCGTTTATGAGAGAAAACTAGAGACTAAGGTACCAAATGATCAGTGTGAGTAAGACAATAAGGATATAATACTCATTGAATAAAATAGAAAGGCTGTGCATATTTTATTGTTTTGCATTGAGTAAGAGTAATTTCAATAAATTTTTTATGTATAAGGTTGCTCAAGAGATATAACATATACATGAAAGTGCATATGAGGTGACCACTCAAGTAAAAGAGATAAAATTGAGCATTGTTTTATATCAATATGAATTATTTTATATGACATATAATGAATCAATTTTTAAAATGCATGCTCATTTCATTTATATTATTAATTCTCTTAAATAACTAGGTGAGACTTGTATTAATCTTGAATGATGAGAAAATTACCTGTCTTTACCAATTGTTTAAGAGGTAAAGGTGCCAATCACATAAGAAGTGAAAGATTTAAGTCGCTTACCATTAAAAGAGTTAATTGGATTACTCCTCACCCATGAGATGTGGATGAATGAATTAAATGAAGAGGAAGTGGACCCAGTAAGAAGAAGTATGGCTTTTAAACTCTTTAAGAATGAGCACATTAATGATGAGGAGACCTCCAAATGATCATGATGAGGATGATATAAAGCTCATCATAAAGAAGTTCAAGAAGCTCATAAAGAAGAAGAAGTACAAACAATTAAAGGCACTTAAGGTCATATAGAATGACACCGCTAGTTCAAAGAGGGAGGAATCTTAAAATATAGTGGTAAATATATGCTTTATAGTCAATATTGATGAGGTACCATCTTTAAATTATTATCATGGTAGTGATGATTGTAATGTTGAGTTTCACTTGATAAGCTTATAGAATGTTTATAAGCCATAAGCGCGAAAATGAAGAAATTATCGTCTAAGTATAAATAGGTTGAAAAGCTCTTAAATAGATGCATGATCTATAATTAGAAATAGATATGCATGACACGATACAATATAAGAGTGTGGTTATTTCAATAATAATTAGCATGATTTATTGCATGAAAATAAGGTATTGAAAAGAGATATCAATAGCCTTAAAGAATCTTTTTAAGATCACATTAATCTATTAGTGAACATGCTAGTCGGCTTTTCTATTACAGTGATCTACAAAATGTTTATAAAAATGTTCATTATATTGATTCAGAGTTTTCTTTAATAATTATTCTGGGTTATTTTAAGTATAAATAAATCACATATTAGTTTTAGTAAGAACCTTTAGCATTCTAAAGAGTTATTAAGAGCCTTGAGAGACTAAATAGAGCATTGAAGTGAATGTACACATTGCATAATATATATTGAATTTTAATTCACTGGTATGAATAAGAAAGTGATGCCTAAAGTTGTATTTGGTTGTGCTAGTGTAGCAATTGGAGAAATAGCTTAGGAAGCACATTTTTAGAGTTATTAACCTTAAACACGATTTGTAGTGGGTTACTTTGGACCTTAGTAAAGAATATGTTTTATAAAAAGATTCCTCTTTACTCATCGAATGATGAATCCTTTTGAGTATTTTGAGTATCTAATAAAGATATTTTTGTTCCCTCTTGAGCCTAGATTTCCATATTTGTGAGAGAGATCATAAACATAAACAACACATTTCCAAGGTTTGAAACTTGTCATATCAAGTTTTTTAACTATACATAACTGATATGAAGCGCCTATAACTGATTTTGTAAATGCTCGATTAAGTATGTAAGTGGCTTTCAGCAATTCATTACCCTAATAGATGATTTGCAAATTTGCTTATGCCATTATATACTTAGACATCTCTAATAGATTTTTATTTCATTTTTTTGCAATGCCATTTTATTGTGGAGTTTGAGAAATAGTCAACTGCTTGTCTATTTCCTTTTTATCACATAATATTTTAAACTTATCAGAAAACTATTCTTGTCCTTGATCAATTCGTAATGTTTTTATCCTCCTATCTAATTGATTCTTAAATAAATTCATACACTTTATAAAATAACTTAATGCTTCTGATTTATGATAAATCAAGTAGACGTGACTTTATTGAGTATAGTCATTTATAAAAGTGATGAAATACACTGTCAATATCTTAATTTTACATTCATTGGATCACAGATGTTGGAATGAACTAATTATAATAGAT
>JAOXYD010000001.1:7520246-7549369 GCA_028565735.1 Pinacopodium congolense | reverse complement strand
CATAAACTCAAACCATTAGTGATTAAGCATGTTTTGTTATCATCAAAACCAAAATTGGAACCTCCCTTGGTTCAACATGGATGATCCTAGGTATTATAAACAAATTGTTGGAGCTTTATAATATGTGGCTTTAACTTGACCTAGCATTATCTATGTGGTAAATTGGGTATATTAGTTTATGCAAGATCCTAATGTTGATCACCAGATAGCGGTGAAGCATATGTTATCCTTTCTTAAAGGGAACTATCAATATGGTCTTGTCATTCGTCCGCCCTCAAGAACTTGCTTCTTATTTAGATATTAACTAGCATATGATCTAGAAAGTTATATATATGTATATATATATAGGATAATTATGTTTACTTTGATAGAAATTTACTCAGTTGGTCATCCTCTAAACAATGCTCGATGGCTTATTCAAGCATAGAGGTTGAATATAAGGTCTTGCTATTGCCATTGCTGAACTTACAGGGGTTTAACAACTTCTTCAAGAACTTCAAATTTTTTTTTACCAATATCACTAGTTTTGTATTGTGATAGGTTGTCAACAATATATCTAACCTTCAATCCAATGTTTCATACATTCTTTAAACATATCATAATTGATTTTCACTTTTTTATGAAAAAGTAGAACTGGATTGTCTTCAAATTGTTCATCTTCCAACTCGTTACCAAGTTGTTGATATCTTGACAAAAGCCTTTTCTAAACCAATTTTTCTTCTCTTCCATCGTAAAATGAATCTTTCTTCAATGACTAATGTGTGAATGTTAACGAGGTGTTAAGGAAAGAATAAATTTTTAATTATATATTTAATGTGAAGAGAATGTTGTTTATTCGGACAATCTTTCCTTATATAGTTTATCAACTCATTAATTCATTATATTGTAATTCTTATTGAAATTATATATGAAGTCTACCTTTCCACAAATTGTAAGAGAGAAACAGATTCGAAAAACCCTCATTCCCTTTTCAATGAGGAAAAAAAATCAAATCTAGGTTGTCCTATCTTTGAGCTTTTGATCTTTAGGATGAAGTAATGAGAACACCTCTTCCAAATCTTCCAAACATTTTAACTATGAATCATATAAAGAATCACAGAAAACAGAAGATCAAGTGGTACAAGACACTCTTGCAATACATGACTAGATTAAGATAAAATCTATATGAGAATAACAGCGTGTGAAATCGATAAAGAATCTTATGATAAGAGACTTTGAAAAAAGCTAAGCATCTTGAATTTGTCAATCTCTAGAGAAATTTTGAAATGTTAAAAATGAGTGAGGCCAAAACTATCAAAGATTATAGAGATAAGCCTAGAGAATTCCTTGAAGACATAACTATTGAAAAGTTACTCATAAGTTTCTTAGAAAAGTTTGAAGCAAATATTTCAGTTATTGAAGACTCTAAAGATATGACCAAACTCACTGTAATGGAGTTGTTTAATTCCTTGCAAGCACGTGAACAAAAAAGAAGCTTCAGACAATAAGAGTAAGTCAATGGAGCATTCAAGGTGATCTCTAACTACTTCAAGAATAAAGAATAAAGTTGAAGGGAAAAAAGAAAAAAATTATAGAAAAGAGAGGTACACAACAAAAGGGTACAGATAGAGTGAAAGAACCAACCATATGTCAATCCCTTGTTAGAATAGACATAATACAAAATAGAAAACTTGTAACCAATCGGGGCATATGGAGAAAGTGTGCAAAAATTAAGGTAAATAGTCTCAATAACAAGAAAAGTAGTGGAAGTAAAAGAACTAAAAGCTAATGAGTGTTTCTTCACAATAGTGGCACTATTAGCTTGATCCAGCAAACATCAGTGGTTTATAGACCCAAGTTACACCTTCCAATTGAAAAATTATGAATTAATATTTAGAGGACTCGATAAAGGCCTCACCAATAAGGTGAGAATTAGCAATAGGGCATTTTGTAAAGTAAAAGGCAAAGGTAATGTCACAGTTCAAACTCCAACAAATATAAAACTTATCTCTAGAGTTTTCTTTGTGCCTGATTAGACCAAAACTTATTTAAGTGTTGATTAGTTACATGAATAAATTTTTATTGTAGTTTTTAAACATATGTAATGTGTAATCATTAACTTAAACTAAGTTGAGCTCTTTTGAATTAAACTGAAGGAAATGTCCTTTCCAATTGATTGTAATTCAAAAATTGATGTTGTTAGAGGTAGTAGTTCTCTCAATAGAGTCAAAATTGCTTATACTATTGAAGGTATGCTATTGCCTAATAGATTAAGGCATGTTGGTGGAAATGTCTTAATCAAAATGACTAAAAGCACTGTGTTTAAAGGCCTTCCAATGCTGATATAAGTGAATATGTTGAGCTTGTAAATTTGGGCTTTGTAATAGTACATGGAGAATTAAAAATAAAAGCTAAAATTGATCCACTCTAATGTTTGTGGACCAATAAATGATCCATAACGTAATGGAGGCAAGTTTTTGTGACCTTTATAGATGATTTTAACAGATTCTATTAGATCGCATTTCTTACACATAAGTTGGAAGTATTAAGTAAACTCAATAAATTAAAGGAAAGATTTGAAAAAGAAACTCATATGTTTCTAAAGAAACTTAAATCATACAATGGAAATATAAATTTTATGTTAAAGAAAGGATCAAGCATCAAGTGAAAGTTGTGTATACCCTTCAATAAAATGAGGTAGTTGAAAAAAAAAGAACTATAATTGAAATGACAAGAAATTTAATGGTTGAAAAATAAGTTTATAAAAGGCTTTATACAAGAGTAGTTAACACCTAAGTGTTTCTCCTAAACATGCTTCCAACCAAAGCACTTGAAAGTTAAACTTTATTAGAAAAGAGAATATTTGGTATAGTTAATACTAGGTGTTAGGACTGATAAAGTTGTAAGTATTAGAGATTTAAGTCAAAACTCTAATCAAGGGAATTAATTAGAAAGATTGATTTTATATAATTGTAGTTTCCTAGCTTAACTATCTTGTTTTTCTATTTAAATGTAAGAAGAAATGCCTAAAGGTGAGAAGTAATACAATATTTTTTTCTCATATACATCCATGTGGTATTAGAGTTTTCCTAATCCATTTGAGTAAAGAAGAAAAAAGGAAAAAACTTGGTTGTCTTCCACCATGTCTAATATTATGTCTAAATCCACAACTTCCTTATAAACCAAGCAAACTTTGATCTTATCAAAAGGACCAATAATTCCTAACTGAATCCAAAACTGAATGGAGACACTTTTTAATGTTGTTATTAATATGTATGCATGTATATTTGTGGTAAAGGAAAAACTAGCTATCGAATTGGAGAAATGAAGGAACAAACATTTAAAGATTTAAAATAGCCCATATAGGATGCTAGGAATTCGATGATGATGACCCAGTTGGAGAAATCTATGGAAGAGGGTATCATCTTTAACTATACATGTTGTCATACAGAAAAAGAGCTTGGGACAACGTCATCCAAATGTATTCAAATTTGGAAAACTAGTCCTAAGTATGTGAATTAAACTTAAAGAAATTTTCCAAGGTAAGAATAGTGTTACAAAATGTTTTAATTCCCTAAAATGCATATAACAGAATTTGAATTTATTCAATGATTATGAATGAAAATTTTTAGAGGATAGCAAGCATTGTCAATAATGGTGGAGGATAATCACATTTCTAAAGTTCTTATTGGAATTAATATTGAATTTGATGAGGTCATGGGTACAATAACATAAACACTTCCATCGATTAGAAAAGTCTATTTTAAAGTTCGAGGAGAGGAGGTTCAACGTCTCATCATGCTCAATTAAAGAACTTTTGATAATACTCTTGAAAACTCTACACTATGTTGGTTTAGCCAATTAAAGGAAACCTAAAGAAAAGACTTAGATGTGGTTTGATTATTGTGACAAGCCACAATATACCCCTAAAACCTGTTAGAAACTCTAAGAGAAACCAACAAATTAGAAGGACAAACATGAAGGAAAATCCACTCGCTCTCCTATGGCACATGAAGTTAAAGCTGATCTATTTAATAAAGAGCAAGTTGATCATCTTCTAAAACTGCTAAAATTCATCTTTGGATTTTTAGGTGCTTTTAATGCTTCTCTTGTAAAAATAGGTAGTGATTTAAATGCCTTAATTTGTCATTCACTACATACTTCACTCCTTAGATTATAAATTTAAGTGGCTCTAATCATATGACAAGTTTTTATCATTTTTTTAATATGTATGTTCCTTGTTCTAGTTGTGAGAAATTTGATTGCAGATGGTTCATATTCCTTATTTACTGGCAAAATTTTGATGAATTTATCTATAACTTTGTCACTTAAATATATCCTTCATGTACCTAAACTACTTATAATTTTTTTATATGTCAATAAACTATCTGAAGACACTACTTGTCATGTTACCTTTTTCGAATTTCATTTTGTGTTTCAAGACCAAGAATTGGGAAGGATGATTAGTAGTGCTAATATGATAAATGGTCTATACTAATTTGAAGATGAAGTCTCCAAGGATAAATTAGGTCATGGTTTAAGTAGTATTAGTTCTATCCTAATTAAGGATTAAAAAATGTCTTGGCACTATAGATTAGGACATCATAAATTTTTCTATTCTAAAAAAATTGTTTCCTAAATTATTTCAAGGATTGGATTGTTCTCAATTTAATTATGTTTTGCATTTTATCAAAAGGTCATAAAATTATTTATTCTTCCAAAGCTTATCAACCTTCAATACCATTTTATTTGATTCATATGCTTAGGGTCTATCAAGAATCAACACTTTTTTAAGAAAGAAATGGTTTATGATGATTATTAATATTGAAAACTTAATTTTAAAGGAAAATTGTATTTCTTCATATTGAAATGGTGTTCAATATTTTAATGAAATTCTTGGAAGATTGTTAAATGAAAAGGTCAATCAACTTATGTTGATGGCCCTCAACAAAATGGCATAATGGAGTGAAAAAAGCAAACATTTATTAGATATATCTTATATCATTATGTTTTCAATGAATATCCCCAAATTTTTGTAGGGAGAAGTTTTTTTTTACCACATCTTACTAATTAATTGAATGCCTACCCATGTTTTTAACTATACAACTCCTCTTGTATGGCTTAAAATAATTATGAGAATCATAACCATTAAAATCTACCCTCAATAGTCTTTGGATGCATTACTTGTGTTCCCTAAAAAGTCTATGGATGTATTACTTGTGTTCACTTACTTAGTGAGGGATGGTTGAAAATGGATCCATGGGCTGAAAATGTGTTTTCATAGCATATGCTTGAAAACTAGAAAAAAACTTTTGTCATTGTGTATGTTTCATTTCTTGAACATCAATCTTATTCTCAAGTTAACTGTCTTTAAGAGGAGAAAAAAAGGTGAAAATTTTTTTGGGGATCTCACTTCCACTGCAATTACCTAAAACAATGAGCACTATGTACTCTAAAATTATTGTTTCCAATTCTACAATTCCAATTAAGAATTTTAAATAGAACATCATTTTCTTTAATATCCTTTTATCATCCATTATTGAGTCTTCTACACAAGAAGAACTACTACCAAATAATTAGGAAGTGAATATGAGTTAATGGTTATGTAAGGAGAAAGATTATTCAAAAGAGTAGAAAACCTACTATCTCTTTGGGACCAAGTCAATCAAATGCCCTAGGTAACGAGTTTTAAAATATTTAAGATATTTTTTACTATTCTCACATGGATAATTCTACTTCTTTGACCCCAAAGTTCATGTTCTACATAAATATATTAAAGAAAAGCATATTGACCACGATATTCCTATAACACCTTGAAAAGGGAACCTTTTTTGTACTAGTCACCCAACTACAAAATATCTATCCTATGGTAAACTCTCTCAAAGTCATAAGGCATTTATATAAAAAAATAACTAATATTTTTATTCAAGAAATATCCAGGAATCCCTCAATGTTAAAAAAAAAGGTATTTAGTAGTAATGGAAGAGATTGATGCTCTAAGAAAAAAAAAAAGGGACATGGGAGATGATGGAGCTACTTATAGACTAAAAATAGTCGGGTATATATACGTATTTAAAGTAAAATGCAAGGTTGATGGAATTATAGAAAGATACAAAGCAAAAGTTATGGCTAAATGGTTCGCCCAAACTTATGGTGCTAATTACCAAGAAACTTTTGCCTTAGAAACCAAAATTAACTCTATTCATGTTTTATTATCCTTTACAAGTAATTTTAACTGGTCCTCATACTAGCTAGATGTGAAGAATGAATTTCTTAATGACTATTTGGAAGAACAAGTCTTTATGTGTCAACCACTAAGATTTGAATAATTTGTTGGTCAAAATAAAATCTACAAACTCAAGAAGCCCTTGTATGGCCTTAAACAATCTTAAAGAGCATGGTTTGAATCTTTTGGAAAGGCAATGAAGAGCCATAGATATCGTCAAAGCCAAGTGACCATACCATGTTTTATAGGCATTCTGAGAAAGGAAACATTTCTATCTTAATTGTTTATATGGTTAATGAGATTTTAACACATAATGATCTTGAAGAACTAGAAAAGTTGAAGAAAATACTAGTAAAAGACTTTTAGATTAAAGACCTAGGCATATGAAAATGTTTCCTAGGCATGGAATTTATAAGATTAAGAGAAGGTATTTTAGTAAACCAAATAAAACACATTTTTGAGTTATTAAGTGATATTGTACTTATGGGGTGTATAATTGCTATAACTCCCATTAAAACAATTTGAAGCTTAATCCAACTAAGACAAAAGATGTGATTGAAAAGTAAGAAGTTTCAATGATTAGTAGGGAGATTAATATAGTTATCTTATACTTAGTATGATATAGCTTTCACTATAAGTATGTTAAGCCGGTCCATGCATTCAAAAAGACAACACTTTAATGCTACCTACAAGATTCCAAGGTACCTAAAGGGAACACTTAAAAAGAGGTTATGCTTAGAAAAAGTGATAATATACAAGTTAAAGTTTTATACATATGCTAATTTAGTGGGGAGTATTTTTATTGAAAGATTAATGTTAAAATATTGCACATTTTTTAATGAAATCATGTCACTTAAAAGATGTAAAAAATAAAGTGTTGTAGTACAAAGCAGTGCTAAGGTTGAGTATAGATCTCTTGCACTTGGGATTTGTGAATAGATCAAGAGATTTTAATATAATTAAACATCTCAATTTCAGTTCTCATGAAATTTTACTACAATAACAAGGCATAATTTGCATTATATTACTAAACACATCGAAGTAGAAAGACATTTCATCAAGAAGAAACTCAAGGATGGTCTATTTTGTATTCCATAAGTGCCAACCACTTAACAAACCATTGACATGCTTTATCAAAGAACTAAACAAAAGACAATTTGAATTTCCTGGTATTTAGGTAGCAATGGAAGACATATATAAGCTAGCTTTAGGGGGAATGTTGTAAAAGAGAATATTTGATATAACAATACTAAATATTAAGACTGATAGAGTTGTAAATATAAGAGAATGAGTCAAAGTTTTAATTAAAAGACTTAATTAAGATGATTGATTTTATACAACTGTAGCTTCCTAGGTTAGCTATATTATATTTCTATTTAAATATAAGATGTAAAACCTCCAAGTGAGGAGCAATGCAATACTTTCTCCTCTTATATACATTTATAAACTCCATTTGAAAAATGGTTTAACAAATTATGCTATATTTCTAGATTAATAGTCTCTAAAAGTTTATCTTATGTGCATATTCCTGATATGAAAAGAGTCAAGCTCGATAGAAACAATGTTTTTTTTTAATTTTATTTGGTTATATCCAATCACGTAAAGCTTATAGAGTGAACAACACTGCTACCGAAGGAGTTCAACTTAGCATAGATTTAATGGTAGATGAAATAGCAAACTAGAATGAAAAAAGATGGAAATGTGGGTAGCCAAAGATTCTAAGGTTAACTTAATTTCTCAAATAAATGTCAAAGAAGCCAATAAAGAAGAGAGTGATGATTATGACGATGATGATGATAATAAAGTAACTATAAGAGGCTTTAGAACCTTGATATATGTCTATAAGAAGTCAAATGTGACTATTTTGGAGCCAATGACTTGTAATGAAGCTTCTAACAAGATGGAACGACTAGAGGTCATGAAAGAATAGATAAAAATGATCTGAAGTAACCAAACTTGGACTGTAGTTAAAAGACCACCAATTCAAAAGGTACTTAGATTAAAATGAGTCTACAAAATCAAGCTAGATCCTGATGGTTCTACCAATGAAAACAAGGCAATCTCATTGTGAAAGGCTACTTGCAACAAAAAGATGTGGAATGTTTTTTAACCTTGACACCTCTGGCTTGAAATTTACTTATTGTTCTTACTGCTCAAAATGATTGGAAGTTATTTCACATGGATTTTAAGTCAGCATTCTTAAATGGATTCATCAATGAGACCATATATGTTGAACAACCTACTAGTTTTGTGACTAAAAGTAAAGAAGAAGATGTGTACCTTTTTATAAAGCTCTTTATGGACTAAAAAAAGCATTACAACACGATAAATTAGAATTTGTAATTACTTAGTATAAAAAGGGCTTAGTAAAAGTGAAAATGAAGCAGTAAAAAAAGGGCTTAGTAAAAGTGTAAATGAAGCCTCTTTGTGTATTGAAAGTTGAGATAGCTATGAAATTTACTGTTTCGCTCTATGTCAATGACTTATTAATTATAGGAAGAGATTAAACTAGTTGAAGGGCTCAAGAAAAGAAATGAGTCAGAATAAATATTTTCCAACCAAGGAATGGTGTGTTACTTCCTTCAAATGGAGATTGAGCAAACTACATTTGCATTAGTCAGTCCACGTATGTTGGACCAATTTTAAAAATATTCAATCTAAGTAACACTCTAGTCACTATAAATGTGGAACTTTGTAATTAAGAAGCAAAAGAGAAATGTGATGTAAGTGAGTATAAAAATCTAGTATAGTTTGTTATACATAACTGTTACAAGACTTGCCTTATGTATATAGATAGTTTACTCTCAACATACATGTAAGAACCAAGAAAATGACACTGTGAAGTAGCCAAGATGGTATAAGATACCTCGATGCAACAATTAATTATTTTTTATTTTTTTGGAAAGTCAAAAGCTTTGACTCCAAACTAATATGCTATATTGATAGTGATTAGGGAAAGTCTTTAGATGATGGAAGGATCATTGATGGATACACTTTCTCTCTCGGAAATGGAGTGTTTGCTTGGTAACCTAAGAAGCAAGATGTTTTCCCATAATTATCAACTGAAATAGAATAAGTTAATGCTAACAATGCTACCAATCAATGCATTTGGTTGAGAAAATTAATGGAAAACCTTGGAATGGAGCAAATAAAAGCTACACCATTATTTTTAGACAACAAATCAGTAATTGTTGTCACAAGGAATCCAATACATGGCAAGACCAAGTACATAAAAGTGAAACATCATTCCATAAGAGAAGCTTAGAAGGAATAAGTGAAACTTGAATATTTCCCATTTGAAGTAAACGTGGAAGACATAATGAAAAAGACCTTAAAAAGGAGCATATTTTGTTTTTCAAGAAGCAAACTTAGTATTTTCTATAAGAACATCAAGGAAGAGTGTTGAATTTTGATGCTTCTATAAAATTATAGAAGTTTATGTAGTCCTATAAGTCCATTCCTTTTATTTTAAAGTTCAGCAAAATTAAAAGTAGCTAAGCAAGGAAAAAAATAGCAACTTAATGAAAATTTACTATAACATCTATCAATTTTGTGTTTTTGCCTTTAAGATGCAAATTTAAGGCAATCAATGGTTGATTAAGCTACGAGAAATTAATCGTATATATTTCCAACTCAAATACAAGTATTTTTCTTGCATTTTGCATTTTAGTTTAATAAATTTATGTCTATATTAAAAAGCAATGTAAGTTGCAATTTGAAAAATAAATGCAGCTTGCACATATACTTGAAGTTCTAAATTTTTTGTGTCTTTAAAAGAAATTTTAAATCAGGTTACTTTTCTGAAAAAAAAAATAGATCAGACTGATGTTTATCTTTTTTACTTAGCTAAACTTTAGTTGATGGAGTAATATTGGAATTAAGTGCTTTTGTCATTTAATTAGGATATCGGATGTTTCAAATAGAGGGAGAAATATTTTTTACTACTTTATTCAAATAATTGGTTTAAATATTATTTACAGTGTGAATTACAAACTTATCTTATGGTATTATCAAACATACCATTTTCCTTTTCTTATTTATAATGGGCGGAAACATGTTGCAATTAGTTACAAATTTCTTATTTTATAAAATACAAAGTGATATTTTATTTAGAAGGGTTATTACAATATATAACTGCTTTCCAAATTATAAACATTAATGTAAATTATTCATAAATTTGTATATTTTATGTTTCCTTAAAGTTATTTTATCATTAATTTAAATGAATCTTTAAGCACAAAGTAATTTTACTAACTTAACTTTTTCATAATTTTTAGATCTCTATTAAAACTTTTCATATATTATTTATGTAAATTTGATTTTTAGTATTTAATTTAAAAGATATGAAGTTATAACTTCATAAGAATTTATTTATTTTTTTATAATTTAAATTATGATAAGTGGTATGATTTGGTAAATATTTTATAATACACTATAAAGTATGTATAATTTGGGATATTAACAAATTTGACCAAAACTTGGTTAATTTTTTAACCATGTATTATGTCTCACTAAAAAGTAGAAGAGAAATGGGATGTTGAGAAAAGAATTACGATGTTTTAGAATTTAAAAATTTTTATTTATTTTTATCTTAAAAGATAAGCATAACTATCTAATTTTCTTAAAAGTTTACATCTAACTATAATCCCATAAAACATATACTGCTCTAACTAAAACCCAAACTTATATATTTATATATATATATATATATATAAGAGAAAATCCCTACCTTTTCCATACTTACTATGTAAAAAGAGAGGTTAACGAAGGGAACTCGTTAGCTTTGCTAAGCATGGCTACGCTAGGTTCCTCTTCATCTCCTTATCTTTTAAATGTCTTTAATGACTTGAAGACCATTTCATTCTTTTTCCTTGAGATTTTTGCTTTTAATGGTTAAATATTTGCTTGAATAGAAAGAAACTATTATTGAAATATTTGAATAGTTTATATGCTATAAAGAAAAAAAAATCATGAAGGGGGGGAGTAGATAGAGAGAGAGTCACAAAAGGAAAGAAGAATCTTCAATATTTGTTACTCAACCTTTTCCAATCAGTTATACAATGACTATATACTTTAAAAATGAGCCATTGAATCATTGGCACGTGGGTAGTTTGCCATATATTTATATTAACAAAATGATGCATATAAGATAAGAGGAAACTGATCTAAACGATGATATTTCACTATAGGTTTGAATTTGGCGTCAATCGTTGCTTTTCGAGTATATTATTCTATGTCCACCAAAATCGCATTCCCTTTAAGATCTTTGATAATCATATTAACTTTAAGAAACCTCTTCTACAAATCAAATAGATACTCCTAAGTTGTGTATTCAGGGGTTCTATCAGACCACCAAATTAGTAGTTGAGTTACCACCTTGTTATGTCGTTTAACTATCCTCTTGCCTAGAATGGCTATAGGTAGGTAGTATTGTACCACCACTTTGCTAGGAGAATCCAATCCATACATTTATTAGGTGCTTCACTGCAGAAACACCTCAAATAGGTCTCCAAAATCTTATTAATAGATTCAGTATGGCCATTCATCTGTGGGTGGTAAGTAGTAGAAAACTTAAGGCTAACCCCTTGTAGTTTGAATAGTTCCTTCCAAAACTTACTGAGAAATACGGGATCTCGATCGTTGATCATAATTTTTAGCATCCCAAATGATTTGAATAAATGGTGGAGGAATAATTGACCAAAGTCTTAAGTAAAGTAACGATTCCTTATTTTTACAATAGACGTATTTGATGAATCTGTTGACAACTACTAGGATAACAGTGTGTCCTATGGATAAAGGTAACCCTTTAATAAAGTCGAGGCTCACTTCTCTCTAACAAACTTTTGGAATTGATGTGGCTTGCAAAAGACCTGGGTAAGCTACATTGTCATACTTGTTCTTTGAAAGATTATGCATTGTTTGATGTGGTTTTTGACATCAATAACCAATCCTTTCGACTGGAATTAGTTTTGCAAATGCTTGATGGTGGCTAGCACTCTTGTATGACCTCCTTGAGCATCATCATGTCCAATAAAGATGATTTTAGCTCTCAATTCAGAATTAAAGCCTACTATAAGTCCACCCTTCCATCTTAACAGATCATCCTTCCATCTATAATCCCCTGAATGTACAAACCCTTCCTTAAGCTTCTTGATCAAGTCTTAAATCGAGGAGTCTTAATTCTAGATCACCCTGATCTCATTTAGTAATTTAGTGTGTACTTGGAAAACTGAATGGCGAATAATTTTGTACTGATAAGCCATTGCATTCCCTTTTCCACTTTTATAAAGCACTTTAAAGTCATAACCCAACAGCTTTGGAAGCCATGTTTTTTTAAATGAAGTAGAGATCATTTCTATAACAAGAACTTTAAAATTTTATGATATTTTTGAACTATAAATGTCCTCCCATAAAGGTAGTGATGTCAGTGTTTTATATCCTCGATGACAACCAAAAACTCCTTCTTATATGTTAATAATCCCTAATGTTTAGTAGCTCAAACCTTGCTCAAGAGGGATATAAGAGTATCTTCCTACTATAGTATTGCTCCAATTACTTTATCACGAGCATTAGCCTTAACTAAGATTTAGAGAATCTGGTAGGGCTAATACAGGGGCTAAGGTTATAACCTCTTTAAGCTTGTCAAGAGCTTTTACACCTCTGAGTTTTGATTCCTATACAGGACATTTTTTTTCTTAAGCAATTCTATTTATGGTATTGCAATTCCACCTTAATTCCTATAGTGACCTATGAGACCAAGGAATCATCTCAATTCTTTAAGAGATGTTAGAGTCAGTCATTCCTTAGTAGTTTGTATCTTCTTAAAATCAATGTGCACTCCTTGTTGCGATATGGAATATCCTAAGTAATCAATTTGTCAAGCCTTAAATACACATTTTCTCCCTTTCACATATAGATGATTGTCCTAAAGAATCATTATATCCTTGCTTATGTGTTCAAAATGGAGAGCGGGGAGAAATTAGTATATTGTCAAAAAATACTAAGATAAACCTTCTCAAATAAGGGCTGGAATATATCATTTATCAAGATCTAGAAAGTGGAGGGGCCATGGTTGAGATTGAAGGGCGTCACTAGGCAGTCTTTGAGATGTTTTCTAGAAGCATTCTTATCTAATGGTCCCTAGATCTTAAATTTAATTTGGAGAACCAGCTAAATCCATGCAATTCATCTAGAAATTCCTTAATCAATAGGATTGGAAACTTTTTTGATGGTATGCTTGTTTAATTCTCTATAGTCTATACATATGCGCTAAGAATTGTCCTCCTTTTTAACAAGAACTACTAGAGAGGCGTAGGGTTGATGCTACGTCAAATAAAGCCTTGTTTCATCAATTCGTGTACTAATTTTCAATGATGTCCTTTTATAACCTACAATATGTATCTGGCCTTATATTAACAACTTCAACTCCGTCCTTCAAGTAAATTCTATGGTCATACTTTTTACAAAGAGGTAACTAATTTGGTTCCTTGAAGATAGATGCAATTCAACTTAAAGCCATTAATTTGTTTAAGGGCACTTAACTACTGTTCCTTCATCCCCAATTGTTGGAATTGGCATTCAATAGGGATGGGTAGTTATAACATATAAAGTTGGCCTCCGCTAGAACGTTTAAGAATTTGATGAAATTCTCTTCCTAAAACTTCTTTAGTTCCTTTACTAGAATTTCAATATAGAGTAACTCGATGGCCCTTCTAGTCAAAGATCATGGTTCTCTTTTTAAAATTGCACAATATGTCATTTAGCCCTACTCCACCAACCATTACATGCCTAACATCATGTCATAACCACTGTAGTAAACTCCAATCCTTGCATAATCAAGTAAAGTTCAAACAACATTAGCTACAAGTCAATTTGATTCCTCTTCCTACTGTAATTTGGAATAGTTTTACTTCCCTCACATCACAATTGCTCTTTTTCACTATTGAAACATCCACAAAATCATGGGTGCTACTATTATCTAGAAGAAAATATATGACTTTTTTTTCTAATGCAAACTAAAACTCTCATTTGTTTAAACTACCATTCCCCTTCCATACCAATTAAGAGATGTATTAGGAGGGTTTGACCTCAACTCTCATCTTCTCAAAATTCTTCCTCCCAGTCTTCAACGTCATTATCCTCCACCATATAAACATGAAGATGTTTTTCTTAACTTGTGGTCCGGTGAATATTGCTTAACACACCAAAATCATAGACCTTTAGCTCTCTTCTCACCAAACTCTTTACTATTGATTACCTTTGACGTTCTATTGGATTTAAATGAAGGAAGGTAAGGGGTGAGGTTACCGAAAGTTAGAAGTAAAACATCTGTAGGTAATTCTTACTCACATTCATGTTCTGGAATTGTTGTGAATTCTTCATGGCTAGAATATACGCTTGTTGGAGGGTAGTTAAATCCAACAACTTGACTATTAATTCCAATACTAGTTTGAGCCCTTTTAAGACGAAACCCATCAGATAGTTTTTTATGAGAAATATCTTATTAGAGCACCTGTCAAATTGAGCATGATATTCTTGCACCAATCCTTCCCATTTAAGTTCCTTCAAATGCCTTATCATATCCTCGAAAATTTCTTCATCAAATTGCTGTTTGAGAGCTACAACAAACTCGCCACATTATAGAGGTTCATATTTTTGGCGATTCCAAGCATACAACTTTTTCCATTCTTATGCCTGTCTTCAAGGTGCATCGCTTCAAATGTTTTGGTGTATGATCCAGTAGAAAGAATTGTTCACACTTTTACATCGAGACCTTCACTCATGCTCTATCAAATAGGGGAAATCAATTTTAATTAGTATGATGGGAGTGGTTTAACTTCCTTCATCTACATTGTGTCTTTCTTCATTCTCCTTTCCTATAACTAGCAATACAGTCTCACTACCAAATCATTACAGAAACTAAGCAATCATAAACTTGATCTCCACCATTTCTTTTTCTTGCCTATCAGCTATATTTTGAGTTTCCATCAAAATCATCTCATTTGTTGTCGAAGCCTCTACCACATTATGAATGTTTTCTTCCATCCGATGCCAATCCTAATTCCATTCACCATCATTGTATAAGTTTGACTGCTCTAATATCAATTTGTTATAAAGAAAAAATGATGCATGTGTGTGTGTGTGTATGTGTGTGTGTGAGAGTGAGAGAGAGATAGAGAGAGATAGAGAGAGAGAGAGAGAGAGAGAGAGAGAGAAGGAAAAAAGAATCCTCAATATTTGTTACTCGTCCTTTCTAATTATTTATAAAATAGCTATATACTTAAGAATGACCCATTAAATCATTAACACATATATAGTTTGTTATGTATATGTATTAACAAAACGATGTGTGCAAGAAAAGAGGAAACTAATATAAATGATGATGTTTCACTCTGGGTTTAAATCTAGCATCACTTGTTGCTTCTTTTGTCTATTACTCTTGTCTAGAACATTATCATACCATGCCAATGCTTTTTCAACAGCAAAATCATTGCTTAGGGTAAGAGAAACCAAAATTTCAATGACTTACGTATCTATAAAGCCAACAAAACATGTATTGGAAGAATCTTATGAGGAGATTCACAAGATCATAATCACTCTTACTTATGAGCATGTCGAGAACCTTAAGAAAGGTCTCTCTCTACTTTTGTTTGTCAATAATATTATTAGCAACGAGTAAGATATAGGATTACTTAACAACAATATATCCGTAATTTATTGTGATAATCATGATAATTTAGCAAAAAAAATGTCATATGATGGATTTTTTTTCATTTCAGTAGATGTATATAGTTTGCGTATAGTAAATGGTGCTATGGATAATCAACTAAGGATTAAGGGACCAGTGCAGATGCCTACCAAGGTTCTTCATAGTAACCATTAAAAAGGTCCTTAATATTAAAGGTAACTTACATATATCCTGCCTGGACCACCAATTACCGTTAAATTACAATTAATTCAATTGATTCCCTCTTCATACACTACTAATTTATAAACCAATTTCAATCATATATAAATTCGGCCTTTATAAATAGATGTTCCTTTTTCAATGCTTTACGATTATTTTCATGTATATTTATTAAAATCCAATTTCTTTTCCCTGTAAAAGAACTTACCTGAAAGTCAAGTTACAAGAGTTTTAAATTTTTAATCGTATGTTGTGTAATATATAATGAAAGATTGTGTCATTGTAGCTTTGTATAGTAAGAAGAGGGTGGTACTATGTAGCATGTATGTTAACAAACTACATCATTAATGGATCACGCTATTATAATGATTGCTTCAATATTGTTTGTCACTACTAAGTAAGTGTTGGTCTATTTTGGCTTCATATAATGACCCAAATTTTGTGTATAATATCTTGTTAGCAATTTCGATACGTGTCCCTTTTGACTTCTAGGTGACAATTATGGTTTCTTCTAAAATATTCTCAAAAACCATAAATCTAACAATATTTTGAATTGATAATGTTGGAAAAGATGGCGATCAATTTTGTTTGGGTTCTTGAATTGGTTTTTACAGATTCCTAGTGCTTAATTAAAGAGGAGAGGTTTCTCAATTTTTTTATTGTAGTTACAAGAGTCACACAGGGGACATATTTAAGCTTGTTCTGAGTAAAAGAAGGCACGATAGTTAACGAATATCAACAAATTAATCTCGTAGAAGAAGGAGGATATGGGAAGGAGGACATCACATTGTATAGGAAGGATAACCTTAGTTCTTGGTTTGCCAAACAATGCGTTTGGTCTATTTCTAATATGCAATAATCAATATAGTTTATTAATATCATTGGTTAGACAGATTATATACTATTGTAATAGAATGAGATTTGTTAGCAATAAATTGAATTTGAACATTTTCTCTTCCCTTATGAATTCTTTAATTTCTCTCTTCTTCCATTCTTGTAAATTCTTTCAATATTTGTTATTTTACACAACATTTGGTATCATAGTAGATGAATCTAGGATTAACGCAATGACAGAAGGAACAAAAGGGGGTGAGTTATGAAGGATAGAGGAAGGAGTAAAGGTTTCGATGGAAAACCAAGGAATGAGAAGCTTCTATTGGGCATATAAAGCAGATTTGATAAATAGAAAAAGAAACTGGGAGAGTTGAAATCATTGTTCCATCAATTTTTTTAGTCCTTGAGAAATCTATAGGAGCTCAACATACTAGATAAGGAGAATGTATTGATGTCACTTAAATCAGTAGTAAAAGGCGATAGTTATACAATTCTAACTTGTTTTAATGAAATTGAGTTTCCAGTGTCTGATGAGAGTGATGTGAGAGGATAGATTTACAAATGTGATCAGTCTTTTATATTAGATAACATGGAAAAAGGTTGGTATTATAGTGATGCATCTAAGGCGTTGTTGAAGAATGGTATCAAATGATGACCAAGAATCAAGTTAAGGAGAATTCAATTATATAAGAGGAACTGATTGCTACACTTAAACAACAATTTAATGAGGAGGTCTTTGAGGATCCTATTAGAGACTTCAAGAACCTTAAGCTAGAGGGGACTGTCAAATAGTACTTCACTTAATTTGACATGTACTAAACTCTCTTTTTTTTAGGAATATTTTATTGGATTTTTTATTAAAGGACTGCGACTGGAGTTGGATGTCACGATGAGGTTGCTGGAGCCATACAGCTTGCAGAAAGCTTACTCCCTAGTGAGGAAACAGGAAGCAACCTTAGTAATTCATGCCACTGTTTTTCCTTTTTAAGGAAGCTATTAATAATTTCCTCAAAGTTACACTCAATCTCTAATGATAGCTAAGAGTAAGGCTAAGGTATCACTACCACCAGTGGGTAAAAGTCAATATGACAAGGGTTTTTTACCCAACCTGGGGGTACTGGGAAGAGTTCCACATATGACCTTGGGAAAAATCGAGCTCACTCAAAGGCAATAAGTACTAGATATTTTAACGAGAAACAAGTCAAGGGACTATACTTTTGGTTTGATGAGCAATACATGCTAGGTCACAATGCAAGAAGAAGCAACTGCAATTATATATGCTAGAAGGGGAAAGTGTGGATAGAGATAGTAAGGAAGGGGGACAAGAAGGTGAAGAGGAAGTCATTATTCTTAATGTCTCATTTCAGGAGATGAGCGGAAGGGAAGAATATAAACATATGAGAGTAGTTAGATATCATTAGAGGATGCCGATTCAAATTCTAATTGACAACGAAAGCATGTATAATTTCTAAGATGAAGTAGTGGCTAGGCAGTGTCAAAGGAACCTAATTTCCATTCTAGATATGGAGATCACAGTAGGAGGGGTCTTAAACTAAACTATCAACAGTGTTTCAAAGGATTTTATTGGAGCATGTAAGGGATACCCTTCTTAACTGATTCCCTGGTAATTTAGTTAGGAGGATGCAGCTTGGTATTGGGAGTGCTGTGGTTGTGACATTGAATAATGTGTTATGAAATTTTAGGACTCGCACCATAAGATTTAAGTGGGAGAATTAGGTAGTCAAGCTAATTGGAAGCCCTAAGAAGAAGGCTAATTTGGTGTCTAGTGGGGAGTTAAATAATTTGCGTAGGGGTTCTAAGGATGGAGGGTTATTTATGTTGAGATTAACATTCCCTTTGGAGTAATAATTCTAACGGATGCAATTACAGGAGAGTCTTATCACTGCTGATGAACTAGAAAGTTTGCTGGTGGATTTTAGTGTAATATTCTAGGACCCTCAATAACTTCCTCCTCAGAGAACCCAGGACCATCAAACTCAATTGAAAGAAGGCATTTATTCTATTAACATTCATCCCTATGGATATTCGGGCAGACAAAAAGATGCTATTGAAAAAGTCATTAAGGATTTAATTTAACAAGGTTTTATAAGACCAAGTGTAAGCCCTTATGCAACACCTGTTGTGTTGGTGAGGAAGAAAATACAACTCCTGGATAATTTGTGTTGATTATCGTGAATTGAACCAGTGCACCATCAAGGATAAGTATCCCATACCCGTGTTTAAAGAGCAATTAGATGAGTTATATGGGTTAAGATGGTATCCTAAATTGGATCTTAGGTTAAGGAACCATCACATTCGTACGCATGAAGAGGATATTGTCAAAATTTTATTTAGGACACATGAGAGACATTATGAATTCTTAGTCATGCCTTTCAGCCTAACCAATGTCCCATCAACTATCTAAGGATTGATGAATGAACTGTTTAGGCCTTTCTTGAGAAGGTTCATCTTGGTACGTTTTAATAATATTTTAATTTATATTAATTCATTTGATTAACATTTGTGGCACCTCCAAGCAGCAATGGCAACACTTTAGAAGTACCAACTGTTTATTATAGACAAGAAGGGCATCTTTAAAGCTCAACAGATTAAATATTTAGGTTATTCAATCTCAACAAAAAGGGTAGCATCATACAACACAAAGATAGCAATCATGCAAAAGTGGCCAAAACTAAGATCACTCAAGGAGTTAAGATGAATTTTAGGAATTACAAGCTATTATAGACAATTCATTAAAGGGTATGCAAGTTTAGCTAAAGCTTTAACATATCTCCTAAAGACACAAGTGAGTAATGAATGTTTACCTAAAGCTTTAACAGACCTTCTAAAGAAATAAGCGAGTAATGAGTGGCCTTAGGGAAGAGACCAATAAGAAGCCTTTGAGAAGCTGAAGGAGGCTCTAACAACAAGCCCAGTTCTGGTTTTATCCAATTTTGCTCAGCCTTTTGTTGTTGAGGCTAATGCTTGTAAAGCAAGAATACGTGCAGTACTTTAATAGGATAGATACCCTATAGCATTTATAAGTAAAATGTTAGCAGCCAAGCACATCGAACTTTCAGTTTATGATAAGGAATTCTTAGTTGTTATCAAAGATATTAAACAATGGCATTACTACTTGAGTGGGAGGCATTTAAAGGTGCAAACCGACCACCAAAGCCTTAAAATACTTGTTAAAGTAACGAATTTCTGAACCCTTCTAGCAATCATGGTTGCTTAAACTGTTTGGTTACAACTTTGACGTGGTCTATAGATGTGGCAAAGAAAACCAAGTAGTAGATGCCCTTTCTCTCATCTTTAGCGTAAAGTTGCTGACCTTATCAGTTTCACGTGTGCATATAACATTGTTAAAGGAGATAAAAGAGAGTTAGGAGAAGGATGCCACTATTAAAGACTTAATTAAGCAATTACAAAGGAAAGAGCTCAATTCATGATGTTATGAATGGAGGGAAGGGTTGTTAAGGTAGAAGGGTAGATTATTTGTTGGGCATACTCCTCAGTTAAGGAAGAAACTAATCTTCATGAGTCACGATGAGCCATTAGGAGGTCATTCCAACAATATAGCCACAATAAAATGACTAAAAAATATTTTACATTGGAAGGGGACGAGTAAGGATGTGAGGAACTAAATCAAACAGTGTGTTGTCTATTAGAGGAGTAAGTAGGATAATGGAGCAACACTTGGGAAGCTATAACCCTTGGTAGTACTAGAAGGTTGCTGGAGGGAAGTGAACATGAACTTCGTTAAAGTATTGCCTATCTCATGAGGGAAATCAAGCATTTTTTTTGTTATGGAAAGATTTAGCAAATGCAGTCAATTTATCAGTCTAAAACACCCTTTCCCTACCACAAACATTGCTTATATGTTCCTTGATCATATGTTTAAGCTCCATGGAATGCATGAAGACATAGTTAATGAACAAGACCCCTTGTTCCTGAGTAATTTCTTAATGGAAACATCTAAGCTGGAAGGAGTTAGTCTAAACTTTTTTGCTGCATATCACCCCTAATCTAATGAATAAATAGAGGCAGTTAACAAGATCTTAGAAACCTATTTGTGTTGCTTCTGTGGTGACATGCCACACTGTTGGATGGAGTGGTTATCCTTTACTAAATGGTGACATAACACCATTTATCATGGTGCCATCAACACCACCCCATTTGAACTTTTATATGGTTACCCTCCTCCTATCTATATTCCCTATTTTGCAAGTGACTCAAAGGACATTACAATGGACCAAGTTATGTGGGATAAGGAAGCTGCTTTAGATAATGGCAAGTTCCACCTAAGAAGAGCACAAAAAAAAAGATGAAACAACAGGGAGATAGAAGACGTTTAGACAAAGAATTTGAAGTAAGCCAATTCCTTATGTTGGAACCTTATTGTCACCCTTGTTTTATAAACTTTATCAGATCCTGATCGGGCTAGTGACTTACAAAATTGTTATTTCCCCTTAAAAGCCTAATACACCCTACTTTCCATGCATCCCAATTGAAAGCACATGTACTGAATGAGAACTTGGTATCAACCAAATTGCCTACGACCCTTGAACATGTTTACAGAGTTCCAAAGATCATCTTGGATCGTAGAATGGCGAAACTTCACAATAAATCAATCACCCAACAATTGGTGGAATGGTCTGATTGCACAAAGGATGAGACTACATGGGCGATACTTTTTGAGTGGCAAAAGAGATTTTCCTAATGTAAACCTTGTGAACAAGGTTCTTGGAGAAGGTGCGTAAATGAAGGTGCAAGAGTTAATGGCGATCAACAAATTAAACTAGTAGAAGGAGGAAGGAGGACACAACAACGTATAGAATACATAGATTAATATCGTTGGTTGGACAAATTATATACCATTGTAATATAATGAGATTTGTTAGCAATGAATTGAATTCAAATGTTTTCTCTTCCCTTGTAAATTCTCTTATTTCTCTCTTCTTCCATTCTTGTGAATTCTTTCTATATCTGTTATTTTACAACAAAGCTTCCAATCCGTCAGTGAGTTATAGACCTTTTCAGTTCCTTGACATGGTATAGAAGATCACTTCTATTACAATTGAGCTTGGGGTTGAGGTCCACGTTACCATTACAAGATGTGTGCAAGCATCTCTTTTTTTGTTTTGTTTTGTTTTGTTTTTTTTACTTTGATTAGAAAGCTTTACTTCACAAGTTCCTTTTGACTACGTACTATATAGTACATTAGGCTTCTTGGGTGCAGGGTATATTTTTATAGATTAGTCTTTTTTATATGAAGATCTTTTGTGGCTGCATTTTTTGACTGAAATGATTATGATTTAAAAGCATCATAACAAAGTTTAAAAAGTTTGTTAACCAAAGCCGACGCTATGACTTTGGCATTCTACTAGTTTATTATCCTAAAGTATACGACACGATAAATCTTTTCAATCTGAAGATATTAACTTCGTTGACTTGGTAGATATCCTCGTATGCTGTTGATTAAAGAAGTCCAAAGAAAGTAGAAATCTTCTAACCTACTAAGAAACTGGCACTTGAATATAAATGAATCAAGGCATAAGTATCTTGAGAGCCTTACCCTGAAATCCTGAACTAAAACAGATTCCATCCAAATTAAGAACATTCGGAAATTCTTGGCCCATCGGCCTTGGCGTTGGAGGACAATCTGGTTAGCTGGCGTCCTGGGGTGGTCGTGGTGAGGATGCTTGTTCTACAGGGCATGGTGTTACTGCGACAACTTAACTGGTCATGTTATTAATCCTTTTGAAGAATAGCATCTCTACTCTTCCATCCCCAGTAATCATAGGCCTCAAATTGCTGATGATCAATACAAGGGACTCAAGTTCTTACTTCAGCCATATAATCAGCGGCAGAAGGCAAAGAAGCATCGCTGGCTAATATGACTCTATTCTTACTCCATTCTTCCTTAACAGACCAGCCTTTAGATCCTTTGATGTGAGATCAATAGGAACGAGATACTGTTTGTTCACTTCAGCACTTTTTTTGTCGTTATAGACTCCTATAATCTAAGATCTCCCCCTTCCAAATGGAATGTGAGAATTTCCCCTCAAGCTGAAGTAGTTACACGAACATGGTATCGCTTTACTTCAAAACGAAACAAAACAACTGACGTGCTTTTAAGAGGGAGTGCCATGCGAATAGTTGTACAAAGTTATGCAAATTACGGGGCTTGGACTGAGAATGTTAGATGGTAGAAGGAATTCACAAATAGTTCTAAAGTTATGACCATTGTATGTTATTATTTTCCTCCTGAAACAATTCTGAAGTTATGACCATTGTATGCAGTTATTTTCCTCCTGAAACAAGAGGATACATTCTTCTTATTTTTCAAGAGCAAAGAAGTGCTTGTTCATTTTCCAACATTCAGGAATGACTTAATTTTGGAGTTGAGATTTGTAAAGATCAACCCCAGAGGAGCCAGCAATTATTGGGCACATCCTGATGGCAAATGAGTACGGAACAGCAGGAACCAGATACTTTTCATGGACACACTGTGTCCAACTATCATCTCCACCCAAACCCATATGTCTGTGGTCAAGATGCACCTGCAACCCAAGTACAGTTAACTCATCAAAAGCAAAAGAAACAGCCCTGTAAGGAAAACATGGTAAAAACTAGCACCACAAGTCCTGACTGCAGGGCCTCCCTGCAGTTGTTGGCACAAAATTCAACTTAGCACTTCAAAGATATTTTTTAGTGCTCATATCAAAAAAATTGTCTATTGGGAAAACGAAATCAGTTGCAACGGTTTACCTCGATGTCATTTCCCTTGACAAGTTCTTCATTATGTGTTGCGCGGTCAAGTTCAGCTGTAGAGTAGTAACTAGCACTCATCTGCATAGGTGGAGAGCTGCCATACATAGAAGCAAAAATTCCCACATTGTCTTTGTTCTGAAACGTCACCCATCTAACATCTGCCCTCCCAGAACATTCCCCAGGAACAATGTAAGGAACATGCAAATCACCCACAGTGTGTTCATGGATCCCAACATGGGCTGCTGCTTTCCTATCAGCATAGCATTCAAATGGTCCTCTTCCATACCACATAACCTTGTCCATTGATTTTTCCAAGTGGAATTCGACCCCCACGCGTGGCAAAGGTGGAAGATCAGAACTTGGAAACACATTGGATTCGACTATCAAGTCACCAGAACCATATATTGTATAAGTAACGTCAACTTTTAATAAAGCTCTTGAATTTCCAGCTTCAGACATGTAACCCTGCTCACCCCTTGGTGCACCAATGTAAACTGCCTTTATTTTCACATAATGATTTGTTGTATCTAGTATGGAACAGTTTTCTGTATGAAATATAAGATTGTCAATCTGAGCTGCTTTCCACCTGGAGTAATAACTACTACCACCACCCCCTTTGTCATTGTCTGTAGGGGCCCGCCAGAAGCAAGGGAATATGCCTTCATTCATAACAGGAACGCCTTCAACCTATAATTGCAAACATCATAAAAACTCAAAGAACGGTCTCTGCTTGAGAAGCACAATGGAAGAACTATGCTTTGTGTTGATTTCACATGTGCAACAGCAGAAGATCATGAATTTGATTGTCAAGGCTCTATTCCCAGTCCTTAACATACATAGATTTCATCAAGATAGCAGGCGGGAAGAAACGAATCAACTAAAACAGAATGACTATAATTAACAAGCGCATACCTTCCAGCTTTCAACAGCTCCAGATCTAGTGTTGAGTGTCATGTCCCACATCTGCCCACTGAGAGTAACTATGTCCCCAACAGTTTCACTATGAATCTTAGCTTCTGTAGCTTTAAATGCCTGGAGTCAGTGACATTGTTAAGCCAGAATATCAGATGGGGTATCATACATGTGAAGAATAAAAGTAGGTGAAATTCAGAATAAGCAATTACATGGGTCACGATCTCCCTTCTTGTGGGCAACCGGATCTGTGTAGATGAAACAACATGGCCAGCCTCAACCCAGCGTGTGGAATGCAGAAGCTTAGTAGACACTGTCAAAAACATTTCTTCTACAAGACATGAAGCCCAAAGAGTATACCATGGCCCTGACTCCCAAACTATACTACAGCTGCTCTGAGGCTTCATCAGTGGAAGAGACAAAATTCCAGAGCCAAGTTCCTCCCCATTTCCATGAAGAGCCCAAACAAACCCATATCCTTGTGTTGTATCATAGAAATGGGTGTTGGTTACCTGCATACTTGAACCTCCATATGGTAAACCAAACCAGAGATTGGTTTGAGAATGTTGAAAGTTGAAAAATAATTTTTATTTCATGATAATTTTTGTACATAGGAACAAGGTTTTGTATACAAAATTCCTAGGACTATTTAGGAAGTAATCTAACTAGTAACTCTATGAAATCTCTCAATTATAGGAGAAATTATAGGTGTAATTATAATAATATCAATGCTAATAATCTCTGGTCAACACTCCCCCTCAAGTTGGTGCATAGATATCGCACATACCCAACTTGCAAACAAGATTATGAAACTGTTTGTTGTAGTCTTTTGGTGAAGACATCTGCCAGTTGTCCATTTGACCTCACATGGAATAATTTTCAAAAGCCATTCACAAGTTTTTCCTTTACGAAGTGTCAATCAATTTCTATGTATTTTGTTCGATCATACTGAACAGCTTTGTTATCACAGTAGACGGATGAACTTTCTTCATCCGTCAATTGTAATTCAGTCATCAACTTCTTTACCCACAATAGTTCACGCACACCTTGAGCCACAGCTATATATTTGGCTTCCGCACTGGATCTAGTAACTACATTTTGTTTCTTACTTCTCCAAGTGACTAGATTTCCTCCTACGAGCGTACAATAACCAGTGGTTGACCTCATATCATCTGGAGAACCAGCCCAATCAAGATCTGTAAATGCTTCTATCTTAAGATGACCATTGTTAGTGAACAAAAGGCCTTTTCCTGGAGCAAACTTTAGATAGCGTAAAATGCATAATACAGCTTGTAAGTGTGGTTCGCGTGGATCATGCATGTACTGACTTATCAAATTAATTGCAAATGCTATGTCTGGCCTAGTGTGAGAAAGATAGATGAGTCTCCTAATTAACCTCTGATATCTTCTCATGTCCACTGATGCACCTATTCTTGCTTGCAATTTGTGGTTGCTCTTGATAGGAGATTCAGCTGGTTTACAACTCATCATACCGGTTTCTTCTAATAAGTCTAAGAAATATTTTCTCTGGGAGATAAAAATTCCTCTTCTTGATCTAGCGACTTCAACTCCCAAAAAATATTGCAATTTTCCTAGATCCTTAATTTCAAATTCTTGAGCAAGTAGTTTCTTCAGCCTAGCCATCTCTTCTGTATCGCTTCCAATTACAATAATATCATCAACATAGACAACAATAAGCGTGATCTTACCTTGGGAGTACTTGATAAATAGGGTACGATCCGCAGTGCTCTGTTGATAACCAAAAGAGATCACAGCCAGATTGAACTTTTCAGACCATGTTTGTAGTGATTGCTTCAGCCCATACAAGGCCTTTTTTAACCTACAAACCTTCCCTTGCGTCATATCATCTTCAAACCCTGGAGGAATCTCTATATACACCTCCTCCTCCAGATCCCCATGATGAAATGCATTTTTAACATCGAACTGCTGTAAGTCCCAATCCAAGTTAACTGCACACGAGAGTAAAACTTTGATCGTATTCATCTTAGCAACAGGAGCAAAGGTTTCTTGATAGTCCACTCCATATGTTTGAGTAAAGTCTTTAGCCACCAATCTCGCCTTGTATCTCTCAATGGATCCATTTGGCTTATGCTTCACTATGAATACCCATTTGCAGCCAACCATCCGTGTTCCTTCTAGAGCAGTGACAAGTTCCCAAGTCTCATTTTTTGCCAGGGCCTTCATTTCTTCAATCATAGCTTCTTTCCATTGGACAATTTTCATTGCTTCTCTCCAATCCTGTGGAATAGACATACAAGAAACAGAGAAGACAAAGGCTCTATAGGCAGGAGATAGTGAGTCATGTGTAACAAAATTAGAAATTGAGTGCTTGGTGCAACTTCTAACACCGTTTCGAAGGGCAATCGACTTATCTAAATCATCAGATAAATCATTTGCTAGCTCATCAGGGTTTTCGAGGGAAGAGGATGGCATTAACATAAACTGCATGATGGCTTTTTCCATCTTATCTAGCCCTGAATATGTCTTTAAGTCTAGTCTACCTAAGCGCCAACTTCGATCCTTTTGAACCAAGCTAGTTATCTCCCCCTGAATTGTTCTTCCTCCTTGAATCACATTATCTATAGAGTCAAGCAACACCTCATCTTCAATCTCATTCTCCCTTTGAAGAGGAGTTGGGGATGTGGTGAAATAGGACTTATACTCCAGAAAAGTGATATCACACTTACAATGTATTTTTTAGACGGGGAGTGATAACACTTATATCCTTTTTGTGTGGAAGAATATCCAACAAGCACACATTTCATAGCTCTTGGCCCCAACTTGCCAACATTCCAAGCATAAACAAAGCAAACCCACCAAAAGACTCTTGAAGGTACAATATAAGAGTTTGTACCTTGTAATATTTTCAACAGGGTTTTCAAAATCTAGAATTTGAAGTGGTATTCTGTTGATAAAATAGGCGATTGAAAGGGCTGCATCACCCCAATAACCCTCTAGAAGATTCATTGTGAACATGAGTGATCGAGCAACCTCCAGAATGTGTCTGTTCTTCCTTTCTGTAACTCCGTTCTATTCACTAGTGTAGGCACAACTAGTTTGATGTACTATTCCATTAGAATCTAGATAAGCACGAAATTTTCTATCCATATACTCCATTCCATTGTTTGACCGTAAGATCTTAACTCTCGCATCATGTTGAGTACAAATCATTTTGTGAAAAAGATTGAAAACATGAAAAAACTTCATTCTTGGTTTTCATTAGATAAACCCACGTCAATCAGGTGCAACAATCAATAAAGGTCACAAACCATCTATGGCCAGAAAGAGATGTAGTTTGAGTAGGTCACCAAACATCAGAGTGAATAGTCATAAAAGGAACAAAACTCTTAATATTTGATAAATGATAAGAACTTCTAGTGTGTTTAACAAGTTCACATGCTTCACAAAACAAAGAATTAAAAGTTCTTTTAAACAAGTTTGGATAAAGTTTTGCATAAACAAAAAACAAGATATGTCCTAATCGCCTATGCCTATAGAATTTCCTTATTAATCACATCATTTCCAAAAGATGCTTGATGTACAATTGTTAGGCGCCCTTCTTCCAAGACATATAAGCCATCCTGCAATCTATCAGTTCCAGCTGGCCTTTGTAATGTCCTAAAGGAAAAAATTTAACTTTGCAATTAAGGTCTTTAGCGATAGAACTGGCAGAGAGAAGATTAATAGGAAAATAAGGTACGTGAAATACTAAGGATAGGGTAATATTGGGAGTACAGTTACCAGAACTTGAACTAGATACGGAAGTAAAAGACCCATCTGTTATTCTAACACTATCCCTGATGTTTCCATGAGAGTATGTTAAAAATTTCTTTTGAGAACCTGTCATATGTCTGTTAGCTCCAGAGTCTATGATCCAAGGATCACCTTTAGAATTGTAATACTCAACACCTGATTTGGCAAGGTTTGATGCACCAACTATGGAAGCAGAGTGTTTTTTACAGAAGCTGTCTTAAGGCCTGAAGTTCCTCATTGGATAATCCCCCAGCTAATGATGTTTCAAATACTTCAATTCCATCAACCAAGTGGGCCTAACCCCTTACCACTGAGCCGCCTCGTTTTCCACAACTTTGATTAGGCCTTCCAAGCAATTTCCAGCAAGTTTCTTGGGTATGTCTTGCTTTTCCACAGTAATCACAATATAAGTGATCCTTATTAGATGAAGTATTTGCAAGTTTCGGCCTATCAGTAGAACTTGCTACTAATCCTGCTTTTTCAATGATAGGTGTATGTAGCTTAACATTTCGCCTACTTCTTGCTGAACTAGAAAATGTGCGAGCTGAACAGAAGGGAAAGGATCTTTTCCAAGTATGGTACCTCGTACATGATCATACTTTGGGTTAAGACCCGCAAAAAAATCAAATACCTGATTTTCTTCTATCATTTTCTGGAATCTAACAGCGTCTTTTGAGCATTCTGCTTGAAAGTCCTGATAATAGTCTAATTCCT
>JAOXYD010000001.1:7490000-7509709 GCA_028565735.1 Pinacopodium congolense | reverse complement strand
TATAATAATTATATTTATATATATAATACTTACAATATAAATTATAATAATAAATAATAAATATATTATATACATTATTATAATATATTATACTTATTATACACGATTATCTTACTCAGATACAAGAGTTGGATCTAGTACCACCCAGTACAGCGTGGTGATATTGGTTATTAAGAACATTCGATTTTAGGCAAAGGAAAACCTCTTCTTAAATTAGATACTTACATTGAGAAATCATCACAACATCTAAATATCATGAGAGATCAATATGATCTAGTTAAAAACAAGATAAAACAAAATTATTTTGATAACCCTTTACAATTTTGGAACAAAAATAAATCTAAGGCTCATTTAGAAATGATAGATAAAAAAAGTAATTAGAGTAATAGCTATGAAATACAGTATTGAGGATCAAGAGGAATTCAAAAAACAACTTCTTGAATTAGAGGATCTTCAAATAATCGGACCTATTACTTCCCCACATTCATCCCCAACTTTTATGATTAGAGGTCATGCAGAACAAATTAGAAATAAAGCGAAAATAGTAGTTAATTATAAAAAACTTAATGAAAACACAGTTTTTAATGGATATTTATTACCACATAAAGAAACTTTGATTAATCTTACTACAGAAAAAAAGATATTCTCTAAATTTGATTGTAAAAGTGGATTTGGGCAAATTCGTATGCATCTAGATAGTATTGTTTATATTATCTTTTCAACTCTTTAAAGATATTATGAATAGCTAGTGATGTCTTTTGAATTAAAAAATGCACCAAAGATATTTCAAAGAAAAATGGATAATATTTTTAAGTAATTTAACTTTATTCATGTATATGTTGATGATGTTTTGATAGTAAGTTCGTCCATCCACGAGCATCTTAAACATCTTGATATCATTGCTGATATATGTTATCAAAATAATTTAACTCTTTCTAAAAAGAAAGTTAAGATAGGATAAAATGAGATAGAATTCTTAGGGATGGAGTATAATTATTTAATTATATAAAGTTATTATATTAAAAGGTATATTAAGAAATAGATACAAATAAATTTTTAATTTTTTGTTCTAAACATAATTATGAGTAATTCAATTAAATTTTATATTTTAAATAATAACTATCCAAATAAAAATATTCATTTAGAAATGTAAATGAATTCCACATTCTACGTTCATTTGTTTTAATCAAGAGATTAATCAAAGACATTTCCTATTTCTTTCTACATTTGTGTGAATGAATATTCCACTTCTGAGTGTACGCATATAACTATATATTATATATATATATATATATATATCCAATAGTATGCGAGCTGGAGGAACTAAATAAATATCATGCCTTTTGTTTTCCTTAAATGACGTGATTCGTATAATGAAAAAGAGCTTCCTCTTTGGTTTCAGTCGAATTGAAGGCATGAATTTTACGTGAGATAAACCCCTGCCTAAAGTATTAATCTTAAAGAATTGGATACATGATATAGAGTTAGTAAAGGCACTTCCCAGCTAAATCATTATGCGTTGGTTTTAAACCATATTATATATAGGACGGAAAGCTTCAACTTGTGTGTATGCTAGACATACGATCGCATATGGAAAGACTTGAGTATCTAATCTATATTTGATGAAGAAAGGGCAAAGCTTTCTACACATGATAAATATTTTTTCCTGGGAAACCCAAAAAAGGAAAAAGATAAGGACCGGCTTTCTATTCACAGATGATTGATTACATGTAAGGACCATTTATGTACAATATCAACAGGTCAGTCACTGAAATGCCGATCCAAATAACAATTCAGATGATTACTGCCTAGTTTCATCTGCAGGGTGGTTCCTCTGCTTGGGACGGCTTCTTGTGAAATATTTTTCAATAAAATCCGCCGCCAGTTCAGGATATTTTCCCTTGATGTAATTGTCCATACATTTCCTGTACGAAAAATCTCTTCTATTACCGTCAGTAGATACAACGTAAAAGCACCTGCTATCCTGGAAACCAGTATGTTTGCTAACCTGCATCAAACACAAGGTTTAACATAACATGACAAACTCATATCTATATATGTATATGCATATGTATATATATATATATATATTATAAGTAATTGGGAGTGTCATGCAAAATTCAATAAATATCCTCTCAATAAAATTATGGTTACTACCCCATAAATCATGTAACCCTCGAATAAATAAATAAATAAATAAATATATATATATATATATATAGAACACAGTTGAGAGGCTAGCTTACCGTAATATAATCAATGCCAGTGCCCATCTTTACTGCCTTGTCTGGATGGTAATTGAAGACATTATCAAGCACATATGATTGGTCATCAGCTGACAGTGGATCCCCATCATTGTGTCTTCAGGAAAGAAGATACCAGTCAGGAATTTGGTTAAATAGTAAAAGATTGAAACTTATTGAAAATGTAAACCAGAAACAATCTAAAAGAATATCTACTCTTTTGGATGAGGAATTCAGGAATTTACAGCACTGGAACCTACCCAGGCTGATGCATTATTCTTCTGATTGACTGCATTAATGGTTCAATATCTGAGAGAATATCCTGTTCTTCAGAAGTAAACACGTCCAATCGTTGCCTGGTCACTGTATACAATCCACTCAGACCAGGTTCATAGCTGAAAATCCCTGGAACTTTAGCAGGCTGGTTCTTCTTGACTTTCCAATCTCCACTGTTATGGCTCTGCACTTTGGATTTGGATGAAGACTTTTGGGCAGTTGATGAAGCCCAAACAGAGTCTGATTGATCCTTAGAGACCTTCTGCCAACATGATGACTCCTCCCCTTGGTTCATCATAGGTGGATTCTCCTTTTCACTTGATCCACCACCAGCATCACTTTTAATCTTTCCCCAAGCAGATGATGAATCATCCATATCTTTAGACTCTTCTGCCCAGCCACTACCAGTATTCCAATTATTGGACCTTGCAGGCTCCTCTTGGCATCTTGAAGGAACAGTATCATGCTTTTCCGATCTCTCCATCCCCCGACTAGACCATAAACTTGACTTGGAAATGTTTGTCTCAGAGCTCCAAAACTCATCATCCCTCCTGTTCCTAGAAGAGATGGCACCCCATCCACTGACAAATTCTTCCTGGGATTTTGAAGTAAGAACAATTGTTTCAGCTCCCCAGCCAGAATCTTCTTGGGCTTTTGATCTGAAATCAAGAGTTTTGGTTTTTCCAATCCCCCAGTCAGATGAAGGATTTGGGTCAACAGGCTCAGTGCCCCAAGCACCCCAACCAGACAAAGCAAGATCTTCACCTTTACCGTCCCTAAAAGTGCTAGCATCCCAAGCAGAATCTTCCTGGGATTTTGATGTAGGATCATGGCTTTTGGATTTCCCAATAGCCCAAACAGATGAAGCATCCGTCTTAGCAGCTTCAGTTTCCCAACCAGATGAAACAAGATCTTCACCTTTACAGTCTTCAGAAGCATCAGCAACCCAAGCAGATTTTTCTTGGAATTTTGACTGAAGATCAAGGGTTTTGGCTTTCATAGTTCCCCAACCAGAATCATTAGCATTACCAGCTTCAGTGTCCCAACCACTAGACCAGCTAGATTCCTTTTGGGGGGCAGCATCCCAATTAAATTCTAAATTGTCTTCAAAAGAAGGTTTATCCATAGTATGGCGATCAGGAGAAAGGCTCCAATCATTAGCATCATCGTCGAGCAGGTCATCAACTTCTTGCCCTAAACAAGCACTGACTGAATCTTCTCCATTTGCAGCACTGCTCATCAGATTTAAAAATTGGCAAATATCTATGCTACCCTCTCTATCAAAGCAAGCCTGCAAAACAGAATTTCACTGGAGCTCAAGTAACTGAGAAACTTTAGACCTCACCAGGGAAAAAAAAAGTTTCCAGTTATAATAATATTCAGAAAAGGTAGATTTGCTGTAGGAAGAAAAACCTCTATATCCTTTGTGTCCCACAATACATCAAATCGTGATCCTGTGCCAACTGCCACATGTCTTCCCCAAGAGCAAGATGCAACTACACTGGACAAAGTATCCACATGACACTTCTCTGCAGCTCGCTCAAAACATCTTCTCGGTGCCTTAACCAGAGTTTTATGGACAGCCAAGGTTAGCATATTGAAATTAATCAATTTTCCAACATTTGAAACCAAAGATAAAATACTTACAAAAAGTGTTGCCTCGGTAAATGGTACTTGGATATCTAGCGAGCGAGATAATGCACGGTAACCACCAGAATTGAAGCCAACCAGATTTCCAGTGCATGTCATACTATTGGCAAGGAGAATTAGATGCTCTTTGAGCACACCTTTTGCCACCATTTTCACTGATGTTGCAAGATGCTGCAAGATAAGTAAGATATTGAGCAACTAAACAGACCTGTAAGGTCAAGGAAAATAAGCAGCAGTTAAAAATAGCATTCAGTTTAGTTTCCTTCTGTTAGTAGAAAAAGTAAAACAGCAGACACCTAATAGAGACATATTTATATATATGATATCACTAAAAAAAAGGATTACAAAACAATCTCATAGATAAATGACATTTGGATAGCACCAAAGTCCTTTCAAAGATAAAGATGTACATCACGGCATGAGAAGGCCATGTTCTGCTACACGGAGTCAGCACCAGAAATATGAACAATGAAATGCTAATCTCTCATGTCTGACCATAATTTCTCAATATCTTACGACTCTTTCTTGACATCCAGCATCCTATTACAGGAGGCAGATTACAAATAGAGGATCCTTGTTAGCGAATATTTGAAGCAGAATGTTACAACTTCGAATTGGTGGATAGCACATCACTAAATAATATAATTAAGAGAGGCTCAAGTAAATTAGATTAGTGGAAAGGAAAAGTTGTACTGTTCACAAAATAGAGAAGCACTCAATACAGAAAGAGTAATGATGAGAAACAAGTTGAGATAAACAAATATAATTGAAGAACTGAATCAAAACTAGTATCCAGATTTCATGATAAGGCAAATCAGAATAGTCATTCAACAGATGTTTTAAGAGAATTTCAATGTCAATTAACACGTTGAGAAAACATGCAAGTGCTAATAGGATGCAAGAGAGAAAGCCAACAGAAGATGTTTTACGATGCTATTAGGAAAAGGCAGGGAATATGAAGCTGGAAAAGACTCAAATTTTCATTGTCCCTCGTTACAGGCAATGAGCTAAAACAATATGTTTGAAAGATATAAGATATTAATTGACCATAAGCATATTTACAAGATAGGTGGTTCTCTTAAGGAAATACAAATGTGCTCATCTACTGGTAGAAAGCTCTAGTGCAGAAGGGGAAAAATCAACCTGAACTGCTTGTTCAAAAGCGCAAGAAATTCCCAGCAATTCCTGAACTTGTTTAATTGCATATGGTACCGAACGTCTGGTATCAATCAAATCAAGAACTGGAAGACAAGAGTCAAGTACAGTCCTCCATGCATCTCCACTTCCCTTAGCAACAGATTTTTCAACAACAATGTCTAGAGCCAATGCCCCTTCACTGGTCTCAGAAGGATTACTTATCCACAGTGGAGTATCTGGGCTAACCCAAACTATATTTGCAGAGCAGATTCTATGATCACCTGTTCATTAAACAATGTCATGAATTCCATATACCTTCAGAAGAGAATTACAAAAAGGTATAATGTAACCAAATTGGGTTGATAGAATGGGGAAGGTGGGCATAAAGGTGAGTACTCAGCTACAGCCCAACAAGCCTGTTACAGCAGGTACAGAAAAAGGGAGGATCCAAATGCAAAATCAGCCGTTAGAATGAAAGCCAAAAGGAGACTATTCAAGATCCCTGGTACAGCAATCAGGTGCATTTGATAGTGATTATTACTGTTTTTAAAGATGGAGCAAGCATACATACAATCTAACATATTTACCAGTGAAAATATCATAACCACACAATACAAAAACTAAGATGAAGTGCATTGGACAACAAAGACAAATTGTTGTTTACAGAAAAAACAAAAAAGAAGGTAAATAGTTCACAGATCTGCATAATATGTCTTGAAGTCAACTAAAGTACTCCTTTTCAAAGATCAAAGTCAATTTTAAAGGACTATTCTCTGATGCATGTTTCAATATTCAAAATGCATGCTATTTGAACGTACCAGAAATAATTATGATTTAAAGAAGAGAAAAGATGTTGTTGGCAAATGCCACAGTTGCACCACCACACAAATTTATATAGTATACATAAGCAACTCCCCGTGACACAATAAGTAGCTTTCATTAAATTCATTATATTGTTTGAACTACAAAAGCAAAAAAAAATATGTACTTAATTATTATCATCTAAAGTAAAAACGAAATAATGAGAGAGAATAAAGGGAGAGAGAAGAAGATGAGATTTACGTGACTTGGCTGAAAGAGCCTACACCATGGATCACGTATTACTCATATCTTTGTCATTAGATTGTTTGTGGTTTACATTATACATTAAGCCCTATTTATAAGGCCAATGAGAGATCTTTCTATAATCTTTTTCTAATAATAAAATATACTCGAATTGATATTGATATACACAAATAACACTAAATCAACATATTCACAAAACATGCCTATTCTAGAATATTCTTAATAATTATATCAATAAAACTGCAAAGGGAACTCAACAACTTAAAAACACAGATGCAGCAATGTACGACAACAACCCAAGGAACACACTAATGAGAAAGAGATGAAGGAAGGAGAAGCCATCAAAGAAAAAAAAAACTTGGGAGAAAGAGAAGCAGAAGGGAGAGTGGCAGAAATTCCAACCCACAATAACAAAAATTCTGCAAAAGAAGTGCGTGTCAACAAGTATACACAAGTACACAAACCAAGAGTTTAGCTAGAACAAAGAAGGAATTTTTGAGATGCTACCTAAGGCTTTTCCTTTGAAACCATGAGGCTTGATTCTTTGTGGTAGAATTTTCCAACTAGTGGATCTACCTAGTATTCTAGGTATTGATGGAATGAAAAAGAGGTATAAGAACTCTTTCTAATGGGATGGTACTAATTGCACACTCAAGAGCCTAAGGCGAGAATCATTAAATTTAAAACATTAAAGAAATATCATGAACTACAAGGCAATGATCAAAGTGCCTACCTTTGATAATTGTTTCCAAGAAAATCGGGTAAAGAACATCAGCAAATATACTGGACAGATAATCTAATGGAAAATCTTCACCACCTTGGCGAAAAAACAACAAGCACGGTTCATCTGTTGACTGATCTGCACAAAACTGCTGGAAAGAACACCTTTCGCTGCATCCAAAAATAGATATCAATTCCCTTCTCAAACACATAAAAGGATAGTCTTCTAGTGTTATCAGTACTGTTAGAATATAATTAGTAAAAGCATAAACGCAGAACCCACACAACCAAACATTATTTGGAAGTTTATCCACCAAACATACAGCTACAACTAATATCAATTGCAATACCTGCTGCTAACGAGAGAAACATAATGTTACTCAGTACAGCAACTTGATGACCTTATACATACCAAAGTGGCATCAAACTTATAAAAATAAATGCAAAGCCTCTTTTAATAATAGCCTGTATCAATAAGAAATTAGACTTCAGATTTAAAATAGAAGAAAGGACAAGAAAAGTTCGTAACAAAATCTTTGAAGCCTCATCCTTGAATAAGTGAAATACCAGACCATCTCAAAAAGTCAATTCCAAAAACAGTAAGTATATAATCAAGATAATATGCAAACTATATATATATATATATATATCAAAAAATTACAGACGAAACAATGATAACAGACTAACCTGACAGACAAAGTTGTATTCTTAAAATAGTGACCGACTTTTTTCTTCTTTAAATATGATTTCAGCATCTCTTGGCACTTCTGGAGGATCACCTGCATGCTTACATTCAACTCTTGCAACTTTACCTGTTTAAATAGCTCAAACTTGTGAGAGATACCTCTTCCACTCCATTGAACTTTAGCATTTTCATTCAACTTTTTCACTGAAAGAAGAGAAACAAGAAGGAAACAGAACATGCCAAAAGTAAGCATGTTTGATGAAACAAAGGTACCTTTTTCAGATGAATGTGGCCAACAAGGCCCGAAGCAATCTGTTCTACCACAGTTCGAGGCCTTGTATATCTGCTAAAAAGGAGCCATCAGAATTTTAACCGTTACATAAAGAATAAAGTTACCAGAAGATAGTCAGAACAATACAATCAAATTCGAATGAATGAAGAAAGACATGCAATGTTTACTCTCTCTCTCTCTCTCTCTATATATATATATATATGTATATATATCATGGAAAGAATGCATTCAAGACAAGGGTTTGCAAGGAAAACCAGATTGTATTAACAGTCTAAGAGCAAAGAGAGGATATTTGAACCTTTGATCATGGGTTTCAACTACACAAGAAATTTTAAATTACAAGAAATCATCATGTATCTAAGCTGTCTCAAGTTGCAGACTCAACTTTTTCAGATGATAATGGCTTCAACTCTAAGAAAAGCACTTTAGGCCTCTCATTTCCATCATGAAAGGTCTCATTTCCATCACCAGAGGTAATGCCAGTTGCTAGAAACTTTAAGCATGAAGAATGGAAAAAAGTTGAGCACGAGATTTGTGCAGGATGAAAGAACTGAGATAGCCAGATTGAATGACATTAGGAACTCAATAAATTCCTGATTAAAAGGCCATACAGATCTACCAATATTGAAAGCAAACTATGAGAACCCTCCAACACAGCAATAGGCAACCAGATCATTAATGTTACAGAATCTTCACAAATATCAGAAGGGCGAAACTATTGATATGCACTCGCAGAGAAACATATAATGTGCATTTATATACCTTACAACAGAAATCCTGGCCAGCAATAAATAAAATGAGTTAAATCAAACAAAAAAAATAAGACTCATTATTCCATGACAAGTAAATGTACGCTTCACAAAAAAGAAACTACAGAAGTAACCACATGAAGATAAAACTTACTCAATCATAAAGCACCTAGTGACATCTTTAAGTGTGATTTTCTCCAAATGGTTCTTGACCAAGTATGCTGCTTTCTCTTGACAATACTTTTTCCCACATTCACAATTACAAAGATATAAAATAACACGACGATCATTAAATCCATTCTTAAAACTGGCACTGCAAAGAAGTATCTCCTGAGAAAACAAGAATCAAATACATGAAGCCTATGTCAAATGTCTGCACTTGCATACATTAGCAGAAAAAAACTGAAAGCAACTCTTCAAACAAAAACAAGTTTATTTGTACCAAAACAATGACTACCTTCATCAGCTCCCATGAAGAATTGCTGTTTGGAGTAGAATCAAGAACTGCCTTATATGCAGGATTAGACATGGCAGTTGCAGCTAACACACCTACCGGTTCACCAGCAGGGAACAGATCCTGTGACTTACTTCCAGCATTCACCCCATATTCCAATTGAATAATTGAGTTGCTACATGCATTTCTTATGGTGCCATCATAGCAAATAACGACATCACGAAGGATTGCCATTAAGTTTTTAAACAGAGTTCCAGGCTCAGACAATCCTCTTGATGAGCGGACCATCACTTCTCTAGTATCGATGGAATGAACCATCTCTTCATATGGATCTAGTCCATGAAAAAAACAGTTACGAATTAGTCCATATTGTAAAGAGGGATAATCAGCATTGCCAATAGGATACCTGCCCCCAAAATGCTCAGCCATGTCATCTGCTAATGTCTTCGAATATAACTTGCCCCTATC
Organism: Pinacopodium congolense; assembly: GCA_028565735.1. Taxonomy (NCBI): domain Eukaryota; kingdom Viridiplantae; phylum Streptophyta; class Magnoliopsida; order Malpighiales; family Erythroxylaceae; genus Pinacopodium; species Pinacopodium congolense. The sequence goes on along the minus strand of JAOXYD010000001.1, from coordinate 7,499,970 downwards.
TGAAAGCTGCAAACCCAGGAAGCCAATTTGCTGAACCACTTTAGTGATAGAAGAATCACTTTTAGCATCAACTAAATCGCCCAACGCACCGGAATTCACAATAAAGTTTGCAACAGGGCGTCTTGCATTTCGAATGTGATTCTCTATCTGCCTTTCTACTACAACATTATAGGAAGACCTCAAATTGCACAGCAAGGAAGCAATAGCCTTAAAATTTTCAGAAATTCTCCTTCTAATGGCTCTAGAAAGATAGAAGTCTTCCAAACTGAAGCTAAAACCTTTGGAGAAGAGATTTTCCATCAGTAAAGGCTGCAAATAGTTGAAGAACTGAAGAACTGATTTGGGGCCTCTCTCAAAGAATATTGAAGTCATAACTTCATTAATCACAGACAGTAAAGCATCTCGATTAAGATCAAATTTGAGCATCTCACCTTCACTTATCAAATAGCTGTCCCCAGAGCAACGAAATGGAGTAGGCAAAGCCCTTTGAAGGATTTGCAAAGCTGTCCAGAATGGCCCAGAATTATGGATCTTCAACAAAGTTGGATGAGGCAAGGAAAATGAGAGAAACATTGCTAGTTGTTGACTAGTTGCTCTGTCAAAAAAGTACGTCCTCAGCATGGTCTTCAATGACAAAAGTGAATCAGTGGTCAATTGTAGATTAAGATTGCCACTGTGAGAGCTAACCAACTGTTTCTCCACCGAAAAAAGCTCCAATACCTCTGATTTTGCAGAAAGGGACTGAGGATAGAAAAGGTGTATACAGTCACCATCAAAATCAGCACTTAAAGGCCCACATATTAGAGGATTAATCTTCACAGTGTGATCATCATGCACATACACTGAAAGTGCTTGCAAGGAATGTTTGTGTGTTGTTGGAGGTCTATTGATGAAAACAATATCTCCATCCATAATCCGTCGATGCACAACTTGCCCAAGTTGGAGAAATGTATGCCCTTTGGAACCCTCCCTTAGTGAAAATGTTGTAGATCCATCTTTATACGTGAGGCACAAGTTGTTATCAACCAGCTTTTGCAGGTACTCCTTATTGTGCACATTGACCCTCTCCTCAAAGGTAATTCTTCGGGCAATCTCGGAGGGAATACCAATTTCATTCACTGGCTTGTAAGCATCACCGGTAATCACACTTCGGGAAGAAAATCCAGAACCTTTTCTGATGAAAAGTGTCTTCATTTTCTCAAGCCATGCTTTGGTAGATGATTCACCAGACTGATTTCCCTTACCATACCGAACATCTACATCACGAGATGATTTTGAAGTACCCCTAACTTGAAGATACTGATTCACTACTGATTGCAAATCAATGGCTTCAACTTGATGAGATTCAAAATTTGGGGCACCGGATCTTGATCTTCTGATCATCTCAATTTGCTTAAGCACTTTCTTGAGCATCGATATAGAGAGATCCTAAAATACAACAAGGAAACAACAATAATCACCAAGTAAAATTACAGATTCAGTACCAATCTAATTGGCTTGTAAATTGCATACCGAAGACATGACGCTAACACCATCAGAAATTTCTGGCACGGACAAGCAATTTGGAGGAACTGGCAAATACCGCAAAATGTAACCATCCTGTGGAAAGTATCCTTTTGTAGCTAGTTTCCTCCTAGTTTCTTGGGGAATTCTTTTAACAATTTCCATTGCCTGTTGCATTTCATAATTCAACACAAAACCAACCAGAAGGGAGAGGAAAGGTAATGGATAAAAGCAATAATACAAACCTCAGAAGGAAGCAATGTACGAATATGGTCATCACCATAGCAAAATCCATATCTTCCTAAGAAGTTCCAAAGACCTTCTTTGAATTGTTTGCGGGCAACTTTTAATTGCAAATAACAGACACCATCACTTGTTTTCACTTCACTAACAGAAACTTTTGAAGCTTCCTAGAAAAGATTAGATGACCACAAACCTATTAATGGAATTCAAATTATCAAGTATTGCATAAAAGGGATCATAAGAATCCATTTTGTAAGATGTGTGGCCAAGAAGTCCTTTAAAAGAAAAGGTTCAGGCTAAACTTGAAGAAATCAAAGATCCAGCAATTTGGTGGAATGTCACCAACGAGACAATAATATCAGTAGATAAAAACCCAGAAATGTCCTCTACTTCTAGAACACCTGAATGCCTCATCCTGGCACTAAATCATCTTGAACCCACAAGATACTAGTTCCTAAATCAACCATAGAACTTCAATGAGATAGTGTACATTCAAATGTGTAGTGTGCATTCAAATGTGAGATTTGAGAGCTTGAATTTGAGAAAGTGAAGGCTCTGTAACCTAGATAAGGTTGCTTAAAGTAACTGTAAATATACTAAATGACAGTAATCCACTAAAAGAAAAAAGCAACGTAAAACAAAAGAAGTGGTGAACAATGTTGTTTTTATGCTCACCTGACAACACGATATCAATTGGTCAGCTATACCAGTGTTATTCTTCACCTGCAATTGTAAATCAAGAAGCAGTATCATCAAGCTCATGAGAAGAAGATAAAGTTTTTCAGGATATAGCATCCATGTAATTGAGCAAAAAAACTGATGTTTTATCAACATATATAAAAATAACAGACATTTAACTCCCATATTTCCATTTCATCTTCTATTTTATTTTATGCTTTGGAGAAGGAGGGGAGTGAGGGCAGATATGGTGCCTAACTTATCTTCATTCACTCCGCCTATAGGAATTAAATTTCATCTGTGAGTACAAAGCTAGTGAGTGTTCTGTTACAATTCCGCACCCTTTACCCCGCATTTCATCTTATTATTTCTTCCTAATAACTTTGAGATGATGAAAGACCTTAAGGAAAATAAGAAACTACGAGTAACATTTGGATCAATGAAATTGCCGAATACAGATGAAAGATATGCAGAGAATGCCAAATCAGGACTAACCTTGTTCCTTTTCAGCTTTAAGCATTTTAAGCAGAGTAAACTTAGCATTCGCTTCAGTTCACTAACATGGCTGGGATGATAAATTGCTGTAGGAAGCTCAATATATCCAAAATGCCCTGAGAGGCACAAAGTTATGAAAATATTACACTAATCTTTCCAAATTTCATGGAGCCATAGGATTATGTTTTCATGAATAGACATATAATGAATTCTATAAAGAAAAGGTAAAAAAGTAGTTCATTTACACACCTTCACATTCTCCAAGTTCAGAAGTACCACATGATTCACATTTGCCAAATTCAAGTGGCAAACCAAGGAAGGGATTTCTGAACTGAAAAGAATGGCTAATGGGGCATTCACTAATCGATGCTGTGCTCTATTGAATAACATTGAAAACAGATTCAGTTTCAGGACAGTTATCTTAGCATTTCAAACAAGTTAGTCAATAAATAAGTCAATGGAAGTGAACGCTAGCTTTATAATGGGCTAGAGGCTCATTTGGCAACTTTCCCTTTCCCCATCCCTTATCCCAAGTTTCAGTTCCAAACTGCTGCATCACCATGTACTCAAAAATTAAAAAGCTTCTATCACAGCACTTTAGCTCACTGATGTACAAGTGAACACTTAAAATAACTTCCGCCAAATGATACAGGCAATTGTTCTCTGGAACCCACTCATTTTAGCCTATACAATTACAATTTCATTTTAAATATTTATAACAACACTAAATGGATCAAGCTGAAAATAGAAAAACATAGTCAGTAACTTACTATTTCTTTTTGAGTAGCCAAACCAAACTTAATTCCCACTATCTCCCCCTCAAATATGGATGAATGATGATTTTCCTCCATTTCTCTAAGAGTAATAAAGGTTCTGCTCCCTATAAACGATGAATTTGGGCAAATGAGTAAGAATTGACAGATGAGCAATACATAATACTACAGTAAAGATTTCAAATACCAATTTATCCACTGGCTAATGAGCAGAAAAAAACTTTAGATTTTGAAGGAAAATAAGACCATGCCGTCAACCTGCAAAGCTGTATCCAAAAGTCAAATCATAAACACAAGATGAAACAGCAAAACAGCTTAAACACCAATACAACCATATATACATGCATATTCCATACATGAAAAGATACACAAATATATGCATTTGAACATGGGTTGAATAAGATGAACGATAATGGAACTCCTTAAAGCCAAACACACACGAAGTACAGGTCATTATTTCTGTTAAAAATTTCCAAAGTACAATACAGCAAGTGGAGAAAAGAAAATAGAAAAAGAGAAAATAGCAAAGTTAGTTGCATCCACAGACAAATATCAGTTTCGCAGACGGGCATACTATGAATGTAGCAAAGACACATAAACGCAAATTGATGCAAATAAAACACATTTTCCACACAGAACCTTTAAAATAAATAAGTAATAGAATAGAAAACGGAAAAGAAAACCATTTTGCATTAAAATACATGAAACTCAGACACATAAAACTTCGCCCCAAAATCTAGGAAGAAAAATGGTTCACTTCCCATTGCCTTGCTTCAAATTACTGTCAGCATAACCCCAACCGGAAAAATAATATATGAAATGAGAAAATAGGAACAAAAAAATGCACTAGCATTCCGTGAGAACTTCCACTACCATCTCCACTTGTACTTTATTGCTGTTAAACCAAAGCCTTTAACATCATGATCAAAAAGAAGAGAACTCAACGTATTCCAGAAATGGGACCTAGTTTGGCTTGGGAGATAGCTATGGCAAATAAAAGGGCAACAGAGACCAGAATGCTTCATACATCATTTTGTTTACCACCAAAACAAAAATATAAAAATCAAAGCACAATGACTCGGAGAGCAGAAACATTCCAACCAGTTTCCTCAGTTATACGTATGGTGAACGATCGTAGAAACCAATATTGCAAAGTGCCATTCCTCTATTCGTTCGCGAATTTCCTTGATTGCCAAAAAAAATATAAAAAGGTATCGCAAGAAGAAGAGAAAGACCGACGATAAATTTTCAGGAACATCTGAGCATTTCACTTGCATGCAAAATGAAACGAAAGCCCAAAATCAAAAACAAAGAAATGAATAGACAAAGCGCCCCTCAGCCGAAACAAAACGGGTTTTAGAGTGAGAGACTGGCAAGCATTAAAAAAATGGAAGCCTTAGAAAAAAGAACGAACAGATTAATGGCCCGCCTTGACAGTGAGTGTTCATAAAAACAAAACAACCATCCATGCGATGATTTCAACTTCCTCTCACTCAAAGCACGACATGCAGCAACCACCTGTAAAGTCCGGTTTTCTCTGGACTTTGACCCAAAAGTGCCCTAAATCAAATGACTCTGGAGTCAAAGAAGCAAAGGAATGGGCGAGACAAAGTGGATGCATTTGATTATTTGAAAGAAAGATGGAAACTTTAAACGCACCAAAATGCAATGAAGGCAACGCAACTAAATGGGCGTAGTGGAGACTGGAGAGTACGCCGGCTGTACCCTAGAGAAAGAAAGTCCTAATGCGGCAGTTAGTAGTACTCCCACCGTCACACTGCCGGTAATGCGTTTGGAACAAATTTTAGAAATTTTTGCTTAAGCTTTCTTTTGGCTAAATAAACTTATATAATTAAATTTAAGTTGTTTTATTGATATATAATATAATATTATATGAAAGAACTAATTAAAAAATGACTATGAATTCAATTCTTACAATATATGCAACATTCACTGCTGATTTGCTTAGTAGAGAATAGCATATGAGGAGAGGAGTAAGGTGCCACTTGCAATCAAGCAGAACTGCTGGCTGTTTTTCCTGGAGGGATAAAGCCGTAGTACCAAACTCACCAGAAAATAAAGCAAAGCAAATTAAAATTGGAAACAACATTCTCGAAAAACCATAAGTAAAATAAGAAATGACAAAAAAAAATCAATTTGAACCTCTCTAAATTTAAGTTAGATCCTAATATTTTTAACTCTAATGTCTTATAAACATTTATATTACACGATTTTAAAGTAAACCTCAAACAAAGTCCTTATCGTTATTAGGACTATAGAGTTAAAGATACACGTAACACTTTTTTAATTTTCTAAAAAATTTTAGAATTATAGATGACAAAGCCCAACTGACACATGTAAACTTTATAAATAGATTTATTAAAACAAAAAAAGAAGGAAATTACCGCTGAAGTAAAAAAAAAAAAAGAAGGAAACTATCGCTGAGGTGCCTTGTAGCCCCTAGGACTCTGTAGTTACTTGACCCGATTATGCAACCCGGGTGTTGCAGCCCTTGGTAGCTCGGGCCGCTAGTTAGCATTAATATATTACACACAAAAAACCCTGATATGTGTGTTAAGGTCAAGGGTTAGAAAGGGAATTCTATACGGTAGTCAATAAGGTTATTGCATAGTTGGGTCCCTAGTTTATTTGTCTTTTGAACCAGTCGACCCATACAATGCCTTAAAGCCTTTGATGTCCAACCTCTGTGGCAATTGTCTTCTTCTATCCTTACCTTCTTCTCTCCTTATATCTGCTCTCTCTCTTGACTATATATTCTTTTCTATCGATTCTGCATTCTTCCTTTCTTTCCATTAGACTTTGTCGTCTCTGTGTTCTCCCCAAATCCCTAATTCGTAACATGTTGCTATCATACAACTGCTACCCTGGATCGACGAATTCAAAATTTCGCACAGTTAATAGTCAGCGCAGTCTATGCTATCTTTTTAGAAGATGTTAGAGGTAACTGATTAATTACTTTCTGTAAACCATATAACTTGATTTAGGGGTTGGATTTTTTTTTTCAATCTTAGTTATGTATTACAAGTCTAGGGTTTGTGATTTGGGATCTAAGTATCATTTTTTGTTATAGGGTTTTGAAATTGAAACTGTCAAAGCTATCGAGTTCCTTTACTACTTTTTTTGTTAACGTTGTATCAAGATCCAATGTTAATGTCTTTTAAATCCATTGTTTGACGAAAGATTTTCTGTTGCTACTCTAGTTTTTAATATACCCTGATAATGGTTTGTTATTCCCAGTTAACTATCTTGTGTGGTTGCCATGGATAATTGGTTGCTATTTTTCGTTGATATGAGAAAAACAAAGAAGGTTGCAAAAATTGCCAAGCAACTCCGAGAAGCTTATGAGGTGGAAATATAGACTGCATGATTGGTGTGTGTAGTAGTTTTATTTTTTGATTTGAAGTATAGTCTTATTTCGTAAGAAATTAATGTTATGTCCTTTTTTCATTCATAAAATGTGATGCCCTCATTGAAAATCAAGGTAACTGATCTGTCATTTTTCAAATTTTCTAATGTAAATTTACTTACTTTTACAGCATTTTTTCTTCAGTTTGATCATCCAGAGAAGCAAAGGTTAACGAAGCTTCTGGTGAAATTCTTGAAACCAAGGTATTCTCTTGTTGGAGTGGTTTTGCTTGTAGTAATTTATGTCATGCATAGATGTTGTCAATGGAAAACTTGTTGTGTGCTGCAGTAGGCAATGTACTTGTGTAATACTTGATGCTATAATAAAAGATGAAAGTAGTAATGACTTTTATTTGCTTTCATCGACCTGAATGACTGGAAAATTGAGAATCTTAAGGTTGTGCCATAAGTCAGACCTAAAATTTTAGTTGCTTTTTCTAATTTTCCATCGATCAAATTGATTAAACATGAAGCTATGCAGCATATGTAACAGATTTCACGAGTATAAAACTTCAAAAATGAAAAAGTTTTTAAATCCTGCTAGCCCTAACTTAGTTGTTATCGGTCTAAAAACAAATACTTGTTAAGAGCTGCATCCAAAGTATGTTCCACAAGAATTTATCCCTTTTGCTGCTAATGCAGGTTAATTTAATGTTATCAACCTCTGAATCATGCTTGTGCCTTGTGGCATGGCTTGCTTGTGTCTAATATTTACTCTCCTCCTATTCCAAGGTTTATGCGTACCGCACAAACAATTGCATTTTTTTGGCAGTATATGAACATCTTGTAAGTAATAATTGCATCCTTTTTTTGAAGTTCTTGTTGCAATATTCCCTTACTAAGAGCAACGGGTTTACAATAGCAATTTATCTTGGAGTTGTAAATTTCTTGACACTAGAACTGGTACTCAGTTACCTTTAAGTCTGACTAATGAATTTTGGTTGTCTTTGCAGGTTTGGTCTAGTTTTATTGGTATTTCTTCTAGAACATTTGACAAAACTCTGGTTTCTCATACGGAACTTTGGTTAAAAGGATGTAGCTAAGTTTTTGACCACTTGTATGGCGATGGGGTTTGGCGGAACCCTAGTTAAAGGTGTTTTTAACGTGTGATCACAAGAAGGAATTGGCAGCTAATTACGTACTGGAAGAAGCTGGCGATTTTTGATGATTGAGTGGCTTTGGATTCATGGTTTTAGTCTTACAATAGGATTGACAACTTGGGTATTGTTTTCATTACATTGTAAACTCAATCATGAATGTGGAACTTCATTTTGTTTACTTTCTATAGAAGGGGATTTAATATAGATTTGTAAAACTTCTAACATAGCCGATACAATTTTCAAAAGTTGATGCCAAGTTCTTGACCAATGCTTTCATATGCTTTTGCATTGATCCTATTTTGACTTCAGCAAAATTTGAATAGCCAAAGGCCAAACTTGAAAACTACTGCATCTTTGAACACATTTAAGCTTTAAATGTGAGATACAATGTACCTCAAAGGGCTTTATGTTGTTCAGTTCACGTGTGTATGAAGTAATTGGTCATTTAATTGTTAATGAAGATACATGGAAAAGGAGAGGAAACAGAGTTTAATGTTTAGAATGGCCAGCGTAAAGGTCATTTGGGGTCTTAGAAGAAATTTAGCAAAAGTTAAAACTGTGTCTAATCCAAAGCTATTAGTTTCCTAGAAAATTGTCAATAATCAATTAATTATGTATATCATGATTTACAAATCATTGGGGTAAAAAGAAATTTTGCTTCCATCATTCCTGATAAATGAACTACTGATATGAAATTTGGTTTTTCTAATTTCCAGTATCATATTACATAACTTCCGTAATGTATAATAACAATGGCTGACTACTTGCACAATTTCTATGTACTGGTGTCAATATATGTTACCCAAAAAGAAGAAACAAAAAAATGACGCTACAACTTTCAGATCTTATGCTAGCCAAGTCATCATCTTTTGGACTACATCATATTTTACTAGCTCCTAGGGATCCTTCATTCGATAACTTTCATGGTACACTAGAACAACAGGTTAGTTTTCACTAGAACTTTCTTATGAAACTCCCAGCCCACAGTTGCAGAACACTTAGTGGGATAAACAATAAGAGTTCCAATAGCTGGCCTTCCTTTTAATTACTATAGAAAAAGTGTGTTCTTCAAAGATTTAACTTCATAATCCTTGCTTGTTTCCACCAACCTTGATAACACCATCATCATCCTCATCCAAATCAAAAGTTTCAAAATGTTTTTCCTTTGTACAACTTAAATCTACTTTGCAGTATGCATATCTCTCCTTAAGAATGAGATGAATAGTTAAAATCATCTTTCCTAGTCCCTGAAAAGTAATAGTTCTATAAAAACACAAATAAAAAAAGCTCTCAACATTTGTCATGGATTTAGTAAGTTTAATAATAACATGCACCTGGTCATCCTCTAGAATCCCTTCCAAAAATTTACAGCTTCATGTTTCCATCTTAACCATCCATGATAAAGCAATTCTCTGAAGAGATCATCAAGTTTAGTTGAATGAAAACAGAGGCCAACAACCATTTCAATAACATTCATGTATAAAAGCAAGAAAACAAGAATGAATTATGCAACCATAATAAGATTAAACAAACATTTAATTTAGCTAATCCATTCAACAGTTGATGACACAGGAAAACAACACAGGAAATGAATTTTACCTCTTGGATGCTTGGAAAGTCTGCATTTAATGCCAACAATTGTATCTATTAAATTCATTATGACTTCACTTGCAATATAATTTCAGTAGATTTTGTTGTTTTCATTATGCAAATCGTCATTAGTTCTTGCAATCAAATAAGTTTAGAACAAAC
>JAOXYD010000001.1:7463108-7481292 GCA_028565735.1 Pinacopodium congolense | reverse complement strand
AAATTTGTACTCTTGTCACTTTATATTAAGTATAAGTCACTCTTAATCCATTATATACAAACTATTTGTATAATGTGAACTAACTACTTTTATTCAATAATATATTTCTAATCATACCTTGAACATTACACTAATGTTGAATCCAAATTCAGTATCATGTACTCAAAGTATGAATTAGAAATATATATATGATCTCTATCATATCAGTTATTGACAAGAAAAATCATGCAACGATTTTCTTCTAATGATAACTATTACCATATAAAAGAAAATGTCTTTAATTGTAGTCTAACTGAAACCCTAGCCTCAACTACTTGCAACTGCCGCCAGCCACCATCTTCAATGCCATATCTCTTAACACCATCGACATCAACCTTGTCGCCACCGTCATTGTTCAACCATGGGCGAGAGATCCTACATTCGGCAATATATAGCTCATGCCACCACAAACCTAGCCGTCTGCCTACTGCCTCCATGGGTGTCACCTACTTCCTGCCTCCATGGGTGTCCCCTGCCTACAGCCATGGGTGCCACCCTCTTTGCATCTGATTAAAGCAAATCAAGAGTAGTGACAGAAACTGTCACTACCCCTTTATGCCGCCAAGCACACCTCTGCTTGGTAGCGGAGCTTCCAGACTAGTGGTGGCACTGGTCTGGGCAAAACAAACCCAAACAAAAAGCCAAGTTCAAAAAGATGCATCTCCAAACACAGTCCGAATAGAGGCAGTTTTAGGAATAGCAGAAAAGGCAATGGACCATTCCAGAAGTAATAACACATCTATATGCACTGTACCAATTTACAAAACCCTGTAAGACAGACCTTTTTTCTTTTAAGTAAATTAAACAAGGAGACTAGCAGAAATTTAAAAGAACTAAACACGATATGCGCTTTACAGAAACCAAATAGGAGAGAGATCACGCAGGATACCTTTTCCAGAAAATAACAGGTAGCAAACATATCCAGAAAAAAAGGGCTAGCAACAAATATATATTCAGGAAACAATTTCTGGAATTTGGGTTTTTAATCAAAGTTCAATCAAGTTTCTTTTTGAAATGTTCAGATTCAAGTTTTGCAACATCTTGCAAATCCAATTCCAGAATCATTCGATAATAATCAAACAATAACAATTTAATCAAGTTATAGAATAAAGTCCACTCTGATACCATTGTTGAAAAATTGGGAAGCGATCTAATCGCGCAACAGAAGCAAAAACAAACAAAAACAATTTTCAAGTTCTTCAATTTCCTATAAAGCCAAGATCTCGATATTCTATAATAAGATTAAATCGTAAAAGCAATAAAGAATGAATCTAAATTTATACCTTATTTTAAAACTTGATCAAAGTCTTCATTTTCTCGTATTCATCATAAAAACCACTTGAGTTGCACATGTGTCCAGCCTTTAATAGTATCCACAGGTCTATTAGAAGAGAACTCAAAACAATTTTGAGAGTAAGCAAATTCGTGCTAGTAACCCTAGGGTTGCCTCCTTATATAGTGAAAATTTCATATTTTTCCTAATATTAAAATTAAATATAAATCATAATTAAATTCTAACTTTAATTATAATTATAATTTAATTTTAATTAAATCAAATATCTTATATTTGAAGTTTCTTAAACTTTACAATTAAGTCTAAATTAATTAAATTTTGCTCTCTTCCAATAAACATATATGTGTGACCCATTAGGTTCCTAATATGTTGGTAATGATCATAATTATAATTCTAATTCATAATTAGAATTAGAAAATTTTTAACTCCTTTTAATTTATCTTTAAATCTCCAATTAAATAATTTATGATTATAGATCAAGATTGATGTCTAGTAACATATGATGACCACCCAAATAATAGAAATGTCAAATTGGTTTTGACTTAACTCGTCCGTATATGATTTTTCGTATAATTCAATTCTTTCGTCATACAATGTTCCGATTAGACATAGAGTATGGAATTAGTGTCTTCTCTACTTGAATCTAATCATATTAATTCTTCACTATTAGTAATTGATTTTATTAATGACATTTGAAAACTCTTTTTCAAAGTATCACTCCACTTTGGCCAAGGATTTCATAAATCAATACTAATCAAGAACAACAGAACGTTCTCCCTAATTACTTTAGGGTGACGAATCCTATATTGATCACTTAACTACCTCCATATAGTTCCTGCTATATCCAATGACTACTGAGTGAACTTTCCATGGTTAGAATAGGTTGTAAGTAGCATCAAAACATAACAATTCCTATACAAGATATCCTTGGTGATCTCAAGTCTAAGGGTCACTTATATAATCATCAAAATGAGTATTTCCATAGACACATAAGTAATGTTCCATATGGAATTCTCATATCGGGTCAGTTCAGTTAACTTGTTCTTTAACAAGTACCCACATGTTTGTTCAACTATCTTCATGCTTCAGTCTATGAAACTGACTACTTCTTTCATAAGGAAAAACATAACTTGTACTAGTCTTTTCGCTATATTAATGTTCAGTCTTAATAGAGCAATGACTAGGAACAATTTATAGACAATATTTAATTACAACATGAATCTCATAATTATAATCTCCATTATAATTTCATTTTTAATACATATTTATCATATGAACTTTATTTTATACATCAGTTTATTAAATAAATATGCATAAAATAAATAATGCTTTTAATAAAATATGTCACAAATTCACAACCAATCGATTGGCTATAAGGAATAAACCAACACATACTTCATTGTTCTGATTAAGAAAATGGACAGAGAGAGACATAACATAGAATAAGGAAAGGGAAAAATATTGCCTTGACTTCTTGGCGAGCATTATAATGTAATGGTTTAAGGTTTCATCTTAAGATCTAAGATTTGATTTTAACTACGATGCTTCTTTTAGTTTGATGCCAATATATCTTCTTCTTCTTCTTCTTTTGTTGCTTATGGACAAACAATGGACATCATTTAGAAGAAGGATTGGTTCCTCCTAACATGGAAAATTACTGTGAACCAAGTTTAATTTGATTGGATTTGAATTTGGATTTAAGTTCTTATATTTTGGTTAATTTGAGATTGGGCATGACAAACTTTATTTTTAATTTGATCAATTATAAAAAATTAGGATAATCTAATCTAAAGATAATAGAATAAATTATATTTAATAGGGATGAGACTCCAGTATTGAAGTTATTGAATTAAAATTTGATATTGCAACAATAAATGTGATTGTTGTAACTGTCATTGGATACAACAGTTGAGGTATTTATATGTAAAGAATACAATAAATAAAACCAGCTACTACAGTAAAATACAAAATAAAACTACTGGTACAGTAAAACTCCGTTCTCCCCTGTTTTGAGAAACTTACTATAGTAACTCTAGACAGATGTGAATAGAGACATGGTGTGTGGTAACTACTGAGTCAATCATTTTCTGAATACCTTCTAAGTGCAATACCCCCCCTTAAGCTGAACTCTTATAGATGTTAACAAGGTTTAGCTTGTCCAGTAACTCCTGAAGGCATGGAGCAAGAATAGGTTTGGTGAATCCATCAACTAACTGACCCGAGATCAAAGAGGAAGAAGATGTATTAAACCCGATTGAAGCTTCTCCCAAACCACATGACAATCTAATTCAATGTGTTTTGATCATTCATGAAACACAAGATTGTTGGCCAAATGGATAGCGGACACATTATCACAGTAAACGAAAGCCGAAAAAGAAGGTAAAATGTGAGGAGCTTGAAGAACATACACAATCCACTGAAGTTCACATGTAAGAGAAGCTAGAGCTCGATACTCAGCCTCGAAAGAAGAATAAGAGACAGTGTGTTGCTTCTTAGACCTCCATGAGATTAGCAAAGCACCCAAGAAAACACAGAATCCAGTGACTAATCGTCTTGTATCTAGACAACTTGCCTAGTCAGAATTAGAAAAATCTTTCAAAATCAAAGGTGAAGTAGCTAGGAAAAACAAGCCTTGACCAGGTGATACCTTAAGATAACGAAGCACTCTGTGCACAGCACTCAAATGTAATGCCGTAGAAGACTCCAAAAATTGAGATAAATGCTAAACATCAAAGCTAATATCTAGACGAGTATAAGTTAGGTAGATTAGCTTGCTTACCAAACGACGATACCAAGTAACATCTATAAAAATACCATCACCTTCCTTTGTCAAACAAGTACCAGCCACCATGGGAGAATTCACAAGTTTAGAAGATGTGAAATTAGCTTCTTGTAATAAATCCAAAACATATTTCCACTGAGAAATATGTATACCAGAGGAACTATGAGCAATTTCCATTTCCAAAAAATAATGGACTTTGCCAAGATTCTTAATCTTGAATTGAAAATCTAAGAAATGCTTAACTAGAATAATTTCCTGAAGATCATTACCAGCAAGCATTACATCATCAACATAAACTAATAAAATGACAACATCAGCTCCTTTAGTCCGAATAAACAGGGAATGATCAGCTGGAGCTTGAGCAAAACCTTCTTGTAACAAAGCCTGAGTTAGTTTATAATTCCATTGTATACTAGCCTGCTTTAAGCCATAAAGGGACTTACGTAAACGACAGACCTAATGTGACTGAGAAGGAGCAAAGCCTGGTTGTAAATCCATATAAACTTCCTCGTTGAGATCACCATGTAAAAAGGTGTTATTCATATTAAGTCGATACAGAAACTAACCTTTAGTTGTAGCTAAGGTCAAGACAATTCATATAGTACTGGCCTTCACAACTGGAGAAAAGGTGTCTATATAATCCAAACCTTCACGTTGGGTATATCCCTTTGCTACAAGCCTAGCCTTGTAGCATTCAATGTGTTCATCTGCTTGGAATTTCACCTTGTAAACCCATCGACAACCAATACGTGATTTACTTGAGGGTAGAGAAACCAAATCCCAAGGGTTATTATTATGTAAAATCTGTAATTCAGATGCCACAGCTACCGTCCAACACTCTTGTTGAGCAGCCTCTGTGTAAGATTTTGGTTCAATAGTATGCTGTATCTGCACAGCAAAAGATTGGTACACCGGTGATAATCACTCATAGGAATTTACCAAAGATAATTGATGAGGAGGTGTACATCTGAGGATAGGTAAAGAACTTCCTCTGGGTAAATCATAATGGTATTCAGAAAGATAATGAGGCAATTGACGTTGCCTAGAAGATCTTCGAACCATGGGGTGAATACCATTTAAAGAATCATTGATAACATGGCTAAAAGACAAATAATGTTGATTTTCTAAAGAATTATCACACTGTTGTGTATCAACATAAGGAATAGGTAAAACCATGGAAGAATGATGAGCATCAGGACTATTTGAATATGGAAAAACTTGTTCATAAAAGCTAACATCTCTGAAAAAAAAAGTTCTTAAAATTCATATCATACAAGATATATCCTTTAGTCCCCTTCGGATAACCAAGAAAAATACATTTAGTAGCTCTAGCATCTAGCTTTGATTTCATTCTGTGATGAGTAGATGCAAAACTCAAGCATCCAAAAACTCTCAAGTCATGTAGATTAGGTAATTTCTGAAACAAAACTTGATATGGCATGCGATTTTGTAACAAGGGAGTGGGAGTAACATTAATAAAAAAAGCAGCATGCTCTACACAATATCCCTAGAAACAAAGAGGCAGATGACTTTGGAATTTCAAAGCCCGTCCAACATTCAAAATATGTTGATGTTTCCTCTCCACAATACTATTTTGTTGAGGAGTTTTAACACAAGTAACCTGATGAACAATACCTTTTTCTTAAAAAAATGTGTTCATCTGAAACTCCTTACCACCATTTGTACGAATACACATAATTCTAGATTCAAACTGAGTTTCCACATACTGGTAAAACTGTTGAATTAATGTTCGAACTTCATGTTTACTAGCCATAAGAAACAACCAAACATATATGCTAAAATCATCAACTATTGTAAGGAAATATAACTCATCCTTTATTATTTGTATAGGTGCCAGTCCCCATATGTCCATATGAATAAACTTAAAACAAGATATAGATTTAGTTATGCTAACAGGAAAAACCTTTCTCTTTTCTTTTGCAAAATGACATACATCACAAAGGTGAATAAGAGACTTAATGTTCAAAGCTGGATATAATTGTTGTAACAGGTTTATTCTAGTAGAAAAAGCATGACCAAATCTCATATGCAAGATATCAAGAGATTGATAAGCATTAGAAATAGAATTACAAACGTAATTGTTCTTCAAATGTAATTGATACAATCCTCCTTTCAAGTCAGCTGATCCAATCGTCATCTTTTTGCACATATTCTGAATAATGCAACATTTAGCATCAAAGAGTAATGTGTATGTTGATCCTTTCAACAATTGACTCACTGAAATAAGATTAAATGAGAAACCAGGGACATAGATGACTTGTTCAAGCCGTAAGGAACCGTTCAAGATTACAGTTCCAATATGCATAACCTCAGTACTTTCTCCATTTGGCAATTTAACAGAAATATCAGTAACATATGTGTGAGATTGAAATAGATCAAGTGAACAAGCTATGTGATCCGTTGCTCCAGAATCTATATACCAAACATTGGAAATCTGTGTTATTGCATAAGAGCATGATAAGACAATCTTACATGCTGCTGAATCATTCATGCCAGTGTTAGTTAAAGCATTCACCCTTTTATTGGTGTAGTGACCTTCATTTTGAATTAGTGCCAGAAGCTTAGCATGTTGTTCTTGTGTGAAGCTGAACATCTGTCGATTGTCATGTTGACTAGTATTGTTTTGTAAAGACTGCATTTCATTGTTATTATACTCTTCTTCCATCACTTTATTATGTAACATCGGTATTGCTGTTATCTAATTCACCTGATGTTGTTTTTCTTTTGGTTTGTATCATGGTGGAAAACCATGTTTCCGATAGCATTTATCTTCAATGTGATTTGTATACCCACAAAAGGTGCAAACTAGTTTCTTATTATTGGCATATCTTTTATTGAAGACAAAAGAACCTCTTTGATTCCTATTAGCATTGAAAACATTGGCCTGTATATTCTATGTTGATGCACAACTGTTAAACTAAGTTGCTTCTCTTATTGACGAATTATTGAGAATACCTTTTTTACACTAGGTAAAGGTTCAGTTACCATGATTTCAGATCTCACAGTAGCAAGTGTCTCTTCTAAACCCCTCAAGAATCAAATAACATAATCTTGCTCTAACAAATTTTTCATATTTAAGACCATTCCACATGAACATTTAGGGTTGCAGCGACAATTAGGAAGTTGCCTCAACACCGAAATTTCATCCCAAATAACTTTCAATTATGTGTAATACTCAGTCACTGTAGCTCTCCTTGTTTTAAGGCATATAACTCTTCCTACAATTCTGCTAACTGAAAACTATCCCCTTCAGTAAAACGATAACGCAAATCATTCCAAACATCAACTGTTTGTTCAAAACACAGCACACTTTGAACAATTAAATTTGTTACTGAATTTAAGATCTAAGATACTACCATATTATTGCATCTGTCTAAATCTCTTTACAAATCATTAAGATTTTCTTCCTCTTGTAATCGTCATACAAGCTTTAATAATATTCAATGATGAATTGTCAAGAATCTTTATGAACATTCAAGAATGACGAAATTTGCTAGTAAAATACAAAATAAAATTACTAGTACAATAGAACTCTGTTCTTCCCTATTTTAAGAAACTTGCTACAATAACTCTAGACTGACATGAATACAGACATGATGTGTGTAACTAGTGAGTCAATCATCATCTAAATACCTTCTAAGTGCAATAGAAGTTAAACTAAAATTCGTATTCGGACCTGATTGTTTTCTTAAATTCAAACCCGATTGTTCCTCGTACATGCTCAAAGAATTCTCTCCTCGCATCCTGTTTTTTCTTGATTAGTGAAGGAACATGCGATGACATATCTAAGTTTTGGTCAATCAAGACGTCCCTGTCGACCTCTTCTATTGAAGTAGTATGTAAAGCAGTATAATCAACTAATTACCCACGCTTACTAAGACACGAAATTGCGAAAAGAAATTCCGCGGTCGTAAAGATCGATTATACTGAATACAAAATGATACACAAACTTCGATGCAATATTCTTTTAATAAATACAGATGACATTAAATACAATTTAAATGGAACATCTATTTCAATACAAACAGCTTTTAGCATAGACTCTTAATCAACATTAATGCAGACGTACGAGGTAGTCTTGCTTATTATTACAAGGTCACATCAAACAATGAAACATTGTTAACAAACCGATTGCAATACCTACAGCACTTGGCATAGACTCCATGTGGAATAATTAGACCCCTTCTTTTTTTTTAACCTGATCACAACCTTTATTCCTTTATTTTGTTCACTAATAATATAAAAATCCACACACAAAATAAATTGACTTCTCAGTGAAATGCTGGTATTATTCTTCATAGAGAGCGATTTTCCATTTCACCCACCAATCAACCCCGAATTATGCACCACCGCCGCCTGCATTGACGTCCACACCGACGCCTCCTTCGCCTGCAACGACACCAGCATCGACGCCTATATTGATGCCTCCACCGCCGCCTACATCGATGCCTACACCGATGTTTGCATTGACGTCAGCAACACCTAGAAGTTGACGATTGAGAACAACACCATGCTCCATCGAAAGTCGCCCCGCTTGTGCTATCACCATCACTATCATCAACATGAACAATAATACACCAACCCTACCAATATTTCTCAAGCTCGTCATCCCCATTTCGGATGTCCAAAATCTGAGAAGACAAAAAATTAAAGTAAGAGCGGTATTGAACTTATTCCAAGTTAATGTACTTCTGCGTATGATTAGTGGTATTTATAATGCCCAACTCTTGATTGGAATTTATATTGATGAGAAACGTGTAAAGAAGTGGCAATTAATTTGTAGTTAT
The DNA here is from genome assembly GCA_028565735.1 of Pinacopodium congolense. Taxonomy (NCBI): domain Eukaryota; kingdom Viridiplantae; phylum Streptophyta; class Magnoliopsida; order Malpighiales; family Erythroxylaceae; genus Pinacopodium; species Pinacopodium congolense. The sequence continues at coordinate 7,472,369 of JAOXYD010000001.1, read as the reverse complement.
TCTAAAACGTATGAGGTGGAATGAATAAGTTGGAACTATAAGGTCGATATCTACCAAAAAAAAAAAAAAACGCTAAACAATTATGGACAAATAAAAAAAAGGAGAAAACAAAGGAGATGGTCGTTATCAACAATTAATCATTCAAAAATATCAAGTTCTGTATCTCTTATTATTCATATTTTAAAGCATTGTTAAAAGTGAGATGGTTTGTTTATTTTTGCAAGGACTTTTGAAATGGAAGTCCATGATCTGTAAGCTACTAATTTCATTATTTAACCCACTTTCTCAAGAACGTGAGGGGGTGCAGGTCATTTTTATACGAGATCGTATAAGCAAGCGCACATCATTACCTTAACATGGAGAGCTGAATTTTTTTTCAGAGAATTCCCTGAAGGACCAAATAAAGAGATGGGAAATATGAGACTTGATCATTTACAGTTTAGGATAACACTTACGTCGTTATAGTGCCTGCAAAAATATTTAAAAAATCATCAACAAAAGCTTGTACAGTAGGGTTCAAAGTGGCTAAGATTTTGGGCAACTCCATTTACATTACCACTTACAAGTAATTTGGGTTGAATAAATAAAATGATAAGAAGAAAAAGTATCAATAATATTTTTTGTGTGGATAAATTCGACAATAAGATTTAATGTGATAACGTCGGAAATGTTTTTCTAGTTATATATAACAATTCGGAAGCCTGCAGTCTCCTGGCTGGTTCACAGGTTGCTTTTGTGTTTATAACATTAAACAAAAATCACGGAAATTGTTTAAGGTGGTTTAAGTGATAAAACTAATTTTTTTTACAAATCTTTTAGTTTAATAAATTAAAGATTCAAATTTTAATTAAAGGGTTGTAAATCATCTCAATGTTGAAGTTTTAAAGTTCAATTAATCAAGTATTGTTCTTTAGCTAATTTGTCTTCCCAAACAAAGGATAGTAAAAAATATGGGACATTCTTCTTATTGCTCATCCACTTCTCGTATGCGTGAAACGTTTTAAACAGTTATATCATAATTATTTGTATGATAACTGTTAATATTAACATAGGAGAATGAAGAGGATAATGAACGAAGAAGAGAATCGTAAACTTTATTTGTGTGTTTCTATATAAGGTACATCATCTATATTTATACACAAATTGTGAGCTAATTATACATTAAAAAAAGACTATCTCTTATAAATACAATCATAATCAAATTCAATCTCTATAATCTCTCATGATCATAAGAAATTTAAAAAGATCATGTTAACACCCCCCCTTCAAACTCATGGTGGTATAATAGATGTCAACTTAAATTTGCTTACAAGATGTTGAAATTAAGTAGAAAGATGAGTCTTGGTGAATATGTCAGCTGTTTGATCAGCAAAAGAGATATGAAATAAACGTATAGTCCCATGATGGACATAATGATGAACAAAGTGACAATCAAGTTTAATATATTTGGTGCGCTCATGAAAAATATCATTATAAGAAATCTGGATGACACTTCTATTGTAACAAAAAAAGTGCTAATGCCGAAGAATGTGTGATATCCATATCAGTTAATAACCATCGTAACCAAAGCAATTTAGATGTAGCATCAGCAAATGAACGATACTCATATTCGGTACTAGAACAAGAAACAACATTTTGCTTTTTGCTATGCCAAAAGATAAAGGAATCTCCTAAGAATGAATAATAGCTAGTAGTAGAGCCTCGATATGTTAGATCGCTAGCCCAATCAGCATCATAGTAGCCAAATAAAACCAAAGATGATTTAGCAGAGAAGTGTAAACCATAAAAGAGAGCGCCCTTAATATATCGAAGAATCTGAAGTACCGTAGAAAAATGAGTAGAGTGAGGAGCTGACATAAATTGCCTAACTAAATGAATATCATAAGATATGTCAGGTCTAGTAATAGTGAGATAAAGAAGACTTCCAACAAGTTGTCAATATAAAGTAGGATCTTGAAGAGGAGTGCCATCAAGAGGAGTAAGTTTACAATTGGGCTCCAAGGGTTTGGATACTGTTTTGTTATCAATGATATCAACTCGAGAAAGTAAATTAGATACATACTTAGCTTAAGATAGATAATAGCTTTCATAATTGTAAGAAACCTTAAAGCCTAAAAAATAAGTAAGTAAACCAAGATCTTTCATTTCGAAATATGTATGAAGATATTATTGTAAACCAGAAATAGTAGAGGCATCATCGCCTGTGATTATCATATCATCAATATAAAGTAACAGGAGGGTAATACCACTATCGGTCTTTCGAGTGAATAAAAAAAATCATGTAGACTAGAAACAAACCAGAACTAAGTAAGAGTATAACTAAATTTGGCAAACTAGACCCTTGTGCTTATTTTAAACCATATAAGGCTCATCGAAGCTTACAAACCTTATAAAGAGAATGATATCTTGGAGGAGGATGCATATAAACTTCTTCTGTTAAATTACCATAAAGACAAGAATTTTTAACATCCATCTAGTAAAGTTTCCATTAACGAATTGCAGTTATATCTAAGAGACTATGTATAGATGTTAAACGGGTTACTGGAGTAAAGGTTTCTTCATGATCGATTCCATATTCTTGAGTGTATCCTTTGGCTACTAAACAAGCTTTGTAATGTTCAACAGTTCCATCAAAATGAGTCTTGATTTTGCAAATCCACTTGCAACTAATAGGAGCCTTATTTAGAGGATGATCTACTAAGTCCAAAGTATGAGTTTTCTCCAAAGCTTAATTTTCTTCTTTCATAACGTACTGTCAAAGGGGGTCAGTACTTACCTCACGATAAGAGCGAGGTTCATAAATGATGGCAATAGCAGAGTAATAATGAAAATCAGTAAAATAATGAACTTACTTGACTTGAATGACGAAGATTAGTGTTAAAGGTAGATGTAGATACAAGTGCAGGATCAATAGTTGGAATAGATTCAGGAGGAGTAGGTAAGGGAGGTCATTGAATCATATCAGAAGTACCTGTGTCAAGACTTGGAAACAATTCTATTTAGGAATCAATGAAAAATCAAAAGTCAGTATTGACCGATTGATGAAATTTTGACATAGAGGAGAACATGATAGTTTCTCAGAAGGTAACATGACATGAAACTATTGGAAATAGGATCCCAATAAAGACAACCTTTATGTTCAAAGCCATATCCCAAAAAACAACATAGACGAACACAAGGTTCTAATTTTGTATATTTATAAGGATTTAAAAGAACAAAACAGGTACAGTCAAAAGGTTTGAGAGTGTAATAATCAGGAGGTTTACCAAATAGCCTTTCAAACGGGAATAAATTTTAAAGAACCAAAGTAGGAAGGCAGTTGATAATGTGGACAACAATAAGTGCTGTTTCACCCCAAAATTTTTCTAGATATGACACAAATAGAAGAAGGGTGTGCACAAAATCAAGAATATAACGATGTTTTCTTTTAGCACTTCCATTCTGCTGAGAGGTATGAGGACAAGACCGTTGAATAACAATCCTTTATTGATGAAGAAAGTGTAGTAAAGAGTGATCTCGATATTCCATTGTATTATCTGTTATAAGGATTTGAATAATATAAGAAATTTGGGTTTTAATTATGTTTGCAAATTTGATATATATATACTCAGGATAATTCATATTGATGTTTAAAAAATATATCCAAGTAAATCGAGAGAAATCATCAATAAATAAAATAAAATAACAAAAACCATTTATCGAAAGGACAGAGAAGGACCCCAACTATCAGAATGTATTACACCAAATGGTTTGTCCGAAATAGAATTACTATTAGTGAAAGATAAAGCAGGTTGTTTAGCAAGCTGACAATTTAAACAAGCAAATGGTTTAAATTGCGTAGAGCCTAACAGTTCACAAGAAATTAAGGCTTGAATTTTACTAACAGAAGCATGACCAAGACAAATATGCCATTGTGTAATAAAGGAGTTAGTGGCTACTGCAGACGAAAGTGTTTAAGGAATATGAAGTGATTCAAGTTCAAATAATCAACTCACCCAATGACTCATCCTAAGAATTTGCCCTATTTATAGATCTTATATTTGAATACTAGAAGAAGAGAAGGTAATATTTAGTCCTTTTTTACATAATTTACCGATAAAAATGAGATTTAGGGTCAAGGTGGGAATGTAGTAAGTGTCAAGAAGACTAAGATTTGAGGTAGATACATGACCAATATGATATATGTTCATTTGTGTACCATTAGTAGTATGTATAGGTGGTAAAGAATAAGTGGTTGTTGGTGGAGACAAGGATTGGATATTGGAGGTCATATAGTTGCAATATGCAGAGTCGAAATATCAATGAGAGTTACCTATAGTGAAAAACATAATAATAGAAGAATTAGAAGAGATAACGTGTTTGAGTAGTTCATCGAAGTCACTCATGGTGATGGCAGTAGAACCCTCAGTAGCAACAGCAATGACAGAAGATCTAGGTTTGAAGATGTACTTGGACTTGAAAGTCGTGTGGGGCAATTATCAAAAATATGACTAGATAGATGACAATATTTGTACTCTATAACATCTTTTGGTTGTGGATGGCGTATAGGACAATTTTGAAGAATATGACCAAAAAGATGACAATATCTGCACCCTATAGTGAGAAAGTTAGCAAAAATATGACTAAATTGACAGTAATTCTTCCAAAAATTATCACCATATTTTTTATGTGAGGAATGCATAATACCAAGAGCTATTTCAAATTGAGGCATTTTATCTAGTGTGAGGCGAGTTTCTTTAAAAATAATCTTTTTAATAGCAGTATCTAATGGCAAAAGTGGATGTCAATGTAACAGGGAGGCTTGAACGACTTTATATTCTAGTCGCAGTTCCATGAGTACTTGAATAAGTCAAAGATGATCTTCATTGACTTTAGCCTGAGATAGTTAATTCCAAATTAGTTGGACTTGAGTAAGAAAATCATTTACAGATTGACTAGATTCTTATTTAAAATTGTGAAGAGTTGTCTATAACTGATAATAATGAGCAGTTTCGTAGATTGATATCGATTAGCCAAAAAATCCTATATGTCTTTTAGAGAGTCGTAATCTGCAAATTGAATGTGAATAGATGAGACAGATGTGCTACGAAATCATGTAATAATTTGATGATTTTTATTGTTCCATTCCTTAAGACGATCAATAAATTGAGCATTAGTTACATATATTTCCTTAATTGGCTTGGTAATATCACCGAATACAATACGCTAAAGCTTACAATCTATAAAAAAAAAAAAATTCATACTTTCAACCTAAAGATTATAATTTTATCTAGATAAAATTGTTGTAATTGGTGTGGAAATATCAGAACTCAAATTCGTGCGAAAATCTGATTTTTCAGGGATTCAAACTCAGTGTGTTTCCATCACCAGTTTGGCAGATCAAGTTGTCCCTATCGGCCTTTTCTATTAGAGGTATGAAAAGTAACATAACCAAACAAACTTGCAACCCTTACTAAGACACGAAATTGTCAAGGAAAATGGCTCCGTCATAAGTATCCATCACACCAAAGACAAATCGATATACAAACTTCAATGCAGAATTCTTACAACAAATATAGATTACATTTAATAAAATTTAAATGGAGCATCTATTTCAATGCGAATAGCTCTTAGCATAGGCTCTAGTTCAACATAAATGCAGACATACGAGGTAGTCTTCCTGATTACAACATAAATCACATGAAATACAATTACGACGAAACATCGGAACAAACCGATTACATTACAAACAGCACTTGGCTTAGATTGGGATTTGTGTTGTTGAGACACGTGCAAACAAGTGTCAGTCAATTTGTAATTACTTTAAATGAAGGAGTTTGAACTATAGAGCGACATCCACAATAAAATAAAACAAATCCAACCAATTATCAAGAAAAAGGAGAGAAAACAAAATAGATGGTCATTATCAACAATTAATTTAAAAAAGTAAGTTCCATATCTATTATGGTTCATATTTTAAAGCGTTGATGAAAGCATGATGGTTTGTTTATTTTTGCTGACTTTGGAAAAGCTACTAATGTCATTATCGTGCAAGACATTTTTATACAAGATCGTGCATGGAAGTATAAATTATTTCTCAGGGATTTCCTGAAGGATCAGATAAAGAGATATGAAAGTTGAGACTTGATCATTTACAGTTTACCACAATACTTGCGTCGTTATAGGTTGTGTGCAGCCTTATTTGAAAATTCATCAACAAAAGCTCTTACAGTACGGTTCAAAATGGCTACGATTGTGCCCAACTACATTTACATTACAAAAATTACCATACACCTCGTGTTTATAACATTAAACAAAAATTACCAAACATGTTCTAATTTTTAGGAGTTTTTTTAATTAAATCAATCAGAAGTCAAATTTTAACGAAAAAAGTAATTCATCTCAATTTTAAAAAAATGATTAGTTAAAAGATACATTGGAATTTAAATAAGATAATTAAATCTGAATTTATTATTTAATTTCAGGTGTTTGATTGATAAAATAATTTATTTAAAATACATTATTTACGAATTATTACTTGAATTAGTAATTTATTTATATAAAAATAAATTTTATTGTTATAAAAATAAAAATATCTATATTAGTGCTGCTCCAATAAGAAGACATGATCGTTGGCGTTTCATACGTGCTCCCAAATAAGTTAACGATGATGAAATAATATATATCAGATCCCAACTGTCCAATTATGAATCGACGTCACATCCTTATTCCTCCTATAAGAGTTTTGAACCCAGCTGACTTCCGAAACAGTGAAACGTACTAACATTTATACTCAAAGAAGAAGAAGAAGAAATGGCTCGCTCCTCACTTATGTTTGCTGCCTCTTTGACTCTATTGTCCTTGCTTATTGCTGCATCTGCTGAATATGGCAATGCCCCAAAACCAGACAATATTGTCCAGCCACAATCAGAAATAAACGACCAACCAATCCCAATCGCTATTGAAGGAGTTATATTATGCCAATCAGGCTCTAGTTATTTACCAGTCCAAGGTACGAACTAAATAACCTCTAAACTCGATCATTCAGTCGAAATTTCCTTAATTATGAACAAGGTTAATTTCTTGAATATCTATCTATCTATCTATATATATATATATATATATATTAGTATATCACGTAGCCATGTGTATGTTAATATAGGAGCAATGTCAAGAATCAAATGTCTGGCTGTGGACGACCGCGGTTACGAGGTGGCACCATTTGCATTCATGAGTTCTCCAAGTGACGAAAAGGGTTACTTCTTTGCCACCTTATCGCCTTCTCAAATCGGCAGTCACCTAAAGCTCTCACAGTGCAAGGCATTCCTCGATAGCTCGCCGTTGGAGACCTGTACTTTCCTCACCGATGTTAATGGAGGACTTACCGGTGCTCTTCTTTCTGCTTATCGCATATTGGGTGAGAAGAAAATGAAACTATTCACCGTGGGGCCTTTCTTCTACAGCCAAGAGCCAGTTTCGGTTCCTGATGGCTATTAGAGCTTAATTGATAACTTGTCATTTTGTTTTTGGCTCCTTTTATCCAAGAACAGTCGGGAATTTTTTCTTAGTTGTTTTCAATCATTTGTTCGATGGTATTACTGCATTGATGATACTTTGCAAATTGGGATGGTTTCATTTACTCTCTTTTTTAATGTATATCATTTTGTATGCATCGGAACAACCCGTAATTGTTATATTTCAAATTAGTACTACAAATAAACAAGCACTACTATTTCAATTTTAATACAGTACGACCAATTAACAAGTATAAGAATATTATATTATGCAAAAAGTTAAAAATAATATTACAACCCTAATATAGAATTAAAACAAAGGTACTTATGGAGAAAAGGATTTGTTGATGCCATCTCTAGAATTCTTGATGAAGTTCTGTTAAACACTAGAGTTTCTAGCATCAATTACTAAAAACATGCTTGTTTAGAGCTTGTAGGGAACTATAAAACAGTAGAGATATTCAAGTTCTATGACCCTGTTTTAAAGAAAAGAAGTGAAGAGAATGCAAAAGAAAGGAGAACGTATTTATATGATAAGAAGAAACTGTTATTTTCTAGGTCCAGCTTGGAGTTTATTACTCCAAATGTAAGGTTTAACAATAGGTCAGGTTAAATTGAGGTCTTTCCAGACTAGCATTCGAAAATTTTAATTAAGTTTTAAATCTGAATTTGATTAAATATTATTAAACCTGACTTCATTCATTGATTTTAAATAAAAAATATGAATTAAGATTAATTTATCGTAATTACCTGACTGAAAATTACTAAATTTAAACTCAAGCTCAAATAGAACTCAATCAAACTAAACTGATTTTGTTAATTTTGGACCATATGCAGCCTAATTTAGACTAAAGTACCATTCTTATTTGAGAGCACGAAGAACTTCATTAATGGGTTTTTCGTCTCCCTGATCTGCCTAGTACTGGTCGCACTCTGGTCTGAGACGAGCACGCACGCCGCTTGGATTGATTGTTCTAGGGTTCCCAATTGTCTATTCTATTTTGGTGAAAGTAACTCCTTCTAGAGCCTTACTCTTGTGTATTATTGGAGTTAGGAAACCCGTGCAAGCCTTATTTCTCAATTAATAAATTTGTTTAATTTATAAAAAAAAAACTTCATTAATTTCATTAATGGAGGATACAAATGAAAGAGTGGTAATTCGTATACTTGCCAGGTAGCATTATCTATCAGATTACACCTACAACATCTTCTCCAGATTCATTATAGGAATAAATTATATACTTCGTGGGCAACAATACTAGAAATTATGACACCGCCGTCATATCCTAGAGCACATCTCGTCAACTTGTCGGGATTATATTTAAGCCTGAAACGGCCAACAGACCATCTGAAAAATGTTCCCACCCGAGACAAGCCACTTCGTTGAAGCCACGTCCTACGTTGAACGAATGTTCTTTTGGTATGGTGCAACCCACGTCACTTTGTACATGCAATATTCTACATGTTCTGGTAATAATATTGACCAGAGAACTAACTCCTATAAAGGCCCCTGCTTCCTAGCCCATCTCATCAACGGCCCTCTCTCCTTTCACTTCAATCTTCTAACAAAATGGCTCTTACCCGTGTCTTCCTTACTGTTTATGTTCTTCTTTTGCCATTGCTTGTCAGGTCTGCCAGGGATTATGGCTATGGCCCTGCTTCAGACACTGTAAATTCCGATTATGTGCCCACTCCAGTTCCAGCTCCATACACAACCCAACCAGAGTCTGTCCCAAAACCAAAAAATGATCAAACCAAACCAGCTGAT
>JAOXYD010000001.1:7439768-7459065 GCA_028565735.1 Pinacopodium congolense | reverse complement strand
GTGAGTTTACGATTAATTAATTTTTCGTGAAATTCAGCAAATGAGATCGGCAAATCACGAGCATTCACAGCATCAATGACTCCTTGATAGGAGGAGTCTAAACTTTCAAGTACTTTGTCAGTTATATCTTCGAGATTAATCAGATTACCAAGAAGAGTAAGTTGATCAGTACATGCTTTGATAGCATGCATAAATTCTGTGATGGTTTGAGGGCCCTTTGTGATAGCTTTGAGATGGGCTTTGAGTTGCTTGATGTGGCCGCGAGAAGAGCTAGCAAAGATATAGGTAAGGGTGTCCTAAAGATCCTTTGTGGTATTGGCGAGTGAGACAAGGGGAACGATGGTTTGGTTTAGTGTTCCAATAAAAGTTCCAAAAAGAAGATGATCTTGCCAAACCCATGCGTGGTATGCTGGATTGGAGGTGGTGATATTACTATTGACAATAGTAGGGGTGGTGCAGTACATGATCCATCTAAAAACTTAAACAAATCATAGCCAACTAGCATGGCCTCAATTTGAAGTTTCCATGAGAGGTAATTATTTGAGGTAAGCTTGATAATATTGGGAAGAGTGACGACAATGAGTGGAGTGGTGGGATCTGCATTATTGGGTATAGTTTGTTGATTCTAAGTGGACATAGTGCTCAACGAAGGAGAGAGAGAGAGAGAAAAAAAGATCAAGTATGTAGCTCTGATACCATATAAAAGCTGATGAAAAGCTTAATTTTATTCAGAGATGATTACAATATTTATAATACAGCTTAGAGAGAGTTCGAGCTATTCTTAAGGGAGTAATTACAACTACATAACAGAAAATATCTACAGCTATTCTTAAGGAGATTGTTACAACAACTTTAGTCAACGATTATCTATATCTTTTACAGTGTTGTATTGTGTGGCAACGTGGACATGTCACATGGACGTACTATTAGTTTACATGGACATAAATGTAATGAAAAGACTAACGGTAAAAGTAATTTGAAATCTTAAGAACCTATTTGATGGCTTTAAAACTATAAAGGCCTAATCGATACTTTACTAAACCACAGGGAGCCTTGGTGACTTTAATCCTATAATTTATATGGGGTCAGCTCACTCCTTTGTAGTTGAATTCAGATATAGTATGAAGAGTAGATTTGAAATGTGAGATTTACGCCTGCTACATTATTTTTTCATGTTTGAAGTGAAGTAAGGAAAATATGGAACATTGATTTCGCAAAGAAAATATGCAACATACCTACTTAAAAATTTTAATATGATCAATTGTAAGCTAGCAACTATTGCCCTGAATATGAATGAAAAACTGTAGCTTGAAGATGACACTGAAAAATCTTATGCAAAAATTTTTTGAAGCCTACTTAAGGGTTTGATTTATTGAACAAACACTCATTCATATATTTCATTCTCAATTGATGTTATTATCAGGTTGAGAGGGCCTCTTTAATACATTGAGAAAAGATGTTCACAGGGACCAGAAAGACTCAATCATAGGAACTTAGACCACCTATGTGCTGGTAAACGAAAACCACATCGACCGAATTAAAGTAAATAACAATGTCGAATTATACAACCCCTTGCCTTGAAAGAGTTCACATGTAGCCACCTGCTACATTGTTGGAACAATGAATCATAGAATTTGGTATCCTCATGTCTCATATTGTAAATTATTTAGATTTATTGATAACAATTGAACAAGTTCTTTAAATGATAGAAGTAGCATTATAGGTAATGTATTCAATCTTGGATCAAATGTAATTACATGGCATTTAAAGAAATAAGCTATAATAATATTATCATCTTCAAAAACAAAAAATGGAGCAACAACTTCTTCATCTTGTCAATGCATTTGGCTAAGAAGGCTTCTTGCAAATGTTCATCAAAAGCAAGAACAAGTAAATAAAACTTCTTGTGATAACAAAGTCACTATTGCAAAGACCAAAATCCTACATTTCATGGAAAATTAAAGCATACAAATATTCATCTTCATTTTATTTGTGAGCTGGTGGCCAAGATTGAGATTATGTTGAAATTCTACAGTACAAAATAATTAAGTAGTAGATATGTTTACTAAAACTCTCTCGTTTAAGAAACATGTTTACTTCATGTCATTGCTTAGAGTATATAATTTTGAATCAAGGAAGAATGTTGAAGATTGATTCAAAATCTGATTTAGATACTTCGTCTTAATTATCTGTTGTTCGTAAGATATATGATATTATTAGTTGAGGTTTATCTATTAGTTGACGTTTATCTACCAGTTGAGATTTATATGTTAATTAGTTTAGAGTTAGTAGAAATCTTTGAAGTTAATAGAGTTTTATCTATTATTTGATTCACTTATAAGCCTATAAATAAGCATTCTCAAGTTTAGAACATGTGTGCAAAGAACAAGTTTCTTCTTTGCACTTTTTTTTTTTTTGGGTTCCCTCTTCATCCTCTATTTTTAAGTTGCTATCTAATTTATTGCATTTTTCAAATTTTTGCAGTTTTCTAGCTTTACTAGAACTACTTTCTTTTATTCTCATATATCGAACAACATAAGGTAGTTAGGCTTCTTTAAAATATTTTTAAAGCAAAGAGTATCATAGAGTTATTTTTATCTATATATAGGTTAGGCTTTAATATTTTAAAACATTCAAAAAGAATTCTAATGTTTATGAATGTTCAAAAAGAACTTTAACAATTTAAAAATATTCAAAAGGAATCTTAAAATAGAACTTAGATTAAAATTGTTTTTGAACGTTTTTTAAACGTTAGAGTTTTTTTTAACACTTTTAAAATATTAAGATTTAATATGAAAATTTTCAAGTATTAGTAGTATCTCACCTGAATATTAGTCAAAATATTAGAGTTAGAATGATGACTTTTTGCCTATTTTTTTAAATATTTTAAACCGTTAGTGTCGGATAAAAATATTATATTTCAAATGACACTTTTCGTTTGAAATGTTTTTAAAATGTTATAATTTAAATTAAATGTTTTCATAATCATGTTGACTTAAATTTAAATACAATAATTAGAATTTAAATTGACCGTTTTGCAGGTTACGAAATTTGTAGAAGAATAACAATTACGAAAATCCTTTTTTTCCCCTTTTATGAATGACCACAGCCACATCGTCGTTCTTGTTGCCTAACCTAACCATAAGCTCTAACCCAAAATCGGATATGAAAAGGCCACCGCCGTGCTCTCTCGTCCTCGTTTCTGCATCCACCTCCTTCACACCACACTCTCTTTTCTTCGGCTCTCTCTAAGTAACTCTCTCTCTCTCTCTCTCTCCAGTTAATGGGATCCAATGGTGAGCCCAGACTACTTCAAAAATATAAAATGGTGAGCACAGACCACAAACTGAACCGAAGTTTGTATTTTTCCCATCTTTTGTAGGAGTAGCAGCTTGATGAATTTTGTTTGCTTTGTGGATTTTAGGTCCCTAAAAAGGAAAAAACTCGTCGAAGCAAGATTTAAGCAAAAGAAGAAGAAGTGGAGCAAAGGAAAGCCAAAGGAGAAGTTAAACAGCATGGTTCTCTTCGATCAAGCCACGTACGATAAGCTTCTCTCTGAAGCCCCCAAGTACAAGCTAATCACCCCATCTATTCTCTCCGATCGCTTGAGGGTACTCTACTGTTCTATCACTCTCTCTGCACGTTATTTTCTATACCCTTTTCGTGGAAAGCTGAAACCTTGCGCCTCATTGATGTCTCGGTTTAGGTATTCCAATCGGACATTTTTATTATAAGCATAAACCTCACAGACTTTGGTCGCGGTCTAAGTGATAAGCTTATGGGTTTGTGCTTAGTTGGTTTTGAGATCTTGGGCTTAATATTGTTAGAGGAAGTGCTGTTTATACGAGAGAACCTCAATAGTTTATATTACTGGGTCGTTGATCACGTTCTTGATCGGGTGTGTTTTTTGGCTCTCAAGATTGATTCTTTAATATTCAGCTTGGTTTTTTATTTTTTATTTTTTGGTCTCTTTGTTTCTTCTCTGTCTGTAACTTGTGCGTTGTAATTCGTTTAACTTTGAATCTCCCTATAATGGTTTTATACTCTATGCACTCTCTTTCTTTTATGTATTCCTCACTGATGACGATTATTGTGTTATTAAGTGGATACTGCTGCTATATTTTTCTTTTGTTTTCTCGTCTATGGATGCCACCATGTGTTCTCGTAGTTTATTAATTGTTCTCTGTCACGGAATTGCATTCAAATGGATTTTGCAGATTAGTGGCTCGCTTGCAAGTAAGGCTATCAGGGAGCTAATGGCTAGAGGTCTGATTAGGATGGTGTCTGCCCATGCAAGCCAGCAGATTTACACTAGGGCAACAAACACCTAGACGTATAATCTTTTGTTTGCTTATTAGTGTGTAGCCATTATTTCACAAAAGTATGCTTCTGTTAGTTACTTCTCCTTCAAGACAATGTTTTCCTCTAATGTTAGACAATCTTTTGTCATTTACGTTGAATGGAGAGGATATTTAGTTCTTTCCCGCTGTGCAGTGGATGGTTGATTTCTTTTTTGTCCCAACCTCATAGAGCAACAAGAACTATCTCCTTCAAATCTATTGCTGACGGAGGCATCGAAATGTTGGGGAATTTTTTTATTAGGATGGTGTCAATTTCATTTTATTCCTATGATTTGAAGCAATGTAGGTGAAGATATACTGGATTTTTTTTTTTTTTTTTGTGTTTTGTTGAAGGTCCGTCGATGTGCCTTTTTGAATATTTGCATAATTAGATACTCTTAGAATTATTGAAGTATGGTTAGCCTTCTCGATCTTGTTGGTACTGGGGAAAATGATATGCAGGAAGTGTTGATGTAGTTACATAATTAATATATATATATATATGATCTTATGCATATTTGCTTATTTATTTAATTTATAAGAGTTTATATAATAAAATTGCAATAAAGTTATAATTATGAGATTTATATTATATTTATGTGTTATTCTTAAGTCATTTTATTAATATATAAAAAGATTAACAAATGTTCTTTTTTTAAATAAAGGAAATTAATCTTATAAATTGAAGTATGGAGATATTTTAACAAGTATGGATATTTTTTACAAATTTTTTTATTAGATTAATTTAACATGAGAATTTCATATGAAAGTTTATTTGTTTGTTTGCGAAAATGTTTATTATGATAATTATATAAATAATTTTTAATTTAAGCTTTAAAAGATGTTACATATAAAAATGTCATTAAATTTGAAATAAACTATATAGAGATATTAGTGATTAATATAGGATTTATTACGCTTAAAATAATTAGTGATAATATTTTATTATTTTAATATTTATTTGAAAAATCTTTATCTAAGGTAGAATAGAACTTTGAACATAATTTTTAAATGTCATTCAAGAAGTGAACTATTAATTTTCAAGAACTAATATGATTAAAATTAAATATAATAGACATTAGTTATTTTTTTATGTTTAATTAAAACATTTTATGATAAAATGACCGAAATATAAAAAAATTATGCATAAAAAGGCCACTTAAAACTACATTAATATTCCTCATGCTTTATTGATCATGATATATTTTTTGATGTTAATTTTGATATGTGGATATAAATTGTTTAATTAGATAATTAAAAATAAATTAAATAAATTTAGTTAATCTAATCTTAAAAATGTTTTAGTATTATAATTTATATTTATTATCAACATATTTATGAACTTAATAGGTCAAATATAACAAAACATTAAAGATACATAATTTTTTTAAATAAAGTTGGACTTAATTATTAGGTTTAAAAAATTTTAAAATCACATAAAATATTTGATAAATAAGGAATAATATTAGATATTAGATCTTACTGAAACGTAATTGGTACTTAATTAGAATTAATTGTTATTCTAATTAAAATTTATGTGAAAATAAAATTATATTTTAATTAAATTACTAAAAATTCAAGTCCTATTATAAATGAGTTTAGAGTATACAAGAGTTACCACACTTGACTTATTAATTTTTACATTACTTGTAAAGTTCTCTCCACTTAATTGTGTGAATACTATTATAGACTAGACACTTGTGTGACTATGACAATTTTTCACATAACTTATAGAGTCAAGAGAAGTTGTATAAAAGGAAACCAAGATTTATAATAAGGTATGATTTATTAATGATGTATGCTTTGTTATGTTTAAGGATTGGTTATTTTATAAAATTAAAATGATTTTAACCTTTTGAAAATTATAAAAAAATTTCTTATGCTACATATGATGAGATAATGTCATGATTTCCTAACAAATGATATTAGAGTAAAACTTTTATTAGTACAGTGTTAAGTTGAGATAACAAGGTTAGGAAATGGCACTAATGATAGGGTCATGAGTAATGGCTTTTGGTTTGGTTTTACATCAGAAAAGGAGGGGAGATTTTGGATTATTGGTTGAGATTTGATGAGGAAATAAAGAGTCTAAATAGAATTTGTGACATCTAATATGGGAGGTAGGTGTCTAATTCCTTATCAAAAAGGAGAAAAAGTGGAAACCTTTATAAATTTGTAGAAAAGACTATTAATTAACTTTATAATTAGTTATTTTTGAAGTCCATGATTTTCTTAAGTTGGAATCAGAGTTGATGTTAGGTTGAAATTAATATAGGATGTTACAAATGGCACTAAAATCTTCCTTAATTTTATAATTGATTTCACGTTTAATGTTTATTAATATGAATTTTTGGAATCAAAATTGTAAAAGTTGTAAACTCTAATCGATTAACGCATAGCTCCAACCATCATCATTAGTCAGTTACCAAAATTGACAGTGATGATTACCTTAGTGTTTTAAAGACATTGAATTTTGGAAATTTAATATCTTGATGTAAGAGAATTGTCACACTCAGTCATTGCTACCTCATATAGCTATTAATAGATGTCCTATTATCTTCTCCTAAAAATAATCATAAAGAAAAGAAGTAAAAAACATTGATAGCTACATTGTTAACAATGGTTACTGGAGGTAGCTTCTTATGGCATGCATCATGAGATTATTGACATTTGATTAAGATGTAATGAATACAATCATTCAACAATTCATGTGATAGGAACTTAGTATGACGGTTACGTTTTGACGGTTTACCTGTTGCTCATTATCTATTGATGAAGTCTCTAGTGGCATGGATAAGAATGATGGTAATGGTTGATACGGGTGTATTATATAAACTTTCAGGATATGATTTTGATGTGTTTTAACCCCTGTTTGGCCATGAATTTATCCTGTTTATGTTTGTTTTTCTTTTTGATGAAAATAAAGGTTCATACATAAATAAGGAGTTTAGTAAAAAATTAGCTACACATGGATGGTTTTTTCCCCCAAAAGATCAATGTGGGTCTTTAATGGTGTCATTGATCTCCAACTAAACCACTATTATATTCCTATTTAAAGTTAGAAGATTAATAACTATTGATGACGCTATTGTGGATTGAGGAAACTGCTGTTGACAATAAAATTTTAGACAAAAGAACAATGTTGGTTAAATATAAAACCATTATTCACCGACTTCAAGGGCGATTATATTCTTTGGAAGCATGATCCAATGTATGTTTTAAGGGGAAATAAGTACTTTTACTCCTTACTTAAACCTAAACTTAGGATGACCATAAATTAATAGCTAGTAGGAGGGTTCAATATCATTAGTTGGTCTTTGGCAATAGATTTTAAGTTTTCTCTTGTAGGTTTTCCTTCAACTCTTATATTAGAGACATCAAGAAATGAATTCAAGTGTTTTAAGAATTGAATCAAGGGATTGGGAGCTAAGTTACAATTGGGAATAATTGAAAGTTTGATTGTACCTTATACTTTTCAGCCTCTTGTATATAAACTCTTTTGTTTTATCAATAGTATGTTCCTTTATTTATTGTTAAACATATTTGGCTAATTTTATTAATTGTTAAGGTTACGTAAGTAAATGGATTATTTATGTTGTAATTGCTTAATTTTGTGTAGATCTTATTTATTTTAGTGGATAATGACCTATTATGGATTAGTCATCTATCATAAAATATTAGGTTGTTAGGGATTCTTGAAATCTACTTTAATTAACTAGAAAAATCAATAATCATCACAATTTAAATTAGTGAATGACTAAATGTTGATTGATTATAAGGGTCTTAAATCTAAAAGAGGAAAATATTTGAACCTTTTGATCTTTGAGCCTATTAATTTAAGTTTATTAAATAATTAAAAAATGGAATAGGATTAATAAAAATAAGGCATTGACTTATGTTATGGTAATCTTCTTATACTAATCTTTTTATCCCAAATTTATCTTATGACCAATCTTTAGGTAAGTATATCTATTACAAGTACTATATTGGATTAGAACTGAATCAAAGTTATCGTCCCACAAGGATTTAACTGCAACTACTAAGTCACCAATTTTATAACCAATTAATTGATTAACTATACTAAACTAAGACATTTTCAATTATTGAAAAGAAATTAAAAATAACTATGAGAATTACCAAGTCTAAATGTATAGTTAAGGGTTTCGAGTTTCAATGAGCTTTTATTAGTTGAGGTTTACTTACACTTGACCAAATCTAAAGGTTTTCCAAAACCTTAACTGATTGTAATTCTTGTGAGCTTTTATGGCTTAGTTAAGAAGTTACATAGTCTTCTTGCGTGAAGGCAAACACCTCGTCATGAATATACTTGGTTACTCAATTAAGTCACATTATCAATTGACTATTAACACCAATCTTTAACTTTAAAATTTTTATTAGTGTGAAGCCAATGGAGGATATTTAACTTTTTCCCTCTTATTCATAAAAAATAAATTATTTATATTATTTTTTTCGATGACAAAAATGCTTAAAAGAAGTCCTAATCACTAAAGTATACATATTTTGCACACAAAAAATTATAATGATCATCAATTATTTGTAGAAAATTATAATGATCATCAAGTATTTATCTTCCAAATTTATAAAGTAAATTAAAATCACTTCTTCATTAAAAATCCTAAATAATCACATAAACATCCTAAATCACCAAAATGACCAAAATCATAATGACCAATTTCAATAATATGCTCGTAAATCAAAATAAATTTCCATAAATTATTGACTATTGAGAAATTAAGTTAAAATTGAAATCACTTTTAGATTCGCAATAGTATCAACTGTAAGAAAACTGAATCCTAATCCTAGGTCCCTCTCCCACACCTAAAATGAACATCGTCCCCTAATGTTCAAAAATCAACATAAAAACATTAAGTAAAAGATGGAATAAAAATACTCCCCTGAATGATAGAATACATATATAAATTCCTCTTGATGTGTAAGAGACTTTTGAAGCTAACTAAAATACTTATATAGAAATAAAGTAAAAGTAGATAAATAGAAATACACTAAAATCCTACCAAAGAAAAACCTAAAACCCACGCACATTCTTTTAACCTATATTAATGGGGGATTATGAAGTACAAGGGTCTCAATGTGTTCCTTTACTACATTAGGTATATAAAATTTGACTTACTGCCTATTGACCTTGAAGTTTATTTGACCATTAGTGACCTTCGTTATACCAAAATGATAAACCTTAGTCACCTTGAATGGGATAGTTCATCTTAATCTCAACTTCTCAAGGAAGAGCTTTAACCTCAAATTGTAGACCAAGAATTTATCACACACCTTAATCTCACGGTGTAAGATATGCTTATTATGTTATTTCTTTATTTTCTCCTTATATAGTTTAGAGTTGTTATAAGTATCAATTTGAAACTCATATAACTCATTTAACTAGGATAGTCATTGTTTGCCAATTTTCTTTGGGTTAAAGTTCAAGAATTTAATGACCCAATATGCCTTATGCTCCAACTTTATTGGTAGGTGACAAGCTTTCTTATATACTAACTTGAAAGGAGACATGCCAATGGTTGTTTTAAAGGACGTATGTTATGTCTACAGTGCATCATCTAAATTCAATAGCTAATCCTTCTTTGATGAATTAACGACCTTTTCTAGGATTTTATTGATTTTTCGATTGGATACGTCAACCTAATCGTTAGTTTGAGAAAGATAATATGTGGCCATCTTTTAGGTAACACTATATTTAACTGGTAGGGCTTCAAATTGATTATTGAAAAAATATAATCTCCCATAACTAATTATGGCCTTAGGTGTCCTAAATCTTGTAAAGATATTCTTCCTTAAAAACCTAATCACACCTTTTGTGTCATTTGTCGATAAAATGACTGCCTCCACCTATTTGCTCATATAATCCACAACTACCAAAATTTCTTGGTTTAGTTATGATTGAGGGAAAGTTTCATAAAGTTAATGCCTCAAATATAAAAATAATCTCGTACAGTAGGATATTATTGAGAGGTATCTCATGTCTCCTTGAAATGTTTCCAACCCTTTGATAATTGTTACAAGATTTCACAAAATGAAATGCATCCCTAAATAAGATAAGCTAGTAAAAATCACACTTTAATTCCTTACGTGCTATTATAGTAGCCCTAAAGTTTCTTTTAGTTTCTCTAGAATGATGATGAGTAAGTATAGAGGGCACTTTCTCATTAGGTACACATCTTTTAACGATCTAGTTGGTGCAAATCTTGTATAGGTAAGGGTTATCCTAAATGTAATGATTTATTTTGGTATAAACTTTTAGTACGAAAGATTTGGAGGAAGAATGCTACCAGCGAAGTAACTAACCATGTCAACCTACCATGGAAGTGTCATAAGAGCTAGTAACTTTTCTTCAGGAAATATTCCTTGATGTCTTGGTCTTCTCCCTTTTCTATTGCTTCTTCACTTAGATGTGATAGGGGATTCGCCATAAAGTTTTTTTGCTGTCTTTTTGTATTTGATTCCAATATCAAACTCGTGCAAGAGGAGGACCAATTGATTCATTCATAGCTTAGCATCATGCTTATTCATTAAGTACTTGATTACAATAGGGCTTGTAAGTACCAAATAAGACCTAAACTTATTAATGGTGAATATGATAGTCAACATTTATTTTTCAAGGGTGATATACTTCTGTTGAGCATTATTTAAGGTCCATGTTACATAGTATATAAGATGGATGATCTTGTCTTTCCTTTGCCCAAGAATTGTACCAACATTATAGTCACTTATATTGCACATCAAATCAAATGTAAGAGTCTAATTGAGAGACACAAGAATAGATGCACTTGTGAGTTTTTCTTTTAAAAGCTTAAAAGAGTGCATGGAATATTTATTAAATGTTGAAAACAGAGTCCTTAGTCAATAAATTAGTTAAAGGTTTAGTGATCTTAGAAAAATCTTTTATGAATCGTGTATAAAACCCAACATGCCCTAAAAAGCTCCTAATCACTCTAAATGAGTTAGGTGGAGGGAGTTAAGTGATTATTTCTATTATTTCTAGATTTAACTTAATACCCTTGCTAGAGATCTTATGACCGAGAATCATGCGATCTTGTACCATGAAGTGACATTTCTCTCAATTGACTAAATTGATCCTTGACACCTTTTCAACACCTTCTTTAAATTATATAAACATTCATTAAATGACATTCCAAAGACAAATTAGTTGTCCATAAAAACCTCAATGTAAATTTCTATCATATTGAAAAAGATCACCATCGTGTAATACTGGAATGTACCCGGGGAATTACATAAACCAAGTGGTATACATTGATATGCAAAGGTCCCGTAGGGGTATATAAAGGTCATCTTTTCATTATCCTTATAGGCTCTAAGAATTTTCAGATTTCCAAAATACCCATCTAAGGCACAATGATAGCTTTGTCCAACCAG
This sequence comes from Pinacopodium congolense, assembly GCA_028565735.1. Lineage (NCBI taxonomy): Eukaryota > Viridiplantae > Streptophyta > Magnoliopsida > Malpighiales > Erythroxylaceae > Pinacopodium > Pinacopodium congolense. Next base: position 7,447,300 of record JAOXYD010000001.1, on the reverse strand, counting down.
TCTCTTTATCACTTGATTTATGAAGGGTAAGGGAAAGTGATCCTTATAAGTGGCCTCATTTAAATACTTATAGTCAATATACATATGCCATCTCGTGACTTTCCTAATGGCTATTAACTTATTTTGTTCATTTCTCATGACTATAGTCTAAAAGGATGAACATCTTTGAGTCACGATTGTGTGATTGTGCACTGTTACAGTCATGATAGCCGTGTGGTACCCTTAAAGCTCTTTTCATTTAAACCTTAACCCATTCATCTTATTTCCCTTTTTTCCTATCACTTTCTCTCTCTATGGCTGACTACACTACCTATATTCTCTCTTTTTACTTCATTTTTTTCACTGAAATCTTGAGATTTTTTTCACTTTTCCATCATTTTCCACCTTTTCATTAAGATTTCTCATCTTCATCACCTAGAATCACATTTTCTAAATATTTTTTTTTGCATAGATTCTCTTTCTATTTTTGTATTTGTTTCTCTTTTGTTTATTTTATAGGTTTTTAGCACCACCATGACACTAAGAGTTAGGAAAACTTTTAAAAAATCAAAACCAAAAGGGAAGACCAATACTTCTAGACATGAACTTAATGACTTAGCAAAAAAATTTGGGGTTCCATTCCCCATTTTCACACAAGAAGAAGGCAACAACTTCTAAACTTTTAAAGTTAAATCCTTGGTTGCTTATAAGTACTTTGATTTTAGAATCTTGGCATAATTAGGGTTGAAAGATAAGGTTTAAGAAACATCTATACATTGCAATTTTGCATTTTTTAGTGAACTAGCTCATGAATTTTTCCACTCTTTAACATGGATGAATTTTGATTATGTTTGAAAGGAGAACCATACAAGTTAGATTATGAGGTTATGTGTGACATATTTGGTTTTCCTAAAACCAAAATTTATGATTTTGATCTAGATTTTAGTGTTAACACATATTGGAAGAAACTTATTTGCCAAGACAAGTGTAATTAACACAATGCATCCGGGAACCTATTAGAAGTCCAAAACACTTATTATTGCAAAAATTCGTGTGCTATGTCATTTTTAGCAAAACTTAAAGCAACAAATTTTATATCAAGGAATTTTTTTTCATGTGGTGTATGGAAAATAAATGTAAGGTTTGCATAACATATCATCTCTTCCATACCTTAGTTAACTCCATTATAAAGAAAAGTAACTACTTAGGAATGCGATTTATTGTGACTACTCTTACTCAATATTTTGATGTAAAATTCGATGGACTAAACAGTTATGACTATTGAGTATTTTAATGTCATGGATTTAAGAAGAGTTCAGATCTTTGATAACCATACTATAAAGCTTCACGATCCTAGTTCTTAAGCTTATTTTAAGCATAGGAAGGGAAAGGTGATATTAACCTCACACACACCACCAAAAAAAGAAGAAGAGACCTCCATTGGTAGCTTTTTTAAAGAAGGAGAAGGATGGGAAACCATTTTAACTGTACCAGAGAATAACAACAAAAAGAGAGAAAGGCGTATAAACGTAATGGAAGTACAATTGAAGCAAGTGACATGCCATCAAAAATATCACACAAAGAAGCTATTGAAGTTCTTTGCGATACAGGGTGTACACATTCCATCTCCTACACCATCCATACCATAATCTCCATAAGATTTCTTGCCCTTTATTTCTTTTTCTTTTATGTGTATTGTATTATGTTCATTGTTTGTTTTTTGTATTTATCTTTTCATGTTGAAGATGATATGTTGTTCAAGTGTGAAGAGGTAGTGCATGCATTTTTCTTGCAATTTTCATGTGATTTTTCTTATGAGTATGCATCTGTTTTATGTTTAGTTATAGATTGTCTTGTTTATGTGTTTAATGTGTGCATGTGTTTGAATTTGCCAATAGTATGAAATTAAAAGTAATGAACTTGTCTTAGAACATGATAATTTAAGTTGTGAAGGACCATTATCTTATAAAATTTATATCTTGAGTGTTTTTCCATTGAATAGGCAAATTAATTAGGATATTGTACATTTTTTTGAATTCACTAATAGTAAATTAAACTTAACTTGGTAGGCTTCATTAGTGATTACTCATAAAAGTGAATTGATTAGAAAGAAATGATGTAGGGTAAATTTTAAAGCAAAGTAAGGCATAATAGACAGATTTCCTACTCTACAAGCCTCGAATAAATAAATAAATAAATATTTTGGGGATAAGAGTAGATATATTAGTTAGTTGTGAGCTATGATATAGTGGAGTAATCGGGGAACAGGCATGACAAAATTTTTGCATTCATATCAAAAGGCTAGAATGACACTTCAACCAAGCTCTAGTTATGACCTATGATATAGCTGAGTAATCAGAGGATAGCCACAGTAAAATGTTTTCCTTCACATCAAAAGGCTAGAAGGACACTTAAACCAAGCTCCAAAGAATGGTTGAGTAACTAAGGACAAGTATGATAAAATGTGCATCTTTGTATCAAAATACTAGGTGATTGTTCAAAGTAATGCAAATATTTATGCCTAAGTTAAAAGTAAAAGCCTATTGATCTTTGAGAAAAAAATTTAAAACATGACTGTGATAGTTACTTAGTGATAGCCTATATTCTAATTAGGTAAATAGCATCAAGTGTTTGATTACAATTGCCATAGATTTAGTAATATGGTAGACCTGTAAAAATCAAGTTAATAGAAATTTGAAGAGACATCTTGCTTATTCATTTATCACCTTTATAATTGCTTCAAATCCAAGTTAGGAGGGGTTTTAAGAGATTGAGAGATTTCAATTCAAATCCTATCTATTTCAATTGGGATTGGTTGATTAGATGTCGAGAGAGGGTAATCTAAACCATAGCATATCTAGGGTCAAGCTTCATTGAATGAATAAGGTAATGGGAAATAAAATAGGCATAGAAGTAATTCCTTAGTGCCTGGATTCTTTTGAGATAATAGATCATAGTGCCTTAGACAACCTAGACGGAGGATTGATTCTCTCTCCTATAGGCACAAGAAGCATAGCCCAAAATTATTTTAAGACAAATTCATTCTGAATAAAGGAAGATGATCATGATAGGGAAAGGCTTTGCCTTATTACCAAGAAAGAAAAAATGGGCCAAATCTCTTGTGTCGAGAAGAAGTTATTTTGGCACTTGAATAAAAATACACTGCATAGATCTTTTTCTGTACCTTTTATTATGCCTTTTTACAGATGATTACGGGATTTCCTTCTCGACTGTGACGACTCTATGCCTTCCTGACTTGTATCCTTAGGGAGACTTTTGACCTTGACTCTTTCGATATGCCTTCAATGATTACTGCTTTAATGAATACCTTCTCTTTAACAAGTTAGGAAGCTAGGTGATTTACAACCACCCTCACCCGAAGGCAAGTGAGGGCACATTCTTAATTGAGTACTTGCTTGGTTAGGTAGAGCTAGTTATTAGACTTTTAAGTCACTTCCACATCAACATTCTCGAACACTTATTTGTGGTCTTAGGAAAACTTATCTGTTCTTCTCTGCTCCCTTTAGACTTTTGGTTGGGTTAGGGCCTTGTAAGCAACCTCAATCCATCATGTCAAAGGTCTAATAGCAGACTACGTAAGAAAAGAGTGAAAGAGAAAGGAAAAACCTAAGGATCACACCTTTGATGGGGAAGTGGAAATCCTTAAACGTACTGTCAATTGGGTTAAGATGTGGCTCGAGCTGATCTATTGATATCACAAGTTGCTTTAATTTAAGGCTTAATGTGCAAGTCCAAGAGCTCTTTGATGTACCGGTTGTCGATCGTCATTTTCATCAACTATTTAGAATTTATATATGACCGATACCTAAATACAGGTATCTTATCCATTCCCTAGCCAGTTCTAATCCCATTCTATAAGATAGCTAGCCGATTTTGTTCTCGTTTTATAAGATAGCTAGCATTTTCAATGAGTGTTCTTACAGGTGGTCCTTGCTTACTTTATCACCTTCTATCTTATATCTAGGTTATTTCATCTCACGATTGCAAGAGAAAAGAGAAGTCAATCATAAAGATAAAGAAGTGAAAAATCAAGATCTATATAAAATCCATGTGGCCTCATGATTAGACGAAGAAGTTACTCTGTACACCAAAATATCGTGAGATAGCATGAATAGAGGTCATGAAGAGTGATACCCGAGAGGTTATCTAGCCATAAAACTAATATATGAGGGTGAACCTTTCACAAAAGGGACCTCAACAGCATTGTCTCCCAGTAAGGAATTTAGTGAACTGGCAGAGAAAAACTTCCCAAAAGAAACTTTAACAACTTTGGTCATCAAGGCTAAAGGCCACCTATTTATGGCCGACTTAAGATCAAAGCTGAAGCAAGTCTGCTCACTAACTAATCTATTAAGAGGATGTGTCTGCTTAAATTTATTGTCCATCAGTAGTTTATGCAACACTTCCACCAGTCTTTCATGAACTGGTCTTAGGAGCCTTTGATAGAGAGAGTTTCCTATGGCCCTCTTCTTACCCCCTCCTTCAAAGGGACTTAGGGCAGGATGTAAGGCAACTCCAACTCCTTTACAGGTAAGGAAATTCCCACGAGATGTAATAGAACTAAGCATAAATGGGCTCACCTTACCACTGCTTGATAGTTTTTCAAACTGTCTTAGCCTTATTCAACTGAAACTGGATAAAGATCAATTACAAGATAAGTACTAGATGAGCTTGATTATGCTTACAAAAGGACTCACACTTTTATGTCTAATAAAGAAAGTCGGAATCAAGGATGAAGACTACTCTCCTACTATATAGGAACAACGGGACTAGACATAGAAATCTTTTCCACTTGGAACAAGATTGCACTAGAAGGAATGAAATTGATAAACTTATATGGATGCGTAGCTTTAGGAACTTGAGCCATAAGCATTTTTCTGCAAAAGGAAAAGGGGATTGACTAGGCATGGCTTGATCGGGATAGGTAGTATACTTCTAGTATAGTAAGGAAATGCGCTTTAAGCACTATTAGTATAATTGAGTAGAATAAATGGTTGATTTGAATGAATAACTACTTCCATTAGAAATGGGAATCCTTTCTCGCCTCTGTGGTAAACTTGCCATAAAAATAGGCTTTCTTTAACTACACTCCAAATCCAATTGGGAAAATGCAAAAAAGGAGGAATCCAACTAGTCAATAAAATATACCTAATATTTACCTTTCCCTAGCCGAAAGAAGAGAGAAAGCATAGTTGATTAGTCTATCTAATCATTTATCCCTCATGGGGAAAGCATTAGGAATGATAGAATAGGTGTAACAAAAGAGACAGGGACTACAATTTGAGGGTCTTATAAAGCGCTTAGTCAGAGGGCAACTGGCACACTACTCTGGAACCTACCCATTTTATTTACTAGCCTTAGTCTCTTGCCTTGATCAAGATCAACAAAGATGGAAGTGAAAGCTTTAGGAAACAAAATTTGGAAGGATATTGAAAATAGAATTCACATAGTATGGATTGGTAGCTTACTGTCTGTAACTTTTTTAGGGTTCTCGCTTAACATTCCTTTAAAAAGGATAAGGGTAATCAATCATATTAGAGGTCCCTATATGTAAAATACATGGAGTTGCCTTTTTAGAGGGTTCTCTTTATCCTATTTGAGAGACTATTGCGTGAAAACTGACTGGCCACTTACCTACTGACTGGGTTTATTGACCTAAAACTAACTTGACTTGCCTAAGAAACTCTTTGCTAATCAAGCTTGATAGCAAGGTAAATGGGCTTTGAGAGATAAAAGAGGGTCAAGAGTCATACTGTGACAAAGATTCTGCTTATGCTTATAAGGATGTCACTATCTTCTCATCCCATTGTTTTCCCTATTGCTCCTAAGGAAATTTCCCCTAGAGCTATGCTTTCTTTTTGCAATCTAGTCTCTGTAATTTGAGATCTAGGTGTTCACATGATTTTCCCTTATTGTGTCAATGGTTGATATTAACTTGATGATTTTTCCTTTGGTGGCATTTCCAAGATCCTCATATTGAGTGTTTTCTTAAGCAAGTGAGAGCATTCCAATTGCAGAAGAAAGGGAATTTGTTTTCAAGCTTTCTTTAAGGAAAGCTCACCTGAATTATAGACAGAGTAGGGAAGATGAGCAACGTGGCAAGCCCCTTAATAGGCTAATTAAGAAGCTCGACCTTATACTTATCAAAGGTCATTTTATAGTGATATATTCTATATATTTATAATGAATATATATATCCAATATTCCATTCAAGCATCGATTTAGAACTAAAAAGAAATTCTTTAGATAAATAAGTTCTTCTATTTTTGTTCTTTTTATATCTTTTCGACGCTAACTAGATAAATACAGTTTTTTTAATTCTACTACTCAGTCTGATGCCTAGCCTATCCTAACCACCACCTTGTTGATAGTTCCGGGAATTAGAAAGAAAGAACAACTTAGGCCAAGTATACTACGCATATTCTTTCTTCTGTGGCATAATTAAAGCATAATATTCTCTCCATGTATTGGCCCAGTCAGTAAGGATAAGGCTTTCCCACCTCTGCGTGGTGAAACTAACATCATTGAGAAAAACCCTAGTGAAAAAGTCCTTTTCTTGATTTCCTTTGAGGAAGGACCCATTCAATATGCCAAAAAGTAGTGGTTTTGGCCAAGCGAGATCAAATATTTCCATTTATGACATGTCGCTATAAGGTAATTTAATGTTGACTGGTTTTATCTCTATATGATATAAAAACATTTCTCAAAATTAGATGCCTTTAGAAAAGCTTGCTCGATCGAAAGACCCTCTTTTGGGCAGCCTATTCATAGAGAAAGAAAGTCAATGTGCCTATTCTTATTTGAATCAAGGTTTCTCTTGAGAAAGAGGGATGCAAGCAAAGCTAGCCCTAGAAGGGGGGTAGGGGAAGAGAGTTGTAACCTAAGTAGATTAATGGGGGAAGAATCTTGCTAAAGGTTCCATTTTTTATTCCTCTCCATATAATTAATAATTAACTATAGGGATTCAATTCTCTTTTCCGTAAGACCAAGAACTCAATTTCGGGTGAAGCCTTAATTGTCACTGGTGATGGAGGAAAGGCTTTGAGTAGGCCAATGAATGGTGAGTCTTAGGAGATTGAAGATTGAAAAAGCTTTGTCGAGTAGGTAGAATTAGCAATTATAAGAACAAGAGAAAGTCCTTATGAAAGATGGATTTACTTAGAAACAGTTGTAGCCTTACTAATGGCTTTCAACTTTTACCTTTGTGCCTAAGGACTGATACTCGCCACTCATATGTGGGAGACCTAAGACTCAGTTAGTTGCTCTTCTAACTGTGCATTCTTCCTTTTTTGATTCACTATAACAAGCCATTCTTTCACTTGCTTTAAAAGCTATCCTCTTTGTTTTAACTAGTTTGAGCCGGGCTTGAATAAGAACAACGCACTAAGCGACCGAACCTAGAAGGCCTCTTCTTCTTTTTAAGCCCTTGACTAACTTATTAACCTCCATCCTAGTCTGCCAGAATGAAATCAATTGAAATTGTTCCGTCCACTGGAATAAAAAAATAAATATAGGAAAGGTTAATAGGCTCA
>JAOXYD010000001.1:7411809-7433273 GCA_028565735.1 Pinacopodium congolense | reverse complement strand
AAGGTTATATTAAAAATAAAAAAAATTCAAAAAATTTTTTTTTAAATAACAAATAAACATACAAATAAAAAATTTTGAAAATTTTATTTTTTTACAAAAAACAAAAAAAAAAAAAATTCGGCCGCTATCCCTACAGCAACTAAAATGTTGTAACGACAAACGTAATGGCCAGGTCACTTCCCCCTTGATTATTTTTTTAATGTTTTACCTTTTTTCAATCTTAAATTAACTTTTTTTCTTAATTTATTTTTAAATTATTATTATTTTTTCCTTTTCTTTTATTTTATTTTTCTTGTAATTTTTACTTTTTAATTTAATTTAATTTAATTTATTATTATTATTTCTTCTTATTATTATTATATTTTTATTTAAAATTATAATATTTTTATATTTTCATTTTATTTTCATATTCATATTTTTCTGCTTTCTTTTATCATTTTATTATTTTTTCCTTTTATTGTAATTTAGCTTTTTATCATTTCTATTATTTCTATTTTATTATTTCTATTTTCATTTTTATTTTTTCTATAACCTAACTTTTTTGAAACTCCACAACCTTGGGTTTATTTATTTTAATTGTAGGTTTATTGGATAGAATCAATGTATATCCCTTTTCTCCAAAATCTTCAAGTTTTACTCCATACTCATCCTCATTTCACCTACTTGTATATGAAACAAACAATCTAATGGGAAAAAGTTGGCCCCATCCAAGGAACGCAAGATATAGCTCGCAACTTTGGTGCTCCTTTTTTAGTCAAGAAGGAGGGCGATTAAGGCGAATGGAGCGTTTAAGCTTAACATCTCCCACGTCGTCTCCATTGTAATCCCCATAATTTTTCTTATCTTTTGTCTTTTTCTTATTGTTTTTATTTTTTTGTTTCTTTTATTTATGGTTATAAGGTATGACCCTTCTCCATATTGAGGACAATGTGTGGTTTTAAGTGTAAGGAAGGGGTGTGGTTGAATTCTTCTTTATGTCATTATAAACAAATGATTATGCATTCATCAATTCTAAGTTATTCGAATTTTGGTGCCCATATCTTGTCATGAATCTCATCATAATAGTTGGAATGAGATTGAGTTATGTGCTTAAAGTTGAATTAGGCAATTTGAATGGAAGGTGAACCATGTTAATTGATTGAAATTTTTGGTTGCATAAATTTGGTCAAAAATTGATACTTGAGTGATTAAGCAATGTGTGAAATCATCATGAATTTTCATATATAAACCTAAGTGAGTCATTGAGCTTATATAACTATATTTCAGTCATTTTATTTTCCTTACTGTGTGTGATGCTCCCCTAGGAAGATTACCTTCAAAACTTACTTTGAATCGGTTTGAAACTACTAGACACATGTAATATGGAAAGGATTAAGGCCTTCTTTGTTTTTAAATTCTTGACTTAAATGACCCACTTGATTTATTATCCCTTATAACCCATTTTGATCCGTTAACCATGTTGTCTCTTGAATTAAACACCTTATATTAAAAATTCGAAAACCCCATTAGCCTAACTCAATCACAATTATAATGAAACTAAGTGAGCATTAGTTTGAAACTTTTCATTTACATTTTATTATGAGATAATTCGAGAGGTACTTCTACTCATGCTTTGTTATTATTTCCTTATTATTGAAAAAAAGAGAATAAATAGAAGAAAAAATGAAAAAAATGAAAAAATTAAGAAAAGAATAAAATATAGTAGCAATAAGTAGTAATGAGTAGCTAGTTATATTTATATGCATATCTCAAAAGTTATATTTGGTTGTCCCTTTACACTTAGTGCTTTATGAAAACTTGTGAAAAACCCTTCAACCTTTTTGACTCATCCTAACCTAAGCCCCATTAAAGCCATGAACAAAATTCCTTTTGATCCATTATGGCATGTATTCTATGTGGAAGAAAATTTATGAATTTGAGAGCCTATGGTAATGTGGTCTCCTAGACGGAGTTTTGAGCAAAACACCAACCCTTAAACTCTTAAGTGAAATGAATAAACATTATGAGGAAAATCCATCTTGGTTTGACGCTTCCCTTTGATCAATGGTATCATAAGTTGAGCTTGTTTATATGTACTAATGAAAAAAATTATAATATGTGTAGTAGTTTGATATTTGAGTTCCTGAAGTTTGAAAGATTTCATACACTTGATCTCTTTGAAAACGAACTAATGGAATTTAATGTTTGTGTTTAATTTTCTTGAGGAAAAGCAAAGGTTTAAGTGTGGGGAAGTTGATAAGTGTGTTTTAAACTATGTTTATAGGTTGTTGTTTAGGTGTTTTAAGTGTTGTTTATGTGTTTCAAATTGAGTTAGTAGGAACTTTTTCATTCTTTTCATTATTTTTTAGGTGTTTGAGTGTTTCTTTATACTTTTTATTGTTTAAGGGAAAAATATGAACTTATTTGAGGAATGAGTTGATACACTTTGATATTTGGATGTGTAGGTAACAAATAAGACCTAAACCAGCATTAATTTTCATAATATAACTTCAGTGATTCATTACATATCCTTAAAGAACTCGTATTGATATGAAATTTTAGAGGGTGATAACATGTGAGGAGTCTATATATCAAATGTCATGACATTTTGAAATCTATAGACGAAGAAATAGCAAAAATATCGAACAGAGGTCAAAGTTGAAAAATCTGATGTGGCGGGATGATGTGGCAAAACGTGTGAAATATGTGTTTTATGATTTTTTAGACATAAGAGGATGCGAGGAACCATAACATCCATGCTTCTGAACCTAGGACACATCCAAGACAAAAATAGAGGGTTTTGGAAGAGGAAAAATGTGTGAGAACTCAAGAAGAAGGAAGACAATCAAGATTTAACAAGAGATGTCTAGATTTTCCTAAAAAGGGGCTTCATCATCTTCACTAGTTCATCATTCTTTTTACTTTTTTTTATCTTTAATCTAAATACTATTTGTTTGATCATGATTATTGATTGCTAAATCTATTTTAGGGATTGTTCTTAAATTGTTTATCCAACTTTTTTTGTATTGATTTAATGCATAGTTATTTGTATTAATTATTAAGCTTATGATCACTTCAATTTGAGAGATTGTTTTGATTTATTTGATTTAGGGTGCACAAAGAGAGATGGTAGCTTAACAGACCTACAATTAACTAATTAATTGGTGATTGAAGAGAGATCTTAATTATTTATTAATTATCCTTAGGATTGCCTCAAATCCAATTGCATTATTTAGGGGTCATGTTATGAACCGAGAGGTTACAATTTAAATTTTAAGTAGTTCAATTGTGATTAATTGATTAGATCTCAAAAGAGGGTAATCAACTATTAGATTAAATCAATAGGGTAAAAGGAAGATAAAAAAAAGATAGATCAACCCCTAAGTCTTTACTATTAAGTATCTTTTGTGATTTGCTCTCTTAAATGATTACATTCATTCAAATTTTGTTATTTAGTTTAATTTTCAGTCTATAGACTTTTTATTTACCTTAAACAAAGTGCAATCCAGATTGTTAGGTGTCTAGAATCAATCATCGTGAGCTCGATATCAGTTATACTATAAGTTCCTGTATACTTATAGTGTAGCTAAAAATACCAAACACTTTTGCAAACCTTGGAGGTAATAGAGCTTGAAGCTCCTACTTATATTAGATGATATGCACAAAAAGGAGTCAAGCTAAAGACCATAAAGAAATGATTGTTGGAAGACATCCCAACCATTCCTTTAGTTTTATGCTTTCTCTTCTCTAGATAGGCTTTGGTATTTTTCTATTTGATTGTTTTACTTTCTTTTATTTGTCTTATTTGTAAGTACACAAGTATGTTGTAATCTTTTCCACCAGGCCTTACATAGTCTATATAAGTCAAGGAAGGATTCTTGTTCCTCTTCTATGTATTATGCTTATTTTTCTTTTTTAATATTAAGGACAATGTTCAATTTAAGTGTAAAAAAGGGAACTAAGATTCAATTTTTCTTACATTTGATTGTTGTGAGTCTAAAGATGATGATTTAAATATTTCATCTTTAAACGATCTCGAATTTATGTGGATTGTTAATTGTGTACTTGAATTCAATTGATGTCTTTAATTTAGTAAACATTGATCAACTCATGAATGATTTCTAACTTCAAAAATATTTTCTTTTGCTTTTTCTTTTTAGTGCTTTACATGTGTTTAGTAACCCCATATATATAATATTAAGTCATTAAAGACATTTTATATGGTTTTTCATATGAATTAAGGAATATGATGTTTAATATCATGTGTTAAAAAAAGTGTGTGCTTGTTTAAGTAAAAAAAAACATATTTTGCACTCTACAAGCTTCAAACCAATATAAAGGTCGAAGTTTATAAGTGACACTAGTAGCCATTTATAAGAGTAATATAGCCAAGAAATTGGGGATGTTCATGATAAAATGTTTACCTTCGCGTCAAAATGTTAGATGATATATCAAACAAGTCAAAAAGAGTATCTTAGTTAAGTAAATGAGGGTCATTCATGACAAGGTATTTATCCTTACGTCAAAAGACTAAGTTACCTCCAACTAATTGTTCTAAGTTTTTTTTTTTTTTTTGTCATAAACATCATTGACTATATTTATATGATTTTCTATTTGAAATGACTTGGGTGCTTGTTATTATGCATTAAAGGTTACTTCCTTACTATTAGCATGTTTGTTATGTGATGATAATGCTTTTTCATCATAGAGTGGAGATTTTTACCCTAAATCAATTACATTAAATGGTTTATGTTTGCACTTAATTAGCTCTTGACTTTTAATTGAGATTGTTTTCAATGGAGTGTTTAAATCATTGCTTGAGGATAAGAAATATTTTAAATGTAGGAGAATTTAATAAGGATGCCTTTTATTGAATATGTGATTTAATATGGGTTTACCTCTATTTTGATATCAAAGTGAAGAATTTATGTTTTTTATAAGTTGAAATATAAGTTTAATCATATAGACAAAAATTGTAAGTGCAACAATTCAAGAATGAAGAAGAAACTAGATTCAAGGACTTTAACAAATGGTCATTAAGCTTTGTGAAATTTTCATTAATGCTCGACTATCAGAAACTATAATAATGGTCCATTAACAAAGTCATTTATTCATGATGTTAATCATTAATTTTCTATAAAATTCATTTTTATATACAATTCAAGGATAGTTGAGTCCTTTTACTCCAAAACAACCTAAACCTTAATGGAAGAGTATTTAAGTTTATGAAGGTGTCAATTCTTTTTCCATTCTTAGCAACCACTTAACTTTTCTCAGTTTTTGTCTTAAGTTTAGGGTTCTTGGCTTTCTTTCTTCTTATATTTGAGAATCCTCAAAGAAGTTATGTTCTAAAGAAAGTAGTACTTCATTTTTCACTAGGTTTTGTTGCTTCTTTCCTATTCTTTCTTTAGTTTCTATGTTATTGCATTTGGATTAAGTTTGAATATTTGTGTAAACCTTTAAATATTTTTAGTTGATTATGGAATCTTAAATTTCCCTTATCTTTATCTTGTTATTTATTATGGGTTTTTATTTAATATTTTGTTATTGTTAATTTTAATATGTTACACTAATTTCCTTTAAGTTGGAAAATATTGAAGGGATAAGGGGATTCCAGCTGTGAGATATGAATTGGGTATAATAGGTTTTATATTCTTTGCAATAAATCAAAATTTTGGTTAAATATCAAGAACTAGGGGTTATATTATATTCTTGATCACCTATTTATTATTTCTAGTTTGAATGCTAAGTATGGGCTTGTGTCAGTTGATATCAAAGCTAGCAATAGGTTAATTGAACTTGTAATCAAAACTTAATAATTAATCTATGGTTTTTGGTTTTTTGAGTTTCATGATGCATACTCATAGGATTATAGCTTAAGTTAAATATTTCATATTGCTTAATTCTACTATACAATTGAATTTACAGAGCTTGATCTAGGTTATTATGTTAGTTAAGGGACATTTTCAGAGCTTATTGCATTTGTCTATAATTAGAGGAGCTTAAGACACGAGAGCTTATTTGTGGCTATAAGTTTACATCTTAGTTAGGACACAATTTATATGTTTTTTATGATGGATTGTCTTCCTTGAGCCCCAAAAATATCTTTTGACTTGTTTTTCATCATCATTATCCATTTCTAGATATTTTATGTTCTTGTTTTAGTTACCTTTATTTCATCACTAATATTTTAATTTAATCTTAATTTTTGTTAAATTAGGGGTTTTTAATTAACATTAGGAATACCAAAAGCTAGGCAGTTCTTTGGGGGATTGACCCTTTCTCATCCTATAATATAGTTAGGAGATTGAGTTAGGTTATTATTTGGTTACTTGCGATAACACACCATACTGAAGTACAAAACCTAAGAAATCATGAAAATATATTTAAAATAAAAAAATAATTATTCTTATGATATATTAAAAAATTAAAGGCGTATCACCTGCAAGATATTATTGCTTGTAAGGATGCCAACTTTTATAAAAGACATGTTACTAGATCAAAGAAGTTTAAATATTATAATATAAATGGAAATGGAATTTCAACAAAAGACTTCTTTAGAAATAGAACTAAAGCAAGATGTCCAAGAACCAATCGAGTCAAAATTTTAAGTTCTTCTTTGATCATATAATGCAAAATACCCATTGAATTGGTGTTCCTGTTATATGATGGAGGCAATACAACATGTGTAAAAGGTATGATTTACCCTTCAACATTTTATAAAAGTCTAAGTTAGCATTTACACCTAACATTTACAACATTTATTTACATCATGGTACTATTTGCACCTTAAATTCTAATCTCATTAGATTTTTGTGAAATACATGTAACAAGGCCTTTAATTCATAAGGTGTAGCATTACATCTTGTCAAATCTAGTCATAAAAAATGATAAAGTGTCTTTTTAAAATAAAAATAATTTTTTAAACATCTAAAACCTCCCTTGTATAGTGACCCACCCATCATTTTCCCAAACACTCGCAAGACATAAGTGGGGAAGATGCAAATCAGATGGAATGTTAAATAGCTTTTAATTAGGGCATACAAGCATATAAGCCATTTTTTTCACCTGACTAAAAACTAGTTAACAATCTTTGTTATCGTTTTTGGAGTCCATATATCTTACATCCTTCCACCTCATTGAAAGTTCTTATTATTTCTAGTTATTTCCTACCTTCCCTCTCTTTGCTTAAAATTGGACAAGCATGTCTAGTAAGGGAATTTTCAATTTTGTATAAGATCTCCAGTTAGATATAAATAGAACTAGAACTTAATAAAATTTATAATTTCCATAATTATTAACACAAATTCTTCTTAATTTCAAGATGCGGTTTCTATATTTTCATATACAATCCTAGTGTAAGGTTAGCAAAACCATTTAATCATAACTTATAGGCAATGGTTATAAAAGATAATCCTATAGAGAATTTTCTAACAACTAGCTATGCTTCTTAAGTCATTCACTTGTTTAGGAAATATATTCTTAGGAACATATTTCATGCAAAGATGAAGGTAACTATTAGATGGTTTAATGAAAGACCTTCTGCGAGTTTGGGTCAATGGTGATGTAAGATGAGTATCAATGGTGGATAGAGTTTACAATGGCTTAGTTATTGATTATGATTGGGAAAGTGAGGATATTTAGCTGTGATAGTTTTAGGAGGCATTGATTACTTTTGAAGAGTAAGATGGCAGTGATGAATGGCTAACACAATTTGAAGAGCAATATGGCAATGATGAATGGCTAAAATAAGTGGTCGTTAAATGTCTATAGTTATACGAAGATGTTAGGCACTAGTCGCTACATAGGGGAGGAAATTATTAGTATTTAGATTCTTTAAAAACTTATTTTTGCATTATCTTTAAATTACAAAAGCCACTTTATCACTTTATGGGATCAACTTTGCCAAAATGTAATGTCACATCTTATGAACTAACAATCTTATTATATGTAATTCATAGAAACCTAACAAAATTAGGACTTAGGGTGCAAATAGTATCCATTTGTAAACGTTGGGATGTAAACTGATACCATAGATAATGATAGGAGTTAACTTAGACATTTTATAAAATGTTAAAAATTAAGTGGAATCTTTTTTTCTTATAACATACTATTAATTAAAGTGGGCGGGGAATTCGTCAACTATTTAAGAAGCATAAGGTAATCTAGATACCTCTTAATGGATGGTAGCAATTTAGGAGGAAATTAAAACTCTTCATAAAAATAAACACTAGGAATTTATGTCATTAACACAAAGAAGGAAGCCGGTTTTTAACAAATGGGTCTTCAAGATTATAAAAAATAGTGATGATCAAATGGAACAATGTCATTCAAGATTGGTGATAAAAGGATATGTTCATAAATAAGGGATTTGTTCAAAGCAAAATTAATGAACAACGGGGATGGAATAGTTGTTGGGTGGTTAGGACATCCAATTTTTAGAGATGAAAAAATGCGTGAATTTTTTTATGTCTATGCCTACTTTTTTTTAAAACATTTCCAGTTCCTTTGGATCAATATTGACGAAATGTTTTCTCATATAGTTTGACTTACTATATTGTTATAATAGTCTTAATGATGTGCATAATATTTGACTTATATCTAGAATAATCAAATTTAAAAACTACTTTTCTTCATAAAATCTTAAAGAAGATTTTCCATGCTTCAACGAAAAGGTTTTAAAGAAAAAAGAGAAAAAAAAAGAATTTAATTTGCAAGTGGAAAAAATCTCTATATAGTATTAAATAGGCATCGATGTGTTAGTATAAGAGATTTAATAGGACAAGAGATTTGATATTCTTGATCTTGAATTATTAATACAATAGATTTTATACAGATCCTTACATGTATTTTGAGAAGTTTAGTGATATGATTTCATTATCTTATTTTTGTATATAGACAAAATATTTTTTATGGACCTCAATAAGGATCATATTAAAAACTAAAGGCACAATTGGATAGGGATATGATTAGGATTATTAACCCTAAAAGCACTCAAGAGGATGGTGAATTGAGTATTCTAAAAGAATAATCCTATTTTTAAAATTTAAACAACTAAAGACCAATTATAAAAAATTGGAGTTCCTAAGCCAAAATCGATCAAATTTAATTTGCAAATAATATAACAGAAAAAAAGTATGAAATAATTACTCAATTATCAACAATATAAATATGAATAATCTACCCAAATGATACAAATATCAACGAAATTCAATCACCTAATAACTATGGAATAAGAATAAATCAAAGATATAAGTAATAATATTTAAATTTACAATGATATAAGTATCCAGCAATTGAAGGGTAAATAAATCTATCAATTAACTATAAGTCATCGATACATTCAATAATAAAAATAAGGGATTAAAGAGACACCGAGATTTGTAATGGTTTGGTAACACTAATGTTATCTAATCCACTCCCAACACCAATGATGTTAGAAGTTGCACTATCTTCAATTTAGCAATTACAATCTTCTTGAATAAGTGAAGAGAACCCCCTATAAATCATAATCCTCTTTGTTGAAGGTAAAGAGAAATCGTATACCAATCTTTTTTAGGCAAAGTGGCCCTTTACAAATATTTTTAGAAGACAAAGAGCAACTTTTACAAATCGTTTTATGATGTAAAGAGTATCCTATAAAAATCTTTTCATGAAGCAAAAAGAAGCATACACAAATTATCCCTACAAAAGTGATAAAAAACACACCTATATAGGTGTTTCACGTGCAATAGACTAAGGGATCTTTAGTGTTTAAAAATAAAAGGAATGCCCAATGAGCTTTTAAAAACCTTTAAAAAAACTAAATATGATGATTTAAGAGCTCAAGAATCATATTTAAAACACTAAATATGAAGATATAAGAAATTCAAAAAATCTTGAAATCCGGATAGCTTAATGTTTATAAATTTTTATGCAAAAAAAATCAACTAAGAATGCAACCTAACCAAAAAAAAAAAAACTTATTAGCCAATTTTCATGGACATAAATAAATATAAAACAATCAATTAATCACTAATACTTATCTAGAAAATTAAGAAATAAGATTGAAATAGAGTAGTGCCAACACTTGACAGATTTGAGTATGATATCTTATAAAAATGAAAACTTAATATAAAAATGTAATTAAATGACAAATATTGATTTAAAACACTCCTAAGACCTCGAATAATTAAGGAAAAATAAATTTAAGACTCAAAAACGACAGTAATAAAAGAACAAACATGTTAAATCCTTTGATATGATAAAAGAGATTAAGAACTAGGATTTAACTTAAGAACTAGGGTTTAAAGGCATAAAACCAAATATGAAGCCAATAAAAGTCAAATTGAATCTCAATAACTTAAGAATGATGTGAAACTTGATGAAGGTGAAGAGATTCTTAAAAGATGACTTAACAAACTTGTTTCAATATTTGTTTTAGATGGCTATTTGTGTTAGAGTTAGGGTTGAGGGACTAATAAAAACAATATTGGACTTAACTAGTCACTGGTGAAGAGTTAATTGTGGAAATTAAAATGAAAAAAGAAAAATTTTCCAACACAGACACTTAAACGGTAGTTTTCATCAGGGATCAATGGCATCATTATTAACAACCATGGATCTCCTTAATTAAAACTATAAAATATGATCAAAAATATTTCTAAACATCTTTAAAAGTTTTTCTAACACCAAAATTAATTTAAAATATTTTCAAAACACAATTAAAAACTTTTTTCAATTTACTACATCTATTTAAGTGTCAATAGAAAAACTTTATAAAATAATTTAAAACTTATAAAATACATGATTGTAAAATTTGAGCCCTTATAATATGTAAACTTCAAATGAAGCTTACACATTCTTAAGATATTCGATAAGTGATCTTGAATCTTCAAGAATGTTTGATATTTTTTCCCTTCAATTATGACCTTCAAATCCAATATTTTATCATCATATCTACCTATCTTTAGACCTTCACAACATAAACTCAAATAATTAGTAAACTTCAGGTTTTGTTATCATCAAAATTAAGATTGGAATCTTTCTTGATTTAATAAGGACTAACAGAAAAAATTTTAGGGATGTAAATTCACTAAGATAGAAATAATAGTAAATTTTTGTTTTCTTAGAAAAATTACTTCAAAAAGATTAACAACACTTTAATATGTAAAATTTTAATCTAATTTTTACCCCTCTTCCTATTAATTTCAGGTTTTCCTCTAATATGAACCCTAGTAATGAAGATGAGTGGATGGAGATGCCTTGAATGCTTTAGATATCAATAATGGAATGTTTCAATGTTCATTATAACTTATAAAAGACCATATAATGTACATGCATTAGAAGTGATTAATTGATACATAATGGATCTTAGTAAAGAGCATTAGAATGTTGTACATAAGATGTTATGATGCATATAATGGACCTCTGATATTACATTACATTATGGATTATTAGACTTTATTCTCAATGAATATGTTGATTTTAATTATATAGATAACCTTAATAAAAGTAAATTTACATGTTATGTGCTCACACTTTTTTATGGAACTATAAGTTGAGTTCAAAACTATAATTAGTTATGGCTACATCAACAATATAAATAAAAATATGTAGCAACTGCATAAATAAGCACTTAAACAATAGACAGGAGAAGTTTTTTTCCCCCTATAGTTTGATTGCCTTATATAGATGTTAATGGGCATTTTACATTATTTTTTATGCATATTTCATTATGTTTTCGCCCATTAGATGATTGAATTACACCAATATAGAGTTATTATTGTTAATTTCAGGTCTATGTTGGTGTTGGAGTAAGTTGTGGAGATTTGGAATTAATTGCAGCTTGTTTTAGAGCATAAAGAGAACTTAGACATTTGGTACTTAAAGCTGTGCATTATGGCGTGGTCTATGTAATTCTATACGACATTTTAGCTCCATATACGGTGGTCAAACAAGAAGAGGTCAGTCGACCGAATGAAGAAATAAGGAAGGTCGATCAATTGAATGGCAGTGATCGATCGATTGAATGAAGAAACAAAGAAGATCGGTCAACCAAATTGATACTGATCGATCGAACTAATTGCAAGGAAGGATCGGTCGACTGTATAGAAGAACCACCTGATTGAATGAAGCAAATAAAGAGGTTTCGGTCAACTGAATAATCATAAGTCAACCCAACAAGTAAAATGTTGAAGGTCAGTCAACCGAATGGTGAAGGTCAGTTGACTGAGTATAGGAGCTTCAGCTTTATTCTCTCGTGTTTTATGACTTGGACAACGGCGTTTTACTTAAAGCACATAACCCTAAACTATAAATAGAGAATATCCATTGACATTTAGAGAAGAGTGACGACAGAAGAGAACCAATACACAGGTTTTACACACCATGGAGAGAGTCGTTGCCTTCTTCGTCATTATAGTCAGATTCTTGTCCTATTTGGAGTCTAATTTATTTTTCTGGTTTAAGTCTTTTGTTTATGGAGCTTCCAAGTGCAGAACCTTTGTAGTAATCTTAAGTGTTTTTGGTTGAGATTGTGGATTGATTTGCTTATTTAAATGCTTGTTTAGCCTTATTTAGCTTGATCATCTAGATATTGGCCTTACGTGAATGAGTTTCATGACAATTGAAATTCATTTTACCAAAAAATTGATTAAGCAACACATTTGAACTCAGGAGTGGACCAAGTTTTAGGATCTTATGTGAGGGTACCTAGAATTAATAACCTTGTTTTTAGGCCTCTTGTGTGTTTAATGCCTTTTATTCCAAGTAATTTATTGACCAAGTAGGTTAATTGATAGTAAAAGAGAATAAGAATGCCTATGACCATTAAGTGTGTCCCGTTTAAGTGATACAAGTCCTAAACCAATCCACCGTTGTCAATTTTAGGAAACATAATCCAAATTAAGTCTGAAGCCTTAACCATTTTTAATCTTTTGAGTTAAATTTAGTTGCATTTAGTTCATTTTGCATCTTGCATATTTACTTATCTTATTGCCTTACTTCAATTACCAATCAATCAAATCTTGAGTTTCTGAGTTAATTTTGTAGTATTTGAGTTAATTTACTTGCATATTGGATTTCCTTTGGGTGAGATATTTGGTCTTTACCGTTTTATATTACTTATCGATGAGGTACACTTGCCTTCTCTATTTGGTCTAGAAGAGATTTTTTATTAATTTATGTTGCTTAGTTAGACCAGTAATAATAGAGCAAAGAATCTAGTCTTTACTTAAAAAATCAAGTACATACAAGTTCAGTTTCACTTATGTTTATGAGAAAATAGAGGAAGGAATTATAGATATGTAAAAAGTTCATATAAAAGATAACATAATAGATTTTATGACAAAAGTAGGCAATAGTAGTAAGTTCGTTATGTTTCAATTTATAACTTGATGGAAATATAACATAGCAATGACAAGGTAGAAGGAATAAAGTGAATTTTGAATGGTTCTCAATCAAATAACTAAATAAGTGATTGAGCGAATAACTTAATGAAAATCATATACTTGTGTGGTAATAAAAGAAGACATATTAGAACCATATATTTTATGTGATGATTAAGCCAACAAAGTATGTGGTGGAGACATATTCGTAGTGGTTTAGTTGGATCCAATTAAGATGAATAATTATGATTACTTTGGTTCAATTATAAATAATCATGCAACTTCTTATTTGTGATCAAAATTTACAAACA
The DNA here is from genome assembly GCA_028565735.1 of Pinacopodium congolense. Taxonomy (NCBI): domain Eukaryota; kingdom Viridiplantae; phylum Streptophyta; class Magnoliopsida; order Malpighiales; family Erythroxylaceae; genus Pinacopodium; species Pinacopodium congolense. The sequence goes on along the minus strand of JAOXYD010000001.1, from coordinate 7,419,616 downwards.
TCTAAGTGTTGATAGCTTGTAAGAAATCTCATCTTATAAACAGTTAGAAAAGTAAAAACTCCCATTTTGCAGGTCTACCTTACCCATTATTCTAATTTGGTCGAGCTGCAATCCTGTTTTTATCAAATCACAATTTCCCAACACGCTAACCTATAAAAAATATGGATCCAAGTGTTATATAATCTACCTTCTTCGTGTTGCCGTCTTGAGCATCCTATATGTGCTGACAATAGATGTCTAACCAAAGAATTGGAGTTGAGTGATTCCAAAGAACTATTCTGAAGTGTGCCAGTTTATACTTGGCTGTCCTTTATTTTTGTGAAGTTCCCATGTTTCCCACTGACAACCATAAAAGATTAGCATACATTTTGCAACAGTCGAAAACGCAAATATTGAGGAGAATTTTCGTGGATAGACGTGACTAATAAAATTGTAGGTGGTTTGCTTCACTTTCTTATGCAAATTACATAAAAATATCCGGGGTTATGCAGACTGAATGGTATGATGAAAACGTGAGCGACATGTCGCACATGGGGGGCAGCCCACTGAGGACGCTAACCATTGCATTAATTCTGGTTGAAAGGAAATAAAAGCTGCAGCCATAGGAGTATAAAAGTACAATGGGCCATTAGGATGTGATGTAGAGTGGGGGAATCTCTCTGGACGTCTCCAAAGATAATGCAGTCAACTCAAAACACACCATTGTGTGACAACCCACCTGATGTGCTTCAGGTTTTTCTCGCAGATGGCCCTCTGAACGTGTGCAAGGCCATCGCAACTTGCAAACACCGTACTTTGATGCTATATATAGTATATATATATATATCTATATGTACATATATAAGCTTCCACGTCCTTTGCCTTTCAATAAATACATGACGATAATATATAGATAGCTCGTTTTTGTTTTCATTTTTATATATTTAAATAAATATTAACTGAATTATTAGATATATAATAATTTATAAATTATGTATTTTTAAATAAATTATTTAATATTTTAATATTTTATATAATAAATTTAATTTAAATAATATTTAGATCATATTTATTGGTTTCGGTTTTTACAAGAATACTAACCATATCGATACTGGAAAGTAACCACAGAAGGCTATAACTTGGGTAATCTCTGGTTCTTCGGTTGGGTTGAGTTGCTGCGTCAAGCATATCAAGCGAGACGTCCTCCTCGAGACCAAGCATGCAATATTTGGTCGAAGAAGCTATAGTTCAAAACCCAGTTTTTTCTCTGTATGTGCGTGCTCTCTTACTCATAAATACAAAGAAAGTGGTAGACAGTCGATTATTTGTTACTTGACAAGCCATATATCATAGTCCATTCCCTGAAATCAAAAAGCAACAAATCTTACTGTGCTTCAAATTGCCTTGGAGCCAATGCAAGCAGGAAACGTGGAATACTTGTACAAATAGTCTAGGAAGTCTAGATTCTTTGAACATATGGATGCCAATATTGTCAAGAAACTGCTAGCAATAACATTAATGTATTGACCCCCCAGCAACTGATAAAATGTTTTTTTGAAGATCTTCGGATCTTTATTAATAAGAAAAAAAGAGAAATATGCAAAAAAGAAAAAAAAAAGCAGAGCAACGAACCAAAAGATTGAAAGCCATGCAAGAAAATTCAAGTGATACAGTATAAGGGCCACGCAACTCTCCTTTTTCACTTCTATGATCTGCTCACTGACGAGTCTAGTGTTTAAATGCTCCTAACGTATTTTGGCTTCTTAAGCTATTTCTTCTTGTATAGTTAACAGCTTACTTGTACACGATGTAAGCCTCCCTTCTGCTTCCTGTACAGAACCTTTTCTATTTTTAATGCAACTCCTTTTTTTTTCTTATGAAAAAAAAAGAGAGAGAGAGAGAGAGAGAATGACATTAATGTACTGTGTTCAGAGACTGGCAGGCAGGAAGGGAGTGCACAAACACTTACTTCAGTGTAAAAAGTTGCGCCTTTTGAGCCCTGTAATGTGGAAGATGGACCCTTTCAATCTTTATTTGATTGATTTCGGTACCTTAGAATGGATGGAGTATAAATGTTTGATTGAGCTTTTCCTACCTTATTAGATGTCATTGATTAAAGATTCAGGTTGGAATTAGCGCTTAGATCGCAACTTGCATTGGATACTTCGCAGCATAAAAGCCATGCTTAATCGTTACGTGGTTACCTACTAGTTGGGAAATACAAAGGAACGATTCCTGGAGTGGCTTTTAAAGTTTACATGCACTGTTTCTGGTCTGTGGCCTTATGAGTGTACCACAACTAACTTATACTGTAGAATCAAAAACAAAACAAAACAAAAAAAAGGTGATCCTAGATCATATTTTTACACTTCATCTACCCTAAAAAAAAAAGGGTTATGCTTAGTATTCAATTTTATGATCTTCTCAGGATTGGCATCGGCAGTGGAAAACATGCTCGACCATTTTCAATCCGTTTCCTAAGAATCATGAATCTAAGCCGAAGCTCACCATTATCAGACCTTTTCATTTCACTGACAAAGCCCGTAATCATGCTAAAGCTCAGCGCATAATGAACTTCAATTAATTTTATTGTTAGCTGGATAATCCTTAGCATGTAAATTCAAAAATGTCAAGTGCATTTTTAACCAAATGTACCCTTGGGGAGATGCTTGCTGATCTCATGATAGTGGAAGAACTCATAATTCCAAAAACATCCCATATATCCAATGCAGAATAATTTTTTATTCATTTTAATCTTAGAGAATAGAGTTTACCCCTTATTTTCTATCTTTTAATGATGGAGCGGTGCACTTTCTTCCCAAGTCGGTAAATCCTTGGCCAATTAAATGAAGATGCTTCATAGTATTGGGCACCATAATTAAGTTTGGAAGAATTATATACATATATATATAGTATGTAACTCATGGAATTATATACACAGTATGTACCTCATGAATCATTTCCATAATTCCGTGTTTATGGTAGTGGATATAACCTAGCTAGGACTTGGAAAATTTGCTCATGACGACCCTATAATGAGAAACTTTTTTTATTAAATAAAATGCTGATTGTGATTCTCGGAGTGAAACCAGCTTCCCTCATTTTTTCGTTTTCAGCCTTTACCACGGCTTTGGCACCTTAATTGGGTAGTGAATGGAAAAAAGCTGTTACATGTGGGTGGGGCTTTTATCTATTAGATAAAAAAAATTAATTAGTATTCTAATGCTGAGTTAGTAAGGATTACTAAGGGTACGTATGTTTCTTTAAAATTCAATTTACCTAAATCTAGATTAGCAACCATTTAACTGATATCTCCAATGAGAATTTCAAGTTAATATCATATTTGCTAATTTTCAATTACTTTCTGTTACCTATTTTTTGCATCTATTAAGCTTCTGTCTCACTGGAAGACGAAGATGAAGGGGTTGTGACATGATATAAATTCAAGAGTAACAGGGGTACTGTTATTTTTCTTTTTTCTTTAGAAATGAAGTATCCAAAATGGAAGAAGTAGGTACACCAGCATTAACAACATGTATAGGAGATAGGCATAGGCTTAAGCTTATCCAATATAATTCACCAAAAGTGTGCATTTCTCGTCCATTAATATCTTTTTGGATAGAAAAAGTCAATGGATTTGCAAGTCAAAAGTATATGTAATATAGATCATTTTTCATAGATTAATAACACAGCAAGATAAGAGCTTTCACTAAGTGAGTGGAGGCAAGAGAGAATTTGGTCCTGGGACGTCGACATATCCCACTAAATTGATGAAATGTAAGGGTGATAAACCAGAAAATAAGGTTAGCTGTTGCTATTAAGACTAATCATTAATTAGTTTTAGTTAGATACTATTCTCCAGTTCAAAGACTCTGTATATGATTCCAGAACTACGAAACCAAAGAACCTCGTAGTATGTAATCCCTCAAAAAAAGTACAAATATAGTAAACATATCTTGAAGTCTGATTGGAACATTTTAGAAGAGAACGCCAGATATTAGATATAACTAAAATTCAGCAAAAACTGTCAGGCAAATAAGACGCCTTTATTCATACATCTGACTTAATACATGGTTTAGGGTACACATTTTAGGTTTGAAAGCAGATGAAGCAAGCTTGATTTTAAAGTAAATATCTTGCTGACCTGTAAATCTAGTCTAAATCCAACTTTTAATTGGAAAGCAATTTGAATTTTTTTTGCATATCTTTTAGAACTTAGGCTCAATTTAAGCCCCCAAAATGACCAACTCCAATGCTCTCTGTCTCTCTCTCTTAAATACACGACTAAGATAATGTATTTTGAAGCCAGTAGGATAGGAATATTTACTGCATATTAATTGAATTGCCCAATGTATCTCATAAAACCAAAAGGATCCAAGTTACCAATTATTGGCAAATACAATCAAGGCTACCAATTTCAGCCAGCATGTGGAATGAGAAGCTGCATTTAATTAGAAAGTGAAATGATAAGAGTGTGACTTAAAATTATAGTGCAGGGGCCAAAGTTTCAATTGCTTTGTTTGCACTTTCTAATGTGGGAAAAAGGGAAGTTGCAAATTGTTTTTGCAAACAGTGGAATTTTCCTTCTTTTGCTTGCTTATGTATTCATCCTGTTTAAAAATAAAAATGAAAAAAGAAAATATTTTTTCCATATAAAAAGGCTACTTGACTTACGTCGTCTACAAACAACTCCAAGTCATTTGTTACACCATCTTACATGGATAGCTCTGTGGCTCCCGTTGTGGTTGAAGATGGCTATGGAAGCAAAAATCAGGAGGTCTCCAACCCACGAAAGTCATCTACCGGGGGCTGGAATGCCGCCATCTTTATTATATGTAAGCAAAGTTATCATTTATTTTCCTCTTCTTTTCTCTTTGATCTTTATGTATGTTGATGAAATTTTCACTTGAAATAATCTTCATGTTTTCCATCGTCTATCTGCTTTTGATATTGCAGTTGTTGAGGTGGCAGAGAGATTTGCTTTCTATGGCTTGGCTGGTAATCTCATTACATACCTCACAAATGATCTTCACGAGGCTACTGCAACAGCTGTCAAGAATGTGAATACATGGGTTGGTGTGTCCTCGATCTTCCCAATTCTTGGAGCATTTATCGCGGATTCCTTTCTGGGTCGTTTTATGACCATCCTTCTCTCTTCAGTCATATATTTAGGAGTGAGTTCAATTCGGAGGCCATGTCTAGATTTTCAGTTATCTTGTATGCCTAGATTGGATTTTATTCCATAAATAATTAAATGCTGCAATGAAACTCTCTTGACAGGGGACGATTTTGTTGACCCTGTCAGTGTCTATAATTCCTATGCATTACCGGAAAGCTGTGTTCTTTATAGCCCTCTATGCACTGGCAGTGGGTGAAGGTGGGCACAAGCCGTGTGTGCAGACATTTGCAGCAGATCAGTTTGAGGAGGGAAAACCGGACGACAAGGCAGCCAAGAGCTCATTTTTCAACTGGTGGTACTTGGGAATTGTGGTCGGTGCATCTTCAGCCATTCTGGTGGCCATTTACATCCAGGTAACCATCAAAAAAACTTTCTTTCTGGACATGTATATTGGGGATATCGTCTTACAGCTTTGTGGGAATACAGGATAATGTGGGATGGACAGCAGGTTATGGAATTTTGGCAGGAGCAGAAGCAGTGGCGTTGTTTGTGTTTCTGGTGGGAATTAAGAGGTACAGGAAGGAAGCTCCGGTTGGTAGCCCATTTACCAGAGTGGCACAAGTATTTGTGGCCGCGGCAAGGAAGTGGCGTGTGGTAGAAACGACGGATGGCGACAACATATGTTATGAAGAGGACAAAAGTCAACCTCCAGGCCAGACTTTAGCTCGCACTAACCAATTCAGGTATGTGCTCCAAAATCTCCATCCACATCATGAGTGTGTATTTATAGCACAAAAGAACTTCTTATCAACGATGGCTTTATTGAAACCAAGGCAAAGGATGGTTGGGATCATAAAAAGTGAGGGGTGGATGGAATTTTGTTTTTGTTTTTGTTTTTGTTTTTGTTTTTATAAATAGAGTTGACTACGATTGCATCACCAAAAATAATATATTTGTGCGAATTAAATGCTAACTGTACGACGTGCAAGCTACTGTATGGAAAATGTGAATTTCATGCAGGTTCCTGGACAAAGCCACGATCCTTGACAGATTGGATGTTTGTAGCAAAACAAGAAATCCCTGGAGACTATGTACAGTAAACCAAGTTGAAGAAGTGAAGCTCGTTCTAAGACTCATTCCCATATGGTTAACTTGCTTGACATTTGCAGCAACCGTAGTTCAAACCCACACATTTTACACCAAACAAGGTAGTACAATGGTTAGGTCAATCGGACCACACTTTCACCTCCCTCCTGCATCCCTCCAAAGTCTAGTAGGTCTCACAATCCTCTTAACTGTCCCCATTTATGACCGAGTTTTGGTTCCAATCGCCAGAAGAATTACCAGGCATACTTCTGGTATAACCATTCTACAAAGGATTGGAATTGGCCTAATTGTGTCTACAATTGGAATGGTAGTAGCAGCTTTGGTAGAGGGGAAAAGACTTGGCATAGCAAGAGAACATGGCCTAGCGCACACTCCTAAAGAAACAGTTCCAATCAGCGTGTTTTGGCTACTCCCGCAGTACATGATCAGTGGGATAGCAGATGTGTTTACAATCATAGGATTACAGGAACTGTTCTATGATCAAATGCCTGTGGCTCTGAGAAGTATAGGAGCAGCTGCATATATAAGTGTAGTCGGTTTTGGGAGCTTCATGAATAGTGCCATTATATCAGTGGTGCAGGCAATAACATCGAGGAGCGGTAGCGTTTGGGTTGGTGACAACCTTAACCTGTCACACATTGATTATTTCTATTGGGTATTGGCTACGCTCAGTGGCTTGAACTTCTGTGCCTATCTTTGGGTCGCTAGTAAGTTTGTGTACAAAAAGGTGGAGGATGAGGAACCAGAAAACCAGGTTAAGAACCTTCATGACAAATATAAAATTGGTGATGTCTAAAACTTCGATGATATTAGAGAAAGCAATTGAATTAAAAAAAAAAGAAAAAAGAAGAAGCCCTTTGTAACCATATATTATTACCGAATGAAGAAGCTAGCATAAGTTGGTATCGATCCCTTTAAAATATGGTACACATTTGTGGTTGATTAGACCTTTTATAGAAAATGGTGTTTTGGGTGCACTCTCTGCAAGGACTATGTGCCATTTTTTCCCTCTTTTTTTCTTGTCTTCCCAAACAACATATCAAATTTAACAATTGCTAAAAAGACTAGAATTGTGCCTCATTTGGTCATACTTCCATTTGGTGTTATAAATGTATAGAAACAAGTTTATCAACCCGCATTAATTTCTTCTCGAGAAGGTTGTTAAGGAATCGTAAAATTTTAATTAAAAAAAAAAAGCTGGACTTGGTTTTCCTAGAAGCCGCACTTAAATAGCAATCATCGCAAAGAACGTCAGTTCGTGGGGTGAGATTTTCTGAGCCATGTACCAGCAAGCGCATAGTGACGCAAGACTTGCTCTTTCTGACCAAAAAGAGAAAATTAATGCTTGTTTATCTTCATTTGTCAATCTTTATTGGTTATATTTATTTTTAAAAATAAAAAAATCTGATGGTATTTTATTTTATTTTTATTTATAAAAAAATTAAAATTAAAATTAAAAAGTTTCATTTTTTACATTTTAAAAACATATTTTATAAGTATATTTTGTATATTGAATAATTGATATAATCTATTAATTAATATCTATTTTTAAGATATATAAGACTATTTTTGTCTAAGAATTTTAATTTATATAATTTATAG
>JAOXYD010000001.1:7377747-7389148 GCA_028565735.1 Pinacopodium congolense | reverse complement strand
GCTAGGATTGGCTATCTTATTTATGATTTATATTTCAATTACTAAGTTTGAGCATTTTATCCATTATTATCATTAGGAAATTCCATAAGTGACAACAAGTTAATTGATTTTATAAGTGAAAATTAATCAGCTTAACCTAGTGGTTTGATTCTTCAGGTTACACAGTCCGAACTTGCTTGATTATGGCTTTAGTTAGCTATTCTGTAGTTCTTAATGCTGTTGTACCACTAAATATAGAGAGCTTATTTTAGGTTGTCATATACATAGGGTTATTTTCAGAACTTGTTGAATTTATCTAAAATTAGAGAAACTTAGGATGGAAGAGATTGTTTGTGTTTATTGGATAATATCTTAGGTATAATACAATTTACTTTCTTTCAATGATCAATTGTAATTCATGAATTCCGAAAATATTTTTTGCCCAACATTTTATCTTTGTTATTTGTTTCTTATTATTTGTTTTCTTATTTTCTTTATTTTATAATTTCATTAGTTATCTTTTTGTTTATTTAAATTCTATCATATCAGGAGGTTTTATTTTTATTTTTTTCTTTTACACAATATTATAAATAGTTTAAAACATTACTAGTTTTCAGTAGAATCGACCATGACATATCCTATTATATAGATAATTTAAATTAAGTATTCATTAGTTGGTAGTTTAAAAAAGATGAGTGATTACATAAGTTATGGTGGACCCGTTGAAAAAGAGAAGTGCTTTTAAAACTTTTGTTGATAGTAAAATTCTCATAAAGGCATTGGAAAGTAGACATAAATATGGGGTTGACACTGCTATAAATTTAGTTTGTGCTTTGTCTCCTTATCTTTTTTAATTTTTCAAATTACTTCATATTATTATTTAGTATTATTTGAACTTTCTCATTTTAATTGTTTATTAAATTGTTTATAATTATATATAGATATTCAAGTGTATTTTAGTTTAAGTACTTTGACAAATTAAATTATTTTGCTTTCGCAATTAGGTTAAAAAGGAATTTTCAAATAGGTGAAAAAAACTTAGAAAGCTCAAAAAAAAAATTGATATTTAATTTACCCCGTCATACGTACCAGATAAAAATAAACAGTTACAATAGGGGAAAATAATCATTTAGACAGCATAGAATAGGGATCGAAATCTTCAGAAGGATTGCTACAAGATACAAGTGAGAATGGTAAAGCTCCTATACGTGGCGAGGATAAATTAATTTGGCAGGTGATTAAATTGAAGAGATGTCATGAAACTTTAAATACGAGTTAAAAATTTGGTGCCACATAGAAAAAATGGTTAGCACAGGACGGTTTTAGCAATGGTGAAGTTCGAGAACATCCACACAACTCTCTATTGAATTGCATCATTTTGATAAAAAAGGGAGGAGTTGTTGATATAACAATTTTTTTTTTTGTTTAGTTAAAGTAATGTGGTAAAAATACATTAAAAAATTTTATATTAACGAACCTCTAACAAAAAAAAAAAGGCAAACCTTAGTGTTTTTCTTAATTTTTTAAAAATATTAATTTTTAAAATTTTTTAATTAAATATTATTTAAATATTAAAATCTTTTTTAATCATTAGTTAAAACGATGGTGACCAATTTAGCCGTCAGCTAGAAAGTTACTAATTAACTTATATTCACGAAACAAGGGTACTTTTTGGGTATAAAACAAGAGAGAGTCTGCATAAGCATTTCCTGCACGCCGCAAGTATTAGAGCCATTGATCTCTCAGGAATTATTGACATATCCAAATATTGTTGACTGAAGCCCACGCTAGAGATTTAAAGGATTTAGAAGCTACGATTCCAACAAATGTAAAATTCCTGGCTTCTCAAAAAATTGCTCAATTAGCTAAAGTCTTCTCTGAAGTGGCATCTTTGATTGGACTGCTAAAAGGGATCTCAAATATAAAAGCATGGGAAGGTGCATATCTTTCTAGCAGTTGTCAAGATCAAACAAAATGGAGATGGTGAGCATGACAACTGATTCTATTTCTACAGTCTCCCCTAATAGCAGAAGCAAGAGCACAATCCTTATCACTTTCATCGTCTGCTCTATTTGTGTATGCTCAATGTTTTTATGGCCCAGGAATAATCGCCATCATACTTTCACTTTCAGCCAAAAACGTGTAAGGATTACTGATGAAGGCCCTTACTGCACGGTCTGCCTTCATGAGGCTGTAGATGGAGAAAAGCTGAGGAAACTCCCCAGATGCAACCATTGCTTCCATGTTGGGTGCATTGACCGCTGGTTCCAAGCTCATTCCACTTGTCCTCTATGCAGAAACCAGGTTTTTGTTCTTCATCAACAACATAAATATGGACAAGGTAGGGGCCTTTTTTTCTGTTTTCTTTTACTTGTACAATTTGTTTTTAGGAAACTGGGCATTTCTGTCAACTTTGGGGTTTCCTTTTCTATTCGTGAAAACTCAAGCTCCTTTTAGTGCTCGATTAAGATTTCCAACAGTCCGACGGGAAAAAGGAGAAGATCCCAAAAAGTTCAACTTTTGGTAATTAATTAATTTCCATTTCATATTGCAGCTGGCTTCATTATTATCTAATTATTTGAGCTTTCTTTTTCTTCTTAATTTTCTTTATTCCCTAGAGTGGTAGGTACAAACAGAAAACAAAAAAAGCGGCAATAACGATCATACTGTAAATAGTAAAAATATTATAAAATTTATATTAATATAATCTCTTCTGAAAGTTTTTTATTTGATAATGTGCAATCTACTGCACCTAAAATTTTCTTTAATGGTTTCTGTATGGACAATTATAATAAATCTCCCCAGTTATCTGTTTAATTCATGCACTATTTCAAGGATTTCATAGTTAAATTTGCAGTAACCCTGCCCCTTCTGTTGATTTGGACTGTAATATGGAGGAGGCGGCTCCTAACTTTAGGCTTTTAGGAGATGAGGCCCCTCCTCACAATAAGCACGATACTGTTTCCGTTATGTAACCTTTGCAAATATTGAAATCAAACACTTCAGGATGTTTGGATATATAGCAGGCTTTGCTTAATACATGTCCGACCTCCTGAGCTACATAGCCCAAAGAACAAAAATCATAGAAAGTATATCTGAGTGGGCTCCGGCCTGTCACTGATTTTGCTCTTGGATTCCGCTATGATCTATATAATGCTGGCGTAAGTACAGGAAAGAAAGAAGTGGTAAAACAAAATAACTGCTAAAATAATGATATTTACGAAATATGAGATGCTCAGGCAACGAGAAACTGTAGACTATTTTAGGGTGTTACGGCTACTTCTGCACTTACACTAGCTTTTGTCATTTGTATGCCGTGTGCACTGATTGACTCATAATTAGAGAAGAATTTAAAATTGTGTATTTGTCCTGTTGTTTTCTTGAAGTCCTACACATCTGTACATGTATCAATGTTCTTGTCCAATTAACATTTGATCCAAGTTAAAATAGACCTCTTTTCCCTATGCTACTTGAAAGGGCCCCGGAGGGAAAATTTGCATATTTGATTAAAAAACATAAATTACTATTATTATTGATAAGATAAATACATTATTGTTGCGTGTTTGTGCATATATGGTAGTATTTAGTAAATATATTTGACATTTCGTATCAAAGCATTTTGTATCATATCGATCAAATAGGATTAGCCAAAGGACGGAATCCATTTCGGATACTAGCTTCCCACACGCTTTCAATATTAAAGATGTCGTTACCACACTCGTGCACATTCCACCCTTCGAAGGCATGCAATAGTCCAACTATACGCCAAGCACTCATCACTCTTCTTGGCAAGCAATTCTGTACCACATTCAGCAAAACATAATTAACAATCGTTTGCTAGCGAACAATTCAATTGAATATTTGTTAATTAAAACATGAAAATGTTGAGTTAATATACCGGAAAAATAGTGTGGCAATTGAAGGGGAATTAGGTTACTAACCTCACAAGAATGCACGTTCCGAAATGATTTAGTGATGGTCATTGCCGGGGTAGTGCAGTAGAAGCAGTCTTGACGCCATTTCTTTGGAGGGAATTGTGTGAAAGGAGAGTGGTGTTCCTTTTAATGCCTTCAATTGTTCTTCTTCAGGCAATTCATCTCCTACTAACCACAAAACTTGGTAGGCTATACGTCTTTAATTCATTCCTTTATTTCCCTTCAGTTTGTTCATTTGTTTTCAGGGACAAATTATTTTCTTCATTCTGTTTTAGGAACCTTAAAATGAAGCCGAGTTAAATGAAGATACAACTAACAGCATGCTTTACTTTAGGAGAGCTTGGAAGGCAGCTGCTTCCATGAGGTAGGCTTTTACCTTTTGAGCATAAGTTGTTGAATGGACAAAATTCTTCGTATTGGCAATTGTCCCAAGTTTGAGCTTGATCTTCTCGTTTTCATGCTCGTATAGCGAGGCTACCCGGCACACGAATTCTAAGCCTCAATTAAATTCCATAGGATAAATGATACATCATTTCACGTAGTTCTAGGATGTAGTTTAGGCGAATTGACGAATGTCACAGTAATATATATGTATATATAGATAAGTGATGGTCTACCTGAATGCCACTTTGGGATAGTGCAAGCATGACAGCATAAGCAAACTTGGCGGGTCTGCCTCTAAAAAGGACTTGAGTTGTGCCTTTGGGAATGCCGTTTCGGACAAGAGCCACTGCCAGGCTACTTCCATCCGATAATTTTAATTTGAGACCTTGCCTCCTCCTCAAATACAAATCTCCATTTCCATTCAGCTCCTCTCGCTGTGTTTAAAAATGGCAATTAACTTTCAAATTTAATTATTTAGTCGAAGTGGCTTCATCTTCAATGTTTATTTGATATCTGATGACTTGCCTGAGTCAGTGGTCCAGGACTCATATCACCTTGACTCCTTTCTTGTCTGCCTCTACGATCGCTTCTTCCATCAAGTTATTATTCATTCTCTTTGACTTCGTAAGCGATAAAGCAGAACATCAAGCGAATCAGGAATATCTAAAATTTCCATCTAAAATCAAAGGATGGTCAGAGTCAGGGTATCCATAGAGAGATTCTCTGAGGCAAAGGTATGCCCATATATATATACATATTACTCCACTATCATTATGCACCTCCAGTCATTCACAGAGTGTAATACGTTTTCGATTTTTGATCCTAGTTAAAGAAAAAAAGTAACTGATGCAAATTGCACGCGGTACAAATCATATTTTAACTGCGCATTTATAGAAAACCATGAAGACCAGTAATTAATGTATGAAGAAATTACTCTTTATAAATTAATTAATAAAGCTACCGGCAAAGCATAGCATCAATAATGATTGAGAAAGCATCCAATTAAGACAGACTTACGATTCCTAAATAGGGGGGAGCTGGAGAAGAGGGCTTCTGGAACGAGTTCGAAGTTGCAGTGGCCCAAGTTGTTCATGAAATCATCGAATATGATATTGTTGGACAGCAAAATACTAACATGAGAGAAGCAAAAACACAGGTATAGGGACTAAATTATAATCTCTATTACTGAGTAAATTGGTGAGAAAAATAAATCAAAAAACATGTTTACAGATATAGGCTTACAAATTAATTCTTAATCAACTAAACTATTACTATTTAACTTAAACAAAAATTCTAACTAATAATTCTAAGTAGGACTATTAATTTATCTTTATTTAATAATAATTTTATTATCCAACACCCTCTTTTAAACTTGTAATTCAAAATTTACAACTTCATTTTCAATGAAACCATGATCATCATTTGTCTTGAATTATTTTGAGCTACTTTTAGCAACACAATATGAATCTACTCCATCACAAAATTTTGGAAAGTCTTTCACTTTTATAAACACTTTTTCGAGGAAGATATTTACGTTGATGAACTTCTCTCGTACAACTATTGATTTACTAATTAATTTGTTGGCCTTGTCATGATCATCTTTTTATTCTTTTGGCATAACTTTTGGTAGTGCTTCTTACGCTGATATATTTGTCTCTTCCTTTACTTGTATCATAGGTTGTTTATGGTTATTTTCTATCTTTTCAAATAAACAAAATAACGTAGAATCATTAATTTTTTCTGTTATGTATGATAAGTTATTAATGGTGATCTTCTATCTTTTCAAATAAACAAAACAACATAGAATCATTAATTTCTTCTGTTATGTGCTATAATTTTTTTTTTCTGAACTTCGCATACGACATGGTCTTTTAGAGGAACTTTGTGGAGATATCATCGTTTGAGTAGTTTTGAACATCATGTGGTGGTGTAACATCAACACCAACTTGATTGTGGGACTTATTTGCTTAAAAAAAATTATCAAACAAAGGAATAAAGTTATAATTTTCATCTTGTGATAGATTCTACTCCTGTGAGCCTTCTTTATCAAACTTAACGTCTCTACTAATAATTTTTTCACATTATGAGGATCGTAAAATTTATATTTTACTGAATTTTTATCATAATCAACAAAAATGAACTTTTGGTTCTCATCATCCAAATTGCTTCTTATCTTATCAAGAACATGAATATAACCAATGCATCCAAAGACTCTTAAGTATGAAATCCTTTGTTTCCCTCCACTCCATGCTTCATGTGGGGTCATTTGTATTAGACACTTAGTGGGACTGCAATTATTCAAATATACTAAATATGCTACTGCTCTAGTCCTTGGGTTTCATTTTACTCCTTAGCAAACTACGATATATGTTGAGAATAGTTCGATTTTTGCACTCTATAACTCCATTTTTCTTAGGTCATCTTGGAACAGTCAATGAATTTCAAATGCCATGATAGTCACAAAATTGATTAAATTTAGTAGAGATAAATTCTCCACCTTGATCAGTCTAAATTGTTTTAATTGCATAACTACTTTCATTCCCAACTCGAGCTTTGAATTTCTTAAGTACTACATATGCTTCAGATTTTTCCTTCAAAAAATATATCCAAGTCTTGCAATAATCTTCAACAAACAATAAAATGTACCTATTCTTTCCATATGAGCTTGATGCGATGGGACCATATTTATTAGTATGTACCAATTCTAGTGGTTGTTGAGCTCGAGATAGCATTTTTTGAAAAACTCTTCTTAGACTGCTTACCATACATACAATCTTTACAAATGATCAAGATGGTTAATGAAAGGTAAACAATATATCATCCTTTTCTTAGACAATATGTTTAATCATACCAAAATTCAAGTGGCCTATCCTAATATGCCATAACTATGACGAGTAATTCTTAGTAGTCTTTGAACAAATGGGATTATCTTTATTTATTTTCATTTTAAATATCTTGCTCTTTTACTATCGAAACTTTTGCTATCAATCTCCCTTTTCCATTTCGCATTATTAATCCACTCTTACTCATCTCCATCTTATAGCCTTACTCTAAAAGCTATCTAATACTCAATGTATTTGTTTTTAAAGTAGGAGTATAATAAGTATGAGATATAAACTGATGATCACTATTCTTTAATCTAATCAAAATTTCTTCTTTACCCTTAAATGGAACTGTAGTTTTATTACCAACGATATATTACCTTTAGTAGAGTCATCAAGACTACAAAATAAATTTTGATTACTAGTCATATGATTGCTGGCTCCTAAGTAGAGAGACCAAGACTCCTCACTCTTTTTTTCGTTGCCATTACATGTTTATAATGTGACAGATGCTTCTTCAACATCATCAACATTTACCTTTTCTTTTTCATTTAAATTCCATCTACGTTTTGCTGTATAGTAACCAAATCTTTCATAATTATAAAATTGTATACTAGATCTTGGACCATGACCTCACTGTAACGATCAACGTCTACTACGTTTTTTTTATAATTTTGTTGTTGAAAAATTTACAATTCATTGTTATTAGAATTATTTTTTCCTCCTCTACCTCTTTCATGATTTCCACAGTTCCAGCATCCACGATGACCTCTGCTTCCTAGTCCTTTACTACATCATTGATTTTGACTACCTTCCTTTTCATTGAAATTCATCTTCACCTCTAACACTTGGGTAATTAGTTCTTCTCTTTTCTTCAATCTTTCTTACAGGCTTGTAAAGAACCTAAAAGGTGATCTGTAGATATCGATGTTGAATCCTTTGACTCTTCAATGGTAGTCCCTATATAATAAAATTTTATAATCAATGATCGAAGAATTTTTCAATCACTTGAACGTCTTCCATCGACTCTCCATATCTGTTTAATTGATTCACAATAGTCAAGATTCTACCAAAATACTCTTCTATAGATTCAATATCCCTCATCTTGAGGTTATAATTGTCACGTCTCAAAGTCAGCAAATGAACTTTAATCTCTTTGACTTACCCTTTAAAATAATTTTAAAAAATCTCCCATGCTTCTCTTTCTCTAATATTGGTAAATAAATTTTCAAACATACTTTCATCCTAGCACATAAGAATGACAGTGAGTAGTAGAAATGTATTTTGGAGATGGTATAAAATAGTTCTGAAAGCTCACAAGAAACCATTCTCCAGTAGCCATAACACCTTCTTTGAGAATTATCTCATTTTCCTAGTTTTTATTCATGTTCTTTAGGGTTTTAGTGAGGTTTTATTTTGTTTTGTTTTAAACCATTTAGTTAAGTGTTTTAGGTGACGTTGAGCATTTAAATACCTTGTTTTGAACCCGTTTAAGCTTTTCATTAATGATACTAGCATTTTTCCTATTGTTCCTACGTTTATATTATGCTTTTATGCCTTTTTATTATATAAACTTATGAAATTTAGTAATAGAATCCTTTGTTTAATTTTCCAGTAGTCTCCCATTAATTTCAATAGTTTCATTTGTTCTTTTAGTATGTTTATTATTGATTTATTTTCTATTTTTATTAATTTAGTTACGTTAGGTTAAATTTTCCTTGTGTAAGAGGATATGGATGGGATAATGGATAAATAATTATGAGAATTGACTTAAATGGTAATTGGCATTATGTTTTTTATTAAGTTTGAATTGAAATTCTAGTTTAATGATATGAATTAGGGATTAATACATAAGATTGGCCATTATAGGTGTAATTTCTAATTCAATTATTATGTTTTGGCTTTTGATCCGTAATTATCTTTAGCCAAATCCAGAAGCGGCGATAGGTTGATTGAATTTATAGATAAACTTAAACGATTAGCCTAAGATTCTAATTCCCTAACTTACACAATTTGAGCTTGTAGCTTAGGCTAGTCCTTCCCTAGTGTTTAATGTTGTTACACCATTAAATCTAGAAAGCTTGTTATAACTTGTCGAACAGTTAGGGATATTTATAACTTGTTGTATTTATCTAAAAATAAAGGAATTTAGGATTCAAGAGCTTATTTGGATCCAGAAGAAATAATATTAGATAAAGCACATAATTTATTTTCAATGATTGTTGAAGAGTTTGCAAAACTATCTTACTAATTTTACGCTCAAAATTGTAAGTATACGAAATGCAACTTGTAGTAAACAATAGATATTAATCCCACAAGGATTGTAGCTTATGAACCACTTAATTTTGGTTAAGCTTTGTTCAAGACCCAATTTATTAGAACAAAAGTGTAGAAACTTTGGATTTCAAGATTTAAGGTTAGAGATAACTTTTTCCCTAACTTGTTTCCCTCCTACCTTATTGATTGAATTATGCCTAACCTAAGATGTCCTAATATTTCAATAACCCTCTATCAAGGTGTAATTAAATGTCCCTAGCAAAATTAAAGCAATGGATTAACCAATCTCTCAATCTGCAAAACCAATCGACCAATTTAACTAGTTATGAAGCTGTCCTATGGGTAATAAACTAATTAGCCAAGCCCTCTCTCTAAGTAATCAAGTAACTTAATAAAATGTAGGTTGATAGGGTGTCAACTCTCATTGTACAGCCTTATGCAAATTACCCAACTCAATTTCTCAATATATTGCAAGGTATAAGCTCAACATTCATCAAAAGCATTCATTCATTCAAAACAACAAAGTAAGAGTTTAACAAGTAGTTCAAAAGAAATATCTACAATATATTCATCCACTTATAATGTCGATAACACTCTTAAATACCACAAAATCTATAATAAAGACAATAAAAGAAAGAAAAGAAAGAAAAACTAGATGAAATAAGCTTCTCCTCTTCTTTTCCCTAATCTGAAAAATCTGGGTGTTAATGTGTTTCTTGCTAAAAAGGGGGTGATGATCTTGATTCTTCCCTCTCTCTTGCTTCAAAACTTGTTTTTAGCTCAAGGCGGAATGCTTCTCTGCTGGTCTCTGGTAGCCCTAGGGATGTGAGCCCTTATATATGACATGTCAAGTCACAAAACCATAAAAATAAGTGAACCTTAGGTGAACTTCTGTCTACAGATCCCATGATCGTGGGATGCATGATCGTGGGCTTTTGTTCTTCAGCTCCTCCACTTCTCTACTCCTCTTTTAGTCCCTAACTTAAGCGTAAAGATCTCCATGCTCCATTCCTACACCAAAATGATCAATTCTTACCCTAAACCAACTTCAAACATGAAAGAACCACTATGAAGATCAAACTAAACAAAAACAGAAAACATAAGCCCTACTACACAACAATACGAACCTATAATGCAAGAAACACATGCCAGTTTGCTTAGGAAAGCACACATTAATTCACAACTATCAACTTCCCTACACTTAAATATTTACTTGTCATTAACCAAAATCAAACACAACCAATCGATTTCATCAATTCATTTTTACAAAGATCAAAGCATGCAATCCCTCAAACTTTGATCAACCTAAATGCCAAGCTACTATACATATCTTGACTACTTTTCATTAGTGCATATAAACAAACTCAACTTATGAAACCATAACTCAAAGATAAGTATAAACATAAAATGAATCTTCCATGTAGTTTCACTCATTTCTCTCAAGTGTAAACAGGTTAGTGTTTCGCTCAAACTTCCTATAGGAAACACCAATACACCAATTTTTCTGTACAATGATTACATGCTAAGATAATTTATAAGGACTTTGTTCTGGGTTGTAATGAGGTTATGGTTAAGGTGGGTCAAAAAGGTTTAGGGGTTCATCACAAGCATTCATAAAGTTCTAAATGTACAAAGGGATAACAAAATAAACTTCTAAGATATGCAAATGGATAAAACTAACTACTCAGCACTTATTGATCCTACTACATGTAATTCCCTTTTTCTTTATTTTTATTATTTTTTTCTTCTTCTTTTTTAATTTTGTTCTTCTTTCTCTTTTTTTTTATATAATAATGAAGAAATAATGAAAGAAATAAAAGATAAATGTAATGTGCTCTAAGAGTAGAAGTACTAACAACTACTCAAAGCATCTCAAAAAAGAAAAAAAATTATAGCTAAAAATCCCAAACTAATGCATCATTTAGTACTCTACTAAACTAGTGATTGGGTAAGCTAATGGGGTTTGAGGTTTTAAAATGAGGTGTTTTCACGAAACACAATGTT
>JAOXYD010000001.1:7348099-7365136 GCA_028565735.1 Pinacopodium congolense | reverse complement strand
TTGTTATTAATTAGTTCTAAGGTTTACAAATGTCATTAAAGGTTGTTTCTTACTTTAAAGCATCATTTAATTTAATCTAAACCCTTTAATCATTTATTTCTCTCTCTTTTATTACATATATCCAACAACATGTGCTTAAGCTTAATTCTTAATTGTTCCATGTTATGTATGGGTACTTAATCTGAATCTGAGCTAAGGAAAAATTGATAAATGGATTGATTGAGTTCTTAACACATGTTGAATGATAATCTTTATTTATTTTGAATGCTTAAAGCTTATATTGAATTGGCCACTTAAGATAAAGTTATTATATGATTAAGGATCTAATTTTTGTTTACTTTGATCATTGGAAAAATTAGTAAACAATATGATTTTAATTAATGAATGATCAAACTTTGATTAATTATGATGGTACTAGTCTTAAAATATGGATTTTAGGATTAGAACTTCGTAAAATTTAAGGCTAATGCCTAATATTGATGAATGACCAAACTTCAATTTAGGTTAATTAGAGATAACGCACTGACTTACCATAGCATTATAGAATTGTCTGGATTTAGTGAAGACCCTAAATTAAATATCCCAACTTATACATAATTTAATTAAATCATTTAAAGTTTTATCCTTAGCTAATTTATCTATTTGCTAATCTTTAAGACAATTTGGAAATATTTGCATTGTTGGAAGCTTTTAGGTTTATTTAGTAGTTCTAAACCATTTTAATTTAGCAATCTTGAGCTTCTCTAGATAATTATATTCTGAGTAACCTAGTATTTACATTTATTCCCTGTAGGCTTAACACTCCACTTTATTACTTGTTGATCAATATACTTGTCGTAATAGTTAGTTTAGAAGTGCTTAAGGAAATTGTGTGTTCATTTTCTTAATTTGATGATTAATTGTGATAATTTAGATAAAACCAATTATCAAAATAAGTTTTTAATGTTGTTGCTAAGGAATTGGATGTGATATTAGGAATATATTGGTGCTAATTACTCTAGAGTTATAAATATAGATTATATTATGTTTTCTTTGCTTTTCCTTTATTTATTTTTTTTGTGTTATTTTTCTTTTTTTTTGTTTTATATTTAGTTTGTGTGGTAGGACATTCTTTTTTTTTTCTAGCTTTAATCACTAAGAAGATGTAGGCAATATGATCATTAGCAAGAGGGCCAATGGAATGTGCCTGAAGCTGAAGGAAATTATTGAGGCACTAGTTATTATGATCAATTTAATGCAACTTATACCCCTAATTTGATGAATTATCTTAATTACCATTGATATGATCCTCCCTATTATGACTGACCGCCATCTTTTTCCTATCTAGAGGAGCCTCAGAATGGCATTAAGTCCGCTATTTGTGACTTAATCAATGTGAGCATATCTAGGCATCAACCTATAATGGTTGAAAAGAAATCCACTTGTCCAAATTAGAGGGAGAAATTACTAGAAAATCTTAAAGCCAATTTTCCCATTGACATTCTCAAACCCACTTTATTCAAACGAATTGAGTTAGAACCTTTTGAGAGAAATAGTGGTGAGCAAGGGTTTTCATTTCCTTTTGTAATGAATGATATGGAAGTGGTTGATAAATGCTTGAATCAAAACCAAGCTCTTGAAAAGTGAAGCATTTAAACCTTTTGACGAAGCCTTAGAGAGTGATGAATCACTTTTTGAATCCATGGTTTAATTGTCTTATAAAATCGGAAAAAAAAACCTTCGAGCAATGTAGATGAACATAAATTAGGATCCTTTACATTTCCATTAGATGAAGCAGTTCATTAAATCTATGATGAGGACATCATTAAAGTTAAGGAAAAGCTCATAATTGAACCAAAGGTAAGTAAACTAGAAGCTTATAATGAGGTTGTTGAAGGTGAGGCAATTAGGGTACCCTTTGAGAGCTTAGATGTTCTAGGTGTTGCAAATTTTGTTCCTAGGCCTAAAGATGTAATCCTTAATTATTTACCATGGTAGTTTGCCAAGAAAAGGTGTTTTAATTGGTTCTTCATCAAGGGTAAAGTTTTTAAGGCTTTTAGAAGTCTATTAGAGGTATAAGGGCCTTCGAAAATTTAGCTTGTCCTTACCTAAAGCATGAAGACAATATCTTGAATGGTGAGCTAAAATTTAGATTAAAAATTCCCTAACATTAAGGTCTAGGAAAAAGACCTTAAAGAAGCGCTTGTTAAAAGATAGCCTAACTATGAATTTAAGTTCTTTTGTTTCAATTTGGTGTGCCTTAAGTTTAATTTTAATCTAGTGTGCTTTTAAGATATGTTCCTAAGTTAATTCTCTAGTATTTTGATGTGTTTCTTTTGTTTTAAGTGGTTTTCTCTTAAAAAACCTCTTTTGGGAATCCTTATTTAAAGCCTAGTGTGTTTATTTTGGTTTTATTTAGTGTATTTTAAAGTTCTTTTATTAACCTTTAATTTGTGTTTAGCTTGTATAAGTCCTTTTATTTTACTAGTACATAAGTCATTTAATTAATTGTGATCTTAATGCGTTTTTCTTTTATGTGTTTTCTTTAGGATTAGTGTGTATTTCCTTTTTAGTTTCCTCTTTATGTGTTGGTTTTAGTTTTAAGTTAAGTGTTTTAGTTTCTCTTTTAAAAATTTAGGTGTTTAAGTCTTATTTTAAAGGTTAAAGTCTTTCTTTTAATTGTGTTTGGTTTGTTTTAATTTAATTTCAGTGTGTTTTCATTTTTTTAAGGCCTTGTTCATGTTTAATTTTATGTTTAATCTATCTAGACTAATTAAAACTTGAATTAAGATTTACTTGGTGAAGTTTGAAGTGATTTTTCATGCTTAGAATTTCTTTATGTAGACTAAAACAATGAGTGTTAAATAATGGGATTTAATCTTTTTGATCCACCATTTTACCCTTTCTAAAGACTTAAGTGATAGGACTTAAACAGCATGGTTTAAGTCCCTAGTAGCATCATTTAAGTCTGAGACTTAGACAAAAATGAGATAGCTTCACCCTTCTTCTTTTACTTCTTCCTCCTCCCATCGTTGTCCATTGTTTATTTGCCCCCTTTTCACTTTAGATGCCATAAATTGCTCATTTCTCAACCAAATAACTTGTTTTGGTTTCAATATATCGTTTTTTTCATTCTCTACAATATTCTAGCCTTAAATTGTCCAAAACTCCTTAAAATTGTCTAGAAATCCTATGAAATGCTTGAGTTTTAACTGTTCACGCCATAGGTATTCTTTTCAATTTTTTAATGTGTTAGGCCTCATTTCTTTTAGATAATGGTATCATTGTATTAGAAATTACATTATCTTTCAATTAATACCAATTTTAAGTAATAATTATTTCTTCAAAATTTAAAGAATATTTCAGTAAATAGAATATTCAGGTGAATCTCATCAGAAAATTGTTCTTATTTTCTTAATGTTTTCTAACCCCTTTTGGTGTGATTATTGAATAGTTTTCAGTCCAATGACTCCTAGGCAATCTTTTAAAGCTTTAAGTTTACGTAAAAGACCTGCCTTCAATAGTTCTCGCTTTGCTTCTCGCAAGAACTCTGATTGGTTTGAGGCCTATCATCTGAACGAATTCATTGTTGAGCAATCGATAGAGCCTAATGTGGAGATGGAGTTTAATGTCTCAAGTATTTTTGTGCCCTCCAATGACTTCCACTTATGGCACTAGTTGGGCCCTATTATCCTTTGTTAGTTAAGGAGTTCTTCATCAACATCAAGGAAAAGAACAACCCTAGAATTCTTAATATTCGTTCCATAGTTAAAGGTATCCCAATTATCATCACTCATTCATTCTTATCTTCATTTAAAGGAGACACATATATACATAAGGTCGATAGATTACAATGTGATTCGATTACTTCTAATCCCTCCTTTTCAATTGGTGAGGTCCAAGCTCTATAAGATTAACCCTCCTGGTAAAAGAAGCTACCCTACTTATTAGTTGTGCATTAGAGATGGAATGACAATGGCCTTATTTAGTGTTAACGTAACTCTAAGGGCTAGTAGACTCAATGAAATTCAATTTCTAGACACCTATCTTTTGTGTAAGATGCGACATGATTTAGGAGCTATAGAGGGTCTTCCATTAGCTAGATTTATTTTACAAAGTATGCGTAATGTAGTTCAGGACACTTGCCAAAAGAATAACTTCTACTTTATATGCTTGCTCATGAGGATATTTCAGGAAGTAGGTATTTGTTTTGATGGTGAGGTGGTCGTCCAGCTATCCAATTCCATTTCCTACTCCACATTGAAGTTATGGTCTTATCATCGAGTCTGAGGGGAGTGGAGAAACAACATTTTTCCAGCCCCTACAAGTGGTGAGCACATTGATGATGTAGATATTCCATTACTTACACCTGTATTAGCTCTTAAGGAGGTCATTGAGGAGGCGTCATCTAAGGCTATTATGAGTGTGTATAGGCCCCCACCACCTACTGATTCTCCTGCTTATATACCTCTTCCATCTAAGCCTCCCTTTAATGATAAGATGCCTATGTTATTGAGGATCAAGGTCCGTATAAATTCTGTTATTACTACTATTATTTCCTGGATAGAACACATGGGGTAACTTATTATTGAAATTTTCCGTGCTTAGAGTGGATCAAGGATTGTCTCAATTCCCAGGGTTCGAGCACTAGCTTTTAGATGTTTATGGACTAGTGCTTTTGTTCTTTTCCTTTGGTGTTTGTTTTTAATTGTATTTGATTTATTTCCATTTTATTTTGGCTGCTATTTATGCATTTTGGGTTCTTCAAATATTTTGCTTCCATGATGTACTTTGATGTGATATTTATTTGTGGACCATGGTTTCTTTTATTTTTGTCTCTTATGCTTTAACTTTCTATTTATTATTTCCAGCATGTTGTAAGCAATGATCCAATTTTAGTATTCACTTCAATAGAGTGTTAAGAGATAGTATCATTTTTACGTGGGTGCTTTCTGTTCTCTTATCTCCCATATTATGTTTTCTTAATGGTTTTCTAAACATTAAAAACAATGTTCATTTTAAGTATGGAGAAAGGATTAATTGAATGTTTCACACTTATGTTTATTTGTTTGCAAGTATTTCATTTTATCATCTTTTTCAAGATAATTTACAATTTGTAAAATTTTTAATTTTGATGCATATCATTGGCATTTCTCCTTTTGATTTTGATAATTTTGATAATTTAAGATCGTATATTCTTAATTAATCATGTTTATTAAGATTTAACTTTGATTTCTTCATATTTTTTATAATGGATACTTGATGAGAATTATAATTTTCTAAGTATAAAATGTATATTTTCAAGGTGATTTGAAACTTCTTTTAGGCATTTTCATATCTTGACCAAAGCTAAAATTTAAAAGATCAAAAAAATTGAAAAATGAAAAAAAAAGTGTGCTTAAGAAGTAAAAAGTGAACAAGTTTCATTCACTTTATTGGCTTAAGTATAGGGAAGCTGCTAGGTGCATTATTCATAGCATTTTCTATGATAATTTGATGCATATTTACCCTAAATTTTGTGTTAAAATGCTTAATTCACACATGAATATATTTGAATTATAGATTGAAGTTTAATTGAAGTGAACATCAAGGAAAATATAAATATTAGATGAAAAATAGAAGTAAAATGGCGTTATTAAGCAGACTAACATTTCACTAAGACCCATGTTTAGATCAGTTCTAGAACCTAAATAGTGGTAGTAAAATGACATCGTTCAACTCTTTTTTAAGTGTCGTTTAAGTAGCAGTTGAGAGATTTCCAGCTCAATCTTCCTCCTAATTGGCTAAAAATTTCTCCACTTGCTTCCAACCTGTAGTAGACATATAATAGAAGTCAAAGAACTCATTTTTTGCATATTGTAACATAAATTTAGGGTAGCAAAATCAAATGTAGCTTAATTTTTCTTCTTCCTTCTTTATGTTAGGTTTTTCTTTTCTGTTTTCTTTTCCAAATTTGTATTTGATATTTTTAGGTTATTTTTTAGGATTTCTAGGATTTGTAAATGTGATTAACAACTATTGATCACTTTGGGGCATCATTTAGTTCAATCTAAACCCTTTAATCATTTGTTTCTCTCTCTTTCTTTACATATATGCAAGAACCTGTGCTTAAACTTGATTCTTAATTGTTCTACGTTATATATGCATGCTTAATCTAAATCTGAGCTAAGGAAAAGTTATTAAATGGATTGATTGATTCTTAACACATGTTAGATGATAATCTTTGTTTATTTTGAATGCTTAAATCTTATCTTCAATTGGCTACTTAAGACAAAGTTGTTAAATGATTAAGCATCTAATTGTTGTCTACATTAATCATTGAAAAAATTAGTAAACAACATGATTTTAATCAATAAATTACCAAATTTTGATTAATCATGAGGGTACTAGTCTTATAATGTGGATTGTAGGATTAGAACTTCTTGAACTTTAAGTCTAATGTCTAATATTAATGAATCACCTTCAATTTAGGTTAATTAGAGATAAGGCATTGATTTACCCATAGAGTATTGTAGCATTATCTTAACTTAGTGAAGGCCCTAGATTAGATATTACAACCGTTCCATAGCTCAATTAAATTATTTAAGTCTAAACCTTAGCTAATTAATCAATTTGGTAATTTTTAAGACAATTTGGAAATATTTGCAATGTTGGAAGCTTTCATGTTTATTTAGTAGTTCTAATACTTTTTAATTTAGAATTCTTGAGTTTCTTTAGATAATTGTAATCCGAATGACCTAGTACTTACATTAATTTTCTCTGGTTTGACGCTTTGGAGTTTTAAAAAATACTCTACTTTATTACTTGTTAACCGGTATACTTGTCATAATAATTGATTTGGAAGTGCTTAAAGAAAGTGTGTGTTCATTTTCTTAATTTGATAATTAATTGTGATAAGTTAGATAAAACTAACCAACAAACAAGTTTTTGATGTCATTGTGGGAGAATTGAATGTTATATTAGGAATATATTGGAATCCATTACTTTAAAGCTATAAATATTGTTTATATTGTATTTGCTTTGCATTTCCTTTATTGTTTGTTTTTTGTTTTTTGTTTCCTTTTTTTTGGGTGATTGTTTTATATTTAGTTTGTGTGTTGGGACTTCTTTTAGTGTCTAGCTTTAATCATTAAGAAGATATGGAGGAAATATGATCATTAGCAAGAGGTCCAATAGCATGCATCCGAAGCTGAAGGAAATTATTGGGGCATTTAATGTAACTTATACCCTTAATTTAATGAATTATCCTGATTACCCTTGGCATGTTCTCTCCTATTATGAACAACTACCATCTTTTTCCCATCTAAAGGAGCCTTAAAATGACATTAAGTCTGTTATTTGTGACTTAATTAATGAGCATATTAGGCATCAATTATAATCCATTACTCTTTTTTTGGCCTAGTACATTGAAATTAGATAAAACAAAAAATAAATTGAAAGAAATCATACTGAAATACCAAATGAAGATGGTATAATTATAGGTTAAATAATTTATTCGACAATAATCAAATGTTTAAGAAAGAACAAGTATTAAAACCTAATGAAAACGTTAAAAAAAGTATAAAAATGTAAATAGCAATAAGGGATAGCAAAAACAACTGAAAAATAAAGTATCTAAAGACCTAGACATGTTATTTAGCAAATTTCTCTAATTACAAGATGAAAAAGAGTGAAAATCCCTAAAAATATAATGAAAACTAAGGAAAAATTAATGGCTATCAAAAAAGGTAAAATAACTGACAAAATAACCTCCATTTTCTCTATAAATATTCTCAAAATAAGGTTTGTGACGTTTGAGGAGTAAAAGTCTTGATTGCCTTTAA
Organism: Pinacopodium congolense; assembly: GCA_028565735.1. NCBI lineage: Eukaryota > Viridiplantae > Streptophyta > Magnoliopsida > Malpighiales > Erythroxylaceae > Pinacopodium > Pinacopodium congolense. Next base: position 7,357,334 of record JAOXYD010000001.1, on the reverse strand, counting down.
TGTTTTTCATTTTTAGGATGCTCAATTATGGTTAACAGTCCTTCAATAGTGTCATATATGATCCCCATTGAAGGGTCTGTTACGTGATCAAAAATGGTCTTTGGATCATCAACGACGCCATTTAATAGTGAAAGAAACGCCATTAATAACATTGTCTAGCATCCCTCTTGCTTCATTTTACTCTAATTATTCTCTAAACTTGGTATGTTTAACTAAAATTTGTGTCATAAGATCAAATCTATAATTCAACTTAGAATGAACACAAATTATACATTTTTATATCAAAAGATGAAATCATATTAAAACACATATCAAAACTCAATATAATGCATCTCTATCATGTACCATCCTCAAATGAATTGACAAGTTGAATTCTTTAACTGAACTATGGAAACTTATTTAAGGTGCATTGGTGGGAATTAACCTAACAAGTGATCATAATGGCTATAACTAATTTAATGGTGATACAATACTATGCATTATTTAGCTATTAACTCATCCCCTTTTAAGGTTCTATAAAACTACACACCCTTTTTACATAATTCTTTTTTCGTATGAGATTTTAAGCTATTAGCTGTGGATCAAACCTTATAAGATAAGAAGGCATCATTTCAAGTGGTCTAGTTATATTTATAATAAGCTCAAAGGAGGATGAAATAAAATGAAAATGGGTGAAGAGTTGATAAGGAATTTGGTGAACAAGTGCTTGTGAAGTTGCAACCTTTCAAGTAAGAGATAAAAATTAAAATATTTAATCAAAAATTATCTTCTTTGTTTTACAAGCCTTTTAAAATATAGATAGAATTGGGAATGTATACTATAAGCTAGAATTTCCACAAAGACTCTTATACATAACACCTTTCACTTATCACATTTGAAGTGAAATTTCCATCAACAACTCACTCATCTCTAACCTTATTAGTGCAATTGGCTATAGAAGAGAGATAACTAATTTCAATTATAGAGAGACGCATTATTAAGAGATAAAACAAATCCACTAACTAGGTGTTGTGGTGAAATAGTAAGTTAAAGAAGTACTAACTATCTGGGAATTTATGTTTAAATCATAAAAACAATCCTCTCAACCAAACCTTATGGATAAGGTTATTTAAAATGGATACATTTGATACATGTTATGCAATGTTAAGAAGAGGAAAATTATTTCAATGTTGTAACTCATAAAGTTAATTAGATACTTGTTTTAAATAAACAAACTTCATAGACGTATAGTTAAATTACTATTAGGACTTTCCTTGTTTATTACAGATTACAACATAAATGATATAATAAACTTTTGTCTACGTAACTCTCTCTCTCTCTCTCTCTCTCTCTCTCACACACACACACACACATATTTATTGCTCTATTCTTCTTTCTTTTTTCCTTGATTATGCTATGAATTTATACCATCATTCAAGTAAGACCTTAACATTTCTTAAAATTAAAAAAGAATTATAATATTTTTAAAAAAAATTTCATTTGACCTTAATATGATGGAATCTTTAACACCTTTAATTTTTGTTATTTAAAATTTATTTTAAATTTTTCTTGGGATCCTCTGTGAAGCCTTATTTATAGCAACAACCTCCTCAAACTAATTTCTTTTTGGAGTTTCAACATGTTGTTTTGTCCTTAAATCTTTCCTTAGATCGGTGCAATTCTTCTTTAATATGATTATATATAGGTAAATTTTCTAATGTTTGTCTTCATTAAGATTTTTGTGTACTAGATTTTTATGATTGAAGGAACGATCAATCTTCGACTTGAATGACAATGAGTAATCAGGTTCTCATTTGGGATTAAATCTAGATGAAGATAAATTACCAATAGAATTACTTATCTTGTCTATTTTCTTGTCCATTAGTGGCTCTACTTTAGCCTACTCATGATGGTTATGCTCCATGTCCACCATGGCTCTAGTAAAATCTTGCGATTATAAATCTCTCTCTTCCATGATTGTCATTTTCTTTATTTCACTCTCTTACTATTTTAATGTTATCTATTCTTTGCCTATCTATAACTTTTATAAAGATTTCACTATTTTATTTTTCAATTGTAATATGCTTGAATTTTCAATTGTAAAAATTAATTTGAGGGAACATCTCCTCGAGCATGTAGTCTTGTTTGGTGAAATTGACAAGGATCTATTATTGTTGTGTTTAAACAAAAAAAAGTTTGAAAGATAATTAAGAAATAAAAGAACTTGACCATTTTCTTTTAACATGCGTGGTGGGGAATAAGAAAATCAAAGACAATTTTATCTTAAGATAAAGGTTTAGAGTTGATCTCTAATGAGCTACCTCCTTTTTTCATAATTGTTGCTCTTCATCATCTAAGTTATGTTAGTTATTTCCTCACCTTTTTTGTAACAACCTTAAACCAAACTTGGGGTTAGGCTTAGAAAATCCTTAACCTAGCCTGTCTCAATTAAACAAAATAAGTATAAAAAGAAAAAAAAAAGGGGGATGTTTAGTATTATTGTTGGTTGTGGTTTTTAGTTTTGATTTTATATTATTTTTATGTTTTTTGTGTTGTTTTTCAATTTTTGTGCTATATTAGTGTGTTATTTTTTATACTATTTTTATCAATTTCTGTATTTAAAAAAAAAATAAACCAAAAACTAAAATAGGAAGTGAAATAAAAAATGCTCAAAACATCATCTTATTCTTCTCTTCTAGAAGCTACCGATAGCTTCTCCTTTCCTTCTCTTCTTGTGTTCATCGGTTTGTTGTTCACTAACCACTAAAGTTTTTCTATCATTTAGTCATTGTTCTCTTACCCCATCCCTATCACATGCTCTTTTTTATAAGGACTTTTATACCATCTCAATCTTTATAAATCCCTTAAATTGTTATTGTTTATTTTCAATAACCATTCTAAAAAACCACCTTATATCACCAAAAAAATGTTTACAAATTCTGTAGGGTGGGTTTAAGGCCTTAAGTCCCCAATTTATTCTAGTTTTAATGTCTTACGATGGTGTTGTTCATATAAAAATTTTTACAGGTTCCTTAGGTTTTATGATTTTTTTAGTCATGTTCTTCCGTTATTATTATTTTTCAAACTTATTTTACATTAATTTTGTTAACAATTCATAAATTTTTTCATTTGTTATCCTTCAATTTTAATGGATATGGTTTAAAATAAATCAAGTTTTCTACCCTATTTGAAGAGTTAGGATGAACGATGATGGATGCTATTCATCATATGTTTGATAAATGATTATATGAAGGTTTTAATTCCAGTATAGAGAATTATCACCATTTTATCGAAAGGTTGAAATTTTGACAAAATGTTTTTACTCAATTTATTAGGTGAGATGAATCATGTAAGTAAGTTAGGGAGTTAAACTTATAATATTTTTAGAGTACCTAATCTTCATAAATTGTATGATAATAAAGCTTATTTTATTTCTTTAGGTGAAGACAATAGAGTAGAGGACCATCAATTAGGATCTTGTATTTGAATTTGACCAATTTCAATATCAAGTAAGTGGTTAACTAAAATGTATTCCTTTTAGTGTAAGTTTGAGTCATATATGGCTAAATGTGAATTTTGCGATATATACGATGTGGGTTTGTGATATTAATTATATACATTTTTATATTTAAATGTGTTGTGACCATCACTAGAATCGAAATATTTGTTTTAGATCTTGTTAAAATTCTACAAGTTGAAATATTAATTACTCTATAGAATGCATTGAAATATTGCTATTTATTTCCATGTGTTTATGCCTCGCGACTATATGGATTGTAAGAATTTTGACATGTCAATTATGCGAGTATATGATGAATTGTTGAATGGGATAAAGTGTGGTTGAATACAAAAGTGTATGACAATTATTTGATAGACATAATATTTGTTTGAATGATAGTATATTGGAAAATAAATAGTAGAGAATTAAATGCTTGTCTGGGTAGAGTATATTCAATGGTCATTAACATGTTGGGATATGATATGTGATTTTGTTAGACACTGAAAAACTGCTGAATATAACTCTATTAAGCGAGCATGGCCCTTTAAATAACACATGGAATTGTCATGAGAATTTTGATAAGAAATTGCCTTTAGTTGTTACTTCATATGGTGTGATATGATGTTTGATAAATATAATGAATTTTATGTTCTTCTTATATAGCATTGTTGGCATGAGGTTTCATTGCCTATCATTGTGTTGTGAATAGATACATTCTAATAATCCTTACTGATTTGGTAGCCCATTTCTTATTTGTTGAAATTTTCAGAAAATATTCATTAGATTTTGAGGTTTTTCAAATTTCAAGTTGGATATTAGTGAATAGTTCAGGTGGAACAGCTTATTACAGGATATCATAGGAAGCATTTTTAGTTAGATTTTCATTGTCCTTTGACAATTTAATTTATTTATGATATAACAGAGATTGTTGACATATTTTATATGGATATTAAATTTATTGACATTAGAAACTGTGAATTTTATCAATGATTATGTCTCTTTGTTTTAAAGTTAATTCCTTTGGATTTATTGGTTAGTTATAATGAACGTCGAGGTTTGATTATGAATAATTGTGAAGTTTAAGTTTTGTGTTTAAATTGAGAATTGAATTGATGAATTAGAGTTATTACGATTTGAGAATTTTTGTGAATTGGAAATTGAGTTTTAAAGTAGGTAGGAGCGTTATATTTTCTCTTTATTAGCAGATGCTTTTTTCTTTTTCTTTGTGACTCTTTTCTTTTTGCTGATTGATTTATAAGCCACTATTGTTAGTTAAGCTTCATGTTAATAACAGTAGGTCCTAAAAAAATTAAAAATAAAATTTAAATACATATAATTTATGAAAATCGTATCAAAATTAGTAAAAAAATTATTTAAAATGTTCTTATATATCTTAAATTAACTATTGATATATAAGGAGGATTTTAAACATTCTGATGACCACTAATAATCATCACATTAAAAATTATGTTATAGGAGTCCTAACTTAAATTTTAGTATAAAAATTAAAGTGCAAAAGATATTTTTACCATCTCTTAAAATTAACACTCGTATAGGACTATACTAAATTTGAGAGACTTGTCTCAATCCATGCATGTAATGGTAATTGTACTTCCAATTATAGATTAATATCATACAATGGTTTAAAATAACCGTAAAATCAATGTGTTAATGGACAAAATGTTACGTGGTAAAAATAGAAGGTAGCAATTTTGATCTCCTACCCTTCACCGGACATTTTGTATCAGGAAAGTATGCATTCCCATCAGCAAGATCTTCAACAACTCCATGTTCACTAACATTGACAGGGTAGTTGACTAGGTGCACATCTTCCATGTCCACAACCTCCTCATTACTGTAAATCCTCCACATCTCCTCCCCTATTGCTCTGATCCTTTGCACGCAATATAAACTTTGAGGCTCAAGGAATTTGTCTTCCGCTAGTCCTGTATGCTCATACCACAATGACATTCGGTATTTACATATATCACTAGGACATGTGTTGCTATTTGCATCTTTCGGTTGGTAGCAGCCTATTGCAATCTCGGTGTCTCGTTGCCCGTCCATTGATCGTTGGTTCACATTGGCGGATCCTATCAATAAGTATGCATCATCCACTGAAAATTTTACAAGAAATCCAGTTAGTTTCATAGGCCAGCTAGACTTACCTTAACTGGTGCTTAAATCTCTTTTATGGTGCGCTAGGAGAAAAGACTAATACATATAATTTTTATCATTGAACCCTAGTAGTTGAAAGGTTTGTTCCTTCTTATTCCCTGTCACTGACTACCCTGGGGAGGCAATTAGTTTAAATGTGCCCTTAGTTACGGCATTGGAATTCAAATAGACAGAGAGACTACGCATACCTATCATGAGCTTGGAATGGACATACACCATGAACCTCCTGTGCTTTTGTGCATTCCAATATTGTGAGGGCTGATGAGGTAAATATGGAGGAAGAAACTCGCCCTTTCCCTCCTCTTCCCTATTTGCAAGGCAGAAGAAGTTCAGGAAATCTCTTGGATGGTCCTGTGAACTTTTTTCTTGCAATGCTTCTCCTATCAGTCCGTACATCATTGCCATTGTTTCTCTGGTCCAATGTAGTATGTCCTGTACAGGCTCGCTCTCTGGCACACCTTCAGGCCACATTGGAATCAATATGTAAACTGCAAACCTCTCTTTTGCTTTGATCTTCTCAACCACCTTAAGTGCAATCTCAATAGGTATCAAGTTTCTGCATCCGCAGTGCCTATCCTTCTCCCAAAGATGGCAGCCTCCAATGAAGTATTGGTTCTCTATGTATATAAACTTCTCGGCTCTCCTAATTGCTTCTACATAAGCTTCATGGATACTCCGCTCCACAGTTATGTTTCTAGCCATTTGGATTGCTGATACATGGTCTATGGACCTGAAGACTTGTACTTTCCAATTTCTGTCATTGGAAATGCTTGAAGCAGGAGGATGAGAAAGCTGATGCACAAGATTTGGTATAGAGTTTGTAGGGACTAATAAAGAAGGATTGCATTGTTTACTCCACCTTTGCTCGAAGTTGGATAGTACATCCCAAGCTGCTTCTCCAACTATGCAAGCGTGAACATCATGCCACGGCTCTCTTGGCCCTCCTTTGTGGAGACTTGCACCAGCAATATTTGTCTGATAGAAATCATAGCAATGTGATTCTGTGTTGAGAGTCCGAAACAACGAATGCTGTTCTGTGTCATAGCGGCCATCACAAAGATCTAATCCACCTACGAAACTCATAACTTCTCTATCATTTGTTGAATCCTTTGCTCGAATATCTACTGTTATAGTCTTCTGATGATGTGCAAAGAGGGTAGGGAACTTATGGTGATGTCGGGGGCATAATTTGCATATTACTTTTGTGTGCTTGAAATATGCAAAAGCATCCTCGTCATGAGTTTTCATAACACCTTTGTTCTTGATTATAGGCAAGGAAGTTTCATCATCCCACAGCATGATTCTCACCGCCACACCTTCCTCAGCTTTTCGCTTCAGAAGTTCACCAAGCTTTACCCCTCTTGCGTGTGGTATGTCTGTTTCGGGATCTCTGACCTGTCAAGTTGCATATTATTAGTTAATCTACAAGAAGGATGGTAAAGATTTGATGTCTTGTTATGGAATTTACTCACTAGCACCATCTTAGGATTGAAAGACCATCCAGCAATGTAAATCAAGTATTTTGCACCCTCCATAGCCCTATATATATCTTTCCACAGTTTCCTTGGAGATGCACAAATAGCAGGAGGCCGAAATGTAGTACGATGGTGAGCATCTTGATAAAGTGCGACATGGCAATTGGATCTTTGAGGAAAAGTAGCATTTCTTGGTCCCTGAAATCCATTATTGTTGAGTATCTTGGACCAACTTGGTTCAAGTTCTGCTGGCTTAAACCATAACATGAACCTGAGCTTGAGTTCCGGATTTGGCTTTCCGTTTTCCATTGTCAGTGGGAAGAAACCATTGATCAAGCTTGCTTCAGAAATTATCTTATGTGCTTGGATATGGAATTCTCCCAGAATAGAGCATTTTGTTTTAAGAGTAACTGTAATGATTGAGTCAAGCTGATGAGCACAGAGGACTTGAAAGGTCTGGTTCCACACGCGATCACGCTCAGGGCTTGTCTTTGCCACCTTCTTCTTGTCTATCTTGATGGTCACGTAAGCAGGCTTTCCACCTCCAAACATGCACTAGACACAGAATTTTGGAACAAATACCCATTAGATAAATATTTACACAACCAAAAGATAGTAATGTATCACTGAGGTATGTAGTTACTAAGATTGATGATATCTCAACCTTTTTACTCACATTGAAGGCAAATGCCGGTGTAAAAGGTGTAGCATCGAAGATGGTAACTTCAAGTGTCCCATGGAGGAATTTATGCCTCACATCCATTGCTCCAGTGTTTGGACAACTCTTTTGAGATATTAAGACAACTCTTTAGGATAAGATGCTGTTCCTGAATCCTGAATCAGTTTTGGTTTGGCATAAGACGGGGATTGATGAGTTGTCAGCCACATCCAGATTGTTTAGCTATATAAAAGTAGGTAAGTCTGGTGTTACAACTGGAGAAGCAATCAGAAACTTAAAATGCAAATCTGCAATTGAAGGTGTCGGCAGCTTGGAAAAACTTGTGAAATTTCTTGTCTTGCTATTCTTAGGGGAAACCTTGAAGCATATCATTGACAAAATTTCACTTCAAGTTGAAGTTTCTTAAGCTCAAATCTGTCAAAATATTAAAAAATTTTGAATAGGTAGATTAAAACATATCTTTTGTCATTAGGCTGACTAGAAGGTGTGAAATCGAACAAAGCAGTGACAAGTGACAGGATACCTAGAGCGAGCAGGACAAAACCAAATCTACGGGGTTTCCATTGTGCATGCTCTCTTTTACCTTCCTTTTCCAAAATCTGTCTCCAATAAATATAGAACTAACAGAAAAGAAACATGAGAGACGACTTATTGCTATTCCTAAATCTGTTTTTTTTTTTTTTTTTGGTGTATGGGACAGAAATACACAATGCCGTGAAATTTCTGACCATGGCTGAACCGGTCAACATTGAATTGTATATTTATGGTTTTCGTGTACACAAAGTATATACAATAACTTAACGTTGTTTATTTTCTTAATCAAAAACTTCCAGCATAGACCCAAAATTGGTGGAGCATATGCCACCCTTTATTTTTTGCTGCACACTTTCACTTGAGCGATACAAACGCTTATTATTATTAGGTAATGGAACCATCATCATATCCAAGCCCTATACATGCAATTTTAAGTGTCTCTTGTTCTTTTCTCCTAGGCACAGCATTCCCTCGTCCTTTGGGGCCTACACATTTCGTTTTTGTCATCCAACTTGGGTCTAATGTTGCTGTTCCGATCCACACGTGTTGCACAATTTCAAGGTTAGGCCTTTCACAAAGAGAATCCCCTCATTTACAGACATTCGAAGGAAGAGGAAACGGATAACGGATCACAGATTCACGTAGGATTAGGGTATAATTTCCCATGTTTTCTTTGTCTTTTTTTGCTCCAATTCATACAGCCCTATTCATTCTCAAATTCCATGACTTCTCTTACCACAAAAGCCGTACAGTTGTAAACACAATCTCCTACTCCGATATCAAAATGTCTAGTCCTACCACCATAATGAATTGCACAGCAACAGATGATTGGATGAAGCTTACAGCTATATTTTGGGCCTGCCACGTGTAAGATCCACGTGCTTTATAACG
>JAOXYD010000001.1:7324018-7343966 GCA_028565735.1 Pinacopodium congolense | reverse complement strand
TGGGTGGGTAAGAAGTTGTTAAAATTTGAGATTTGCTTTTCTAAAAATCTAGTCGTTCAAGTTAAATGGTGGTTTTTAGGTTTATCAATAGCGTCGTTATTCTCTAGGTCAAACCATCGTTGTTCTTCTAGACAAGCATGACAACAACGATGGTTTGAGAATGGGTTGTTGCTGCACTCCTAAGCAACCATAGTATTTCTCCCATGAAAATATAAAAAGACCCAAACAAGTTCCAAATCTTTCCAAATATTTTCCTAATATCAATTGCAATTCCAACAAAGTTTTAAAAGATATTTCAAAGTTGTATGAATGTTAAAATTGACTTTATAACTTCAAATAATAAAATTGATTTATATGATAAAAATTTTATCCAACTTTTGAAAACCTATGAATACATGAAATCTAACTTAGAGCCTTTTGATGAATTGGGCTTCAAAACTATGTATACATGATCTTGAAGATGCCACTTTTCTTATTCTTTCATTATCTTTAATTTTGTCCTTTAAGTTTAAACATTCCACATTGAATTCATCCATCAAACGTACATATATCTGAAACTCGTAACAAAAGCTTGAATCATTAAAAACTTTCATATTTTGTTATCATCAAAATCAAGATTGGAACCTCCCCCAGTTCAATATATTCAATTAAAAAATTTATAATTATAAATCAAGATTAATGTTTAGTAGCATATCATGACTATCCAAATATTATGAATATTAAAGTAGTTTGACTTAACTTATACATGTATGGATATAATATATAATATAATCCTTTGTCATCCAATGCTTTAACTAAAATTAAAGTATGGAATTAGTGTCTACTCTAAATAATCTAATTATATTCATTCTTATTGAGTAGTAAATAATTTATAATTAATATTTAAAAACAAATTTTCAAATTTCAATTTACTATGTTCAGATAATTTCTAAATTATTATTAATTCGAGTAGCAGAACATTCTTCTTAATTACCTAAAGATGAAAAATATTTTATTAATTCAGTCAACTATTTCCATACTGTCCATATTATATTCAAATACTACCAATTTGAACCACTCTATATAATAAGTTATAAGTAGCATCAAAACATAGCAATTCATATATCAAATAACTTTGGTAATTTCAAGTCAAAAGATTAATTATACAACTATCATAATGAAGTAATTTATAAGCATAATTAAGTAATATTTCATTTAGATTCCTCTTAATTAAGCCACTTTAGTAAACTTAATTTTTAATAAACACTTCTATCTTTGTTTAAGTATCTTCATACTTTTAATTTATGAGATTAATTACTTTCTTCTTATATCATTTCATCAATAATCGGTCTTGATGAGACTACAAACAATTTTAAACAAAATATAAAAAAACTTTTTGATTCTCATAATTAAAATTTATCATAATTTCTAATTATACAGTAATTATTTTAGATATTTTATATTAATTATTAAATTAATAAAAATATATAAAGATAAAAATTTCCTATATAAAATAAGTTTACAATATTATACATATATTTATAATTACTGTTTGGTTGTAAAAGTACAAACCAATACTTAATTCAACCAATAAGAAAGAGCTTGTGATAAAACATTAAAAGTGCATATTAATCCAATTTACTTGAATTGTGCCTAGTTTAACCGAGTTAAATAGTAATGGAAAAGCCTTTGCAATTATATACCCAAAGTACAAGATAATGCGCATTATTAATTATAAATATTTTGAATTAGAATGCCAACAACAAATCCATTTAACCAATATTTTAACCAAAACTATGTCCATCAACCATGCTTGTGACAAAGTTATCTACTTATTGGATTTCGTGTGCTTATAAACTTTCCTAAGAATCATATTCTAAAGTGGTAAATTGACCTGTTGATTTTAGAATCACACGTCTGCTTGAAATAGTTTGAAAAAAAAAAACAAATGGGATGCTCCTAAAAGGTTTGTTTATTGTTGTAACCTCCAAATGAAAGCCACGTAGCCATTATCTCCAACCTAAACTTCGTTCCCATTAGTGTTTGGAGATCAAATCCCAAACCTTGACTGAAAAATTGCTAGAATCGTCTCAAATATGGATATTCATATAATACAGCCCCATTTGATCATCGAATCAATCAAAACATTAGTAAACAATTCTCATGATTATAATATAGTGTATGGTTGATCAAATCTAATCACTTTTAACAGCGCATTTGACTTATGTGAAACAAACCTCTCACATTCAATTTATAAATGTAGCTTTCAATACTTTAGGCCTACCCATTGAGTCTTATCTCTCTATGTCCTCTCTTTTACACCACGCCATCTCATAATAATTATTAAAAAAAAAGGAAATACCTATACCCTCCAAAGGTCGAACCTTTACAGGCAAATTCCGGCAGCCCCTATCACCGGAGACACCTCTGATCTCCACCGCAACTCACCGGTGAAAGATGACAACGTACGGAACAATCCCGGCTTCGTCGTCTCCAGGAGTGTCAACGAACCTAGAGTACATATCTCGAGCTAAAGAACGTATTAAAGCTGGTTTAGGAGCTCGCAGACCATGGAAAGTGATGTTTGATATTCACTCCTTGAAGTTTCCTGCAAATTTCCAAGAAGCACTAGCTCGAGTAAGGATCAACGTAGCATACTTTCGCATGAATTATGCGATCATAGTGCTTTTAATCCTTTTCCTGAGTCTTCTATGGCACCCCATATCGTTGATAGTGTTCACTGTGATGATGGCTGCATGGCTGTTTCTCTACTTTCTACGTGATGAGCCGTTGGTGGTTTTTCGCCGCACGATCGACGACCGTATGGTCCTGATCGTGCTGTCGGTGTTGACCATAGTGTTCTTGTTGCTGACTCATGTGACCTTGAATGTGTTGGTCTCACTTTTGATTGGTGTGGTTCTTGTTTTGGTTCATGGGGTGATAAGGAAGACTGACGATCTGTTCTTGGATGAAGAGTCTAGTGGTTTGATGACTGCTGGTGGTCCATCTTCCTCTTCTTGATTGTTGACGATTAATTTCTGAATTCTTTCATTTCATTTTGCGAGTGTGTTATGTTACTTCAATATAATTGAAGTTATTGGTCTTAGTTAGAATAGTTCCCAATTTTGTGGCTCTAATAATTTCTGATATCTTCCCAATTTCCCCATGTTCTTGTTAATATACACTTTTTCTCCGACGCCGTTGAATTTTGAGGATCCACTGGTATTTAGTATATTGCTTGGAATGGTAGGTGAAGGACAAGATGCTTTTATTGATTGCTTTCCATGAATTCAAACATATTTTAAAAGGTCATATTAACCTAACGAAATTGATTACAAGGTGAGCGTTTCATGACCGGCTATATAGTCAGTTTTAATTAAAAATATATAATAATAATAATATAGTTCGAGATTATGGATGGTCATGTGCTGCCAGTAATATAACTTTTTCCTAAACTAAATACCCATTAAGCCATTATAATCGCTGTTAAATAGCCGTTTCCACCGATTGCCGTATAAATACAAAGGAAAAATAAATCACTAAAAGTATTTGGAGTTGAATCATGAGCAAAAAGGTAAAAGGTTATAATATGATGGAGATCAAGTATCATAAGTGGCTTCGAGTAAGGTAGAAAGAGGGGCATATATCAATAGAATGACCTGAAAAAGAACAAAAAATAACTTTCCTTAATAACAAATATATCAATCCCTACTCACTCTACTAAAGATGGGAGATTTGTTACCTGTTATTTTAATTTAGAAATATTAGCCAACTCAAACTATTCATCAATATAAGAATTAATACACGAATGCTCAGAATAAAAAGAACGCTGAAAATAAGTCACTACTAGAAAAAACTATGTAATATAAACAAACAGAACACTAAAGGTGACAAAAGATCAACAAAAACAAAAGGAAAGACAATATAAATAACAACAAATAACACGCATCAGTTCCGATAACGGTGTAAATAATTTGATAGATCGTCGCGAACTCCTAAATAATAAATTTACCTAACTAACTTAACTATGTAATTAAGGTAAGTTAAAGTCGATCTCATAGAGAATTATAATGTACTATTATTTCTAATGATGCAAGGAAAATAAAAAATAAAAATCCCTAGACGCAAAAAAGAACTAACATAACTAAGATGCAATAAAAACAATATAAAGGATAAATACAAAGCAAAACACAATAAACTAACAAAAATAACAAAGAAATGGCCTGAAGGTATTGTCAAGATTCTAAGATAACTATTGATCCTTAAATTTAAATAAAAAGTGCTCTAGCTATATTGTTAGCTTATAGGTTTAAACAAGCTATCAAATCCTTAATTTCTCTAACTTAAGTAAATCTAACAAGTTCTATAAATGCCCCTATCTTCACTATATCTTAGAACAAGATCTCTAGATTTAATAATAAAGATGCATTAGATACTAAGGAACAACTAACTTATGCCACTAACTCGCAAGCTCGAAAGTTGTAACCTAAACCTATGGAACCCTAGATTAGTTTGTTAAGTATCCTAATAAAACCAATTAACCTATTGTTATTTTTGGAAAATTGAAAAGGACAATTACGTATCACTTGCTCAATCCTAGCGTTTAAATTAAGAAATTATCTAAAGGATGATCAATCCTAAAGATAATACCTAATTCATTTCATTTATCCAAAGTTTCAAACCAATCTAAGCTTAAAACACTAAATCAATTTAAAACAAACTTCATTCTTATAATTGATTATCCTTTATCCTTCCTATACCTTCAAACCCTTAAACACTTAAACCATATATACTTAAATTAAGTAAAATACAAATTAAATAAAGACAAACAATAATTAATTAAATTAAAATAAGGCTAAAAAATTAAAACAACAAAGTTAGAAAATAAAATTAAGCATTTCATTACTAAAATTCAGAGGTTTAATACCAAATTAAATTAAACATTACAACTAGGAAAGAATTAAACTAAGGAAATGAAAATAAAAACATTCAACTAACAAGAACATAAAGCATTTGAAAGTAAAAAGAAATAGCTAAAGCTAGTGAAAAGAAACCCATAACATGAGAAGAAAACATTGGCAAAACAAAAACAAGCAAAATAAAAATCACAGGGAAGGCTCCTAATGCACGTTTTCTACACAAAGAGAAGCTTCCCTTGCTATTTATTTAGTTGTCATCATTTTCAAGCAAGTTTCAGCTCTAAGCCACGCAAGCTAGGGCTTTAAACTTGAAGCTGTCCAAGATAGAGCTCCAAGCTTTCTAGGTTAAAGCGTTTAAAGTCGTCACCTATCAAGCCTTGGTCTTCCTCTCCTCCTTTTTTGTTTTTTGCTGTCTTCAACTTGTCTTATTTTTTATTTGTTTTTAGTCTTTAATCTCTTAGGGCTACGCGTCTCCAAAGCTAAGAAAGCTCTCCTTTGTTAGCTATCGTTTCATTCCAAGGAAGGCTCTCTACTTAATTAACCTACTGTCATTTTGCAAAGCAAGGAAAGCCCTCTAGTTAATTAATTTGCTGCCACATGCTTAGATCTACCTTGAGTGTCATTTTTGCTTACCTCCAAGCTTTAAAAGGTCTTTGTCTTGAATCACCTACAGATAGATATGCCTCAAATACCTTTATCTCCTTTAACCACCTCGGGAAGCGTGTTATTCCTAAATTTGAATGCTTCCTTTTTACAAGTCTTTTAAACTCATTGTCTTAAATGTTTAAGCTTGCTTTTGTTTGCTTTTTTTTTTTTTTCAAAATTGATATAATACTTCAGCTTTAATCCATAATTCATCAAAAAGGGAGTTACATGCTTATTAAACAAAATATAATACAAAGTAAGCATTTAAACATTAAAATAGGATTGAAATGATATTAAAAAGCATATGAAAGTTCAATGTATTTCAATCCTATTATAGTACCATACTGTTACACATTTTTTTTTCTTGAAATGGTATCATACCAGTACTGATTAAATAGGATTGAAATGACATTAAAAATTAAATTAAAATTCAATATATTTTAATCCTATTATAGTGCCATACTATTACCAATTTTTGCCTCGAAATGGTATCATTGGCTAGTACCCGTATCGAGAAGCCTTTTAAAATTATAAAATAGTCCTTAAATTTTGTAAAATCTATAAAATGATTCAAGTATATATTATGTTTCCTCTATAAACATAATTCAATCTGTTTCAAATAAGTACAATAATTATAATACAATTTTCACATATTATTTATACTAATTGATATTAATTTTTACATATTTCTCAAATAAATTATAATATGAATTAATATAAATAACAAAACAATCATCAAACTATCATAACTTAATATCAATACATCAAAACAAGATGAAATAATAATAATATACAACAAATAACTATTTTATTTATTTATATTAATACTAATTTCATTTATTTTTCAAATAAATATCAATTTAAATTATTTTTTCTTTGTTTAAATTTTTTTAAATGAGAAAATTATATTTTTGGTAAAATATAAAATGGTAAATTTTTAAATCAAAATATTCTTATATACCTTAAAAATATAAATTAGTTAATAGATTATATCAGTTATTGAATTTACAAAAATCTTTTCTAAAAACTTGTTTCAAAAATATGAAAAATACAATTTTTTTGTTTTTTTGTTTTGATTTTATTTTTATGACATTAAAAATAAAAAATTATTATAAAATGTAATAAATAAGTTTTTCTTTCTTGATTCCTGTATTTAAAAATAATAATTAAGTAATAACAATAATAAAAAATAAACTATTACCTTTTTTATAAAATGATTTTCAAAATAATAATTAAAAAAAGCATGCTCTTGAAAGTTGAAACTCTATACACTGGAAGCCTGGAACTTTTCAAAAGGTGTGGTTTGAAACATTGAGTGAAAAGTTAACATATGTATGCTTTTTGATCAAATAATTCAAAACAAAATCTATGATTGTCAATGTGAACTGTGAAGCGTGAAAAATGCAAACATGGATCGACCGATGTTCTAAACTTTTAAAAATTGTAGTTCAATCTCGAACTTTTGAAATTTTATAAAGTCGGCTGGTATGAACTAATATTGCCGACTCGATATGATTTTGGCCCGAACCGTAGTAGTTACAGATCCGAATAGTATTGCTAGCTCATATCAGTTTTAAAATCATTGGTTAGGACTCAATGACGTCATTATGATCCCAAATGTTGATTTGAGGTTTTGAAGAAAGATAGTAGAAGAAAAAACTTTAAAAATGGCGTTGTTGTACTCCCTATCAAGTGTTATTTTATTCCTTGAACAATAGCGGGAAAAGAGAAGTTTGAGGCTAATTAGAAAACACTTATCATAAGCTTATGAGATTAAGGTTTCTTAACCTTAAATAACTATAAGGAATATAAAAGAAAGTTAAACATTCTTTAGGAGAGTTGTAACATTCTTTAAAAGAGTTTTTTTCTTCCACCTTAAGTTTATTCAATCCTTTCCTTAGTATTGATAGCAATAGGGTTATAAATAAGGAGTTCCATTGGGATAAGGCTTCAAGGCAACCAAGAAGCTTGGATTGATGGATTAGGAATGAAAATTTTGGAGATGAAGTTGTTGTCATTTTCATGAACAAATTCTCTCTCTACTTTTAGACACTTTTAGTTTAATTCATTGTTTTTTTAATTCAATAGTTTTTGTTATTTAGTTAAGGATATTAAAGGATTGCTTTTGTATGGGAATCTCATATTATTTTAATTCAATATAATTATTGAAACAATAGATTATTTATGTTTACAATTGCAAGTTTAAATTTTATGGTAGTAGATAGCTAAATTGAGTTTCATAAATTGTCTTAATACAATAAGGATATATAATTATTCTAACTAAATACTAAACCCTTTAAATCAATCTTGTTCTTTAATTTCTTAAGTCAATCCCATTGGATTATTATTATTTAATTTACTTTAATTAATCTTTAGATAATTAATTCCGAAATCAATTATTATTCGGTTAACTACTAGCTCGATGTTTAAACTAGTAATCATTATAATTCCTTGTAAGAATGATAATCAACTCACTGATATACTATACGAATGATGGGTGCCCTTACCTAGAATTATGCAATAATATAGATGTAATTGTTTTAATATTAAGGATTGTATACATCAAGTTTTTGACATTGTTATTAAAGAATTTTTTAGTGATACTAAAAGAACTTAGTTTTACTTCCTTAACCAAAATTTTGTTTTTGTTTGTGATTTTTTTCAGTTTCTACTTTTTTTTCGTTCTATTTAATATTCTCACTTAATTATTTTTCTTTGTTTGTATTTAATATTCTAATTTAGAACTTATGGAAGCTAAACCTGAGATTGAGATAGTACCTCACTTAAGGAGAGGCTTAAGTAGTAGGAAAAAGTAGGAGCACAACCACAAGAGTTGGTAAAGATGGCAAAAGAAAATATACCTCATTCAATGCCTAATGATACAAGGCTATCAATCTACAGTATACAGTCAGGTATAGTGAAGCCTTTTGTAAATATAAACAACTTTGAGATTAAGTCGAAAATCATTTTCATGGTCCAATATTCTTTGTAATTTGATGGATTGCTTTAAGAGGATCCCAACACCTATATAGCTAATTTTTCAGAGATATGTGACACTTTTGAAATACATGGAGCATCGGATGATACGATTAAACAATGGTTGTTTCCATTTTCAATAAGGGACTGAGCAAAGAAATGGTTTAAGTCCCTACCTCTAAGATCAATTACCACACGGGATAGCCTAATAAAGAGCATTTTAATGAAGTATTTTCTACCTGCTAAGATCATGGAGTTGAGAAACAATATTTATGCATTTATGTAAGTGGATGGAGAGACTTTGTTTGGAGTATAGGAGAACTGTAAAGACCTTTTTAAGAGATGTCTGCATCATGGCTCACCTATAAGTTTAGAAATTTTACAATGGGCTCAATCATTCGATAAAGTAAACGATAAATGTAGTGGTTAATGGTACTTTGAACATTAAAACTATTGATGTGACACAAGAATTGATATAGTAAAAGGGTATAAATAACTACCAGTAGCAATAAAAAAGAAGGAGACTTGTAAAAGTATTATAAATATATCATGTGGGCATCTTATTAACACTGACAGCTCAGCTAAAATTAAAGAATGGTAAGATTGACAATTTGAGTTTAGTTAGCAAATTAGGCCCAATTATGATTTGTGATAAGTGTGGGGGGAAATCACAGTAGTCAAGAGTGTCAGATAGGTAATACTTTTACTTAACTAGAGGAAGTTGACTACATGGGCCATAATCCAAGTAATAATCCTTATAGCAATATGTATAATCTAGGGTGAATGCAACACGTAAATTTTTCTTCGAAAATCAAGCTAATGTGAGGCACACTCCTCTAAAAAATCTCTAACAGTGGTAGAAGAAATCGAGCTTAGAGAAGATGATGACAAAGTTGATTTTTGCATCCAAATCTTGCTTCCATAGTTTGGAGACATCTTAGAGAAATCAATAGACTTTAATTCATAACATGGAGAACCAAATCAAATAGCTTGCCACTAATTATTGAGAGATCTTAAGGGAATTTGACAAGCAATATCGAGGTGAATCCAAGGGAGCACATCAAAGTAGTGACATTAAAAAGTGGAAAGGAGTTGATTCTATAGATGAAAGGGTGTTTTTTTTAGAAAGTTATGTAGTGAAAAATTAACTTAATATTAGCTATTTTGGCAAAAACACTTAGATAAGTAGACCATTATAAGAAGAAATATGAAGGGAGAATACGTTTTTATATGTATGTATCGTCAATCATATGATGCAAAGTATCATGCTTTCAATGACCAGTCTCAGCCACTAACTGATCGATCAATTGGTTGACCATTCTTATACCAGACTGGTTTTTAACACTACTTAGCATACTTGAACCTACTCAGAACATCTAAAATCATATCCTGATATTTTCAAGCACTTCTTTAACACACACACACACACACACACACACACACATGAACATATATAAAAAATGTTCTCCCAAAACTTTTTTGTGTATTAAAAGGATCATTTAAAGCATTCTTAACATAATTCCTCTTGATTATGTAACCTATATGTATAAACTCTACGTAAATGCAGTATGCATGATTTGAGCTCACTAAAATACTTTATAATGATCAATATAAGATTATAATAAAAAATACAAAATATAACCTCTATAATTTTCTATCTTAATGTTGGTAGTCATTTTGCTTTAGTTCTTCACAAGTTCCATATAAGCTTCAAAACTTTAAAATGTATCCCTTAAACCTTTTTCCTATAAGCCTAACTTTCCAAAACATTAATCACACTAAACTTATTAGTAGTAAGATTATTTTGTCATTATCAAAACCTTGGTATAATATCCTTTAGTTCAACAATCTCTTCCTTTTTTATGATGAAAAAAATCATATGATATTTAAAAACCATAAAACAAGAAAAAACCAAAATTTTTTCAAAAATACTTAAATTTTCTTAATACCTTATACAATTTTTCAAAAACCACTTATAAATTCTCTCCCTCTTCATACAATAAGAAAAGTATCAAGATAATCACATTCATATTGAAAACGTAATCATATATCTAAAACTCGTTTCAAAACTTAAAAAGCATCAATATCATTAAAATTTAAAGACTCCCCTTAAATTCATCAGAAGTTAACCTCTCCCTAAATTAATCAAAATTAAGATGAAGATCTAAAATCCAAGACTCCCTTTAAATTTCTACATCATAATTTATTTTAAAAAATTAAAAGTCCCTATAAATAAAAGACAATATCTTATACTAATCTTCCCCTTTTTGAAATCATTAAAAAAGTAAAAATAAGAACACAAAAAATAAATAACATAATGAATTACCATCTATTATGCCTAGCTCTCTTATATTCATGCAAAACAAATCCCCACTCATTAATTTAGTAAAAATATCAACTAATTGATCTAATGTACTAATAAATCCTAATTTAATTTCTCCATTTTTTCACACGATCACTTCAATTAAAAGTAGCCTTTATAACATTTAAATTATTCTACACAGGCAACTAAAATTTTAGTATTTTTTGTAATGATTATAAATAAATTTATGTAAAATGCTTACTTATATTATTAAAGATGTTGGCTATTGAAAAGAATGTATATCATACCTTATTTTTTCTAGTTGTAGGAAATCACTTGGTAGAGACTAGATGAACTTCAAGCAAGAAGTGATGATGACATTTCATAAAGTGTCATTACCCTTAAGCTTTACACGGTTGCCCAAAAAAAATTATTATGAATTTTTTATATGTTAGGTAATCATGTTTTCTATTTAGACCAATTTCTATTCAATTAACTGAATGTATCATTATATATAAATGTTTGAAGTCATGGATTTTAACTCATCAACCTCCAATGGCTCCAAAATGTGATGTGCCTGAAAAAGGTTTAAACTCCATTTTTTTTTGTTGAATCTTTCGTTCTTTTTAACTTTTAAGTGAATCTTGCAAGTCTAAAAAAGGTTGAAAAGTAAGAAATAAAAATGTGCCTACTATGGGATTAAACCAAATGACTCATTAAAAAATTCAACATAGTTTAGTATGCTCTATAGTTTCTTCTCACGAGTTCTAATTTATACTATTTAGGTATGTGTGTATGGAAAGCCAACAACACTTCCATAAGAAGTATTTAAGAGAGCCAACCTGCCAAGCTTGTACCTAACAAACCTTATTCGAACACAGGTCATACGAACAACTTCAAAAATTTCAAGTTTAATACAAAATAATGGAGTCTAGAGTAGTAATAACAACGATGTTCGTATAAGATACAATATTAAGGAAACTTGCTCAACCTTATACTTGATTTAACAATGATGTTAAATTCTCTCATTATGATGTTATTTGGGGATGTTGTCTACTATCCCCTGAAAAATGAAGTGTTGTCTAAGAGTCTAAATCCATCATTGCCTTGATATATTGCATGTTGGCCAATAAAATTAAGAAACTCCTTTAGGTTTTCATTTAAAAAAAGGGAAATAATAGACCATTACATCTCCTTCAAAGCTTGGACTCTAGATTAACCATTCAATTTTTTCAATGTCTCAATTAAGTTCATTTCCCCTGCTTTGTACATCTTTTACTCTTTTATTATGAGCAAGTATTTTTTTTAAGAAAACATGTATGAATAAAATGATTTAAAGGTACTATTTAGAGTAATAAAATCATCTCAAAGATCTTGCATTGTAGTGGGACAAATATAATCCTCATTCGTGTTCTTCAAATCTAATTGTTCACCAACACTAGTACCAACATCTCTGTTGAATTGAAGGAGGTTCCAATCTTGGTTTTAACAATAAAAAAACATAATTCTTTACTAATGATTTGAGTTTAGAATGTAAAGTTTAAAAGATACAATCATTTGGAATAAATTCAAAGAGAAAAGCTTAGACTTAGAGGCAATTTTTGAAGAAAATGGAAGAACAAACATTATAAAAGCTCCAAGACCTTTAGCTATATGTTTTAAACTTTTTTGTAAGTTTTAATAGAAGCTTAAATAACCTAAGGTATTAAAATTTTCATATTACATTTCATAAGTTTTAAAGTTGCATTAAATGTTTATTAAATATGTCAATTTTTTTGTTTAAAGTTATTGAATCATCTTTGGCCATTTGTACAATCTTGAATTATGTTTTAAAACCTTCTTGTTATATTAGGAAGAAGTTTGAAGAGTTTTAAAATTGGTTTGAATCGTTTTTATACTTTTCTAGAACAGTAGAAGGGGTTGACAATGGCAGATCATATTGATCAATGATGTTATTATAGTCTTGCATGACTACAATAGCATTTATACAAGAAGAAAAATGGTGTCGTCGAAGTCTTAAGAGTTGTCGTTAATGTTTATCAACTAGTTTTTCAAAAATTGAAACTTTCGGTATTTAGTAACTTTTCAACCCTCTAATGGTTATTTCTCACACCTAATGACTCGATTTACTTCTTAACATTTTAAATAAGTGATCTAGAGCTTTTATTTCAATCTTTATGCCATTTTATTAATGTTTTAAGCTCTCAAATTTAGATTCACAAAACAACTGTCAAGTTTTACTATTCTTCTTCATTCACCTTCATTCTTCTTGTTTCATAACTGATTTTTGTGCTTTAAAATTATTACAATCTGTTTGTTTAAAATTTCAAGTGCCCATTAATCATACATCACATTTTTTAAAGCATTATAGTCTTTGGTTTATTGAGCTTTAAGTGAAACACCTCTATAGGTGTATTTTGTTATTACTAAAGGGGCTTTATCATTCATTTGATCATTTGATCTTGTAAAGGCTCCTTTTTTCCTCAAAGGTTGTTCTTCATCTTCCAAAAAGAAGATTTTGATTTGTAAGTTACTCCTCACCTAAGAAGAAGATTGTACTCGTTATAGTGATTTTATTAAATTTCCAATAAGTAATTAGAACGTAGATTAAGCAATTGTTAGGAATTCCCAAACCATTATAAATTTCAGTGTATCCTCTCAACCCTCTTTTATTATTGCTTATTGTGTCACTTATATTATTGTTATATTGGCATATCATTCTAAGTTGAATCATAGTTTTGTTATTGCATCATTAGAATTGGTTTAAGTGGACTAATTTGTTTAGTTTAGTAAAATTTTTAGAACACTCAATTCATCTCCCCCACCCTATTGAGTTCCTTTAAGAGTTATAATTAGTATCAGAACTAGGCTCACTTGTGCATATAGCTTTTCTAACGAAAATAGTGAATTAATATCTAGTTATGGCACATTTATTAAGTTCATATAGCAATAAGAGTCAAAAAATTAGTAGAGTACCATTCTTTGGTGGTAATGATTATCTTTATTAAAATAATAGGATGAAATTCTTCTCTCTGTATGAAAATGTTAAGTTATAGGATATTGTTAGTGTATGGTCATAAGTAAAGGAAGAGTGGACATTGGAAGATGAGATGTTAACTTCATTGAATAGTAAGGCTATTTATTTTGTGCATTAAGTAAAAACTAAATAAATAGATTTTAAACATGTGACATAACTCATGAAATTTGGCATATGCTTAAGGTCACATGTGAGGGAATAAACCAAGTAAAAGAGAGTAAGGTCTTGATACTTACTCCTTAATATGAATTGTTTTCCATGCATCATGAAGAAAGCATTTCTAACATGTAAACTACATTTGTCAAAATCATTAATGCATTAAAAGGTTTAGGAAAATCATATTAAATCTTTAATCTTGTGAGAAAAATTTTAATACCAAAGGAATGGGAAGCTAAAGTGACCACCATTCAAGAGGCGAAAGACCTTAATATGCTTCCTTTGGAAGAATTGATATGTTCTCTGCTTACAGGTGAAATAAGGCTTTAGGCGAACAAGACTAAAAAGGAGGAAGCAACTTCATGAAGGAAGAATTTAGAATTCAAGGCCATCAAGGAAGAGCAAACTAATGAGGAGACCACTCCGAATAATAGTGAAGATGACATTGCCCTCCTTATTAGGAAATTCAAAAAAGCTTTAAAAAGAAGGGTTCTTCAAGAGAAGAGATCATAGTAAGAATGATTATAAAAGAAAATTATCTACTAATATTT
This sequence comes from Pinacopodium congolense, assembly GCA_028565735.1. Classification (NCBI taxonomy): domain Eukaryota; kingdom Viridiplantae; phylum Streptophyta; class Magnoliopsida; order Malpighiales; family Erythroxylaceae; genus Pinacopodium; species Pinacopodium congolense. The sequence continues at coordinate 7,329,401 of JAOXYD010000001.1, read as the reverse complement.
TTTATTTTGAATGTCATAAACCGAGAAACTTGAGGAACTAATGCCTACTTCTTATGGAAAATGAGAAGGAAGAAAGAAGTGTAAAGAAGCAGAAGAAGATGAGAAAAGCTTTGAAGGCCTTGTAGTGGGAGAAATTAATTGAATCAAAGAGTGAGAAATCTAAGAAGAAAGCTACCAACTTTTGCCTCATGGTTTTGGATGTACCCTGTACTTCGTACACTCATGATGATGAAAATGAAGATGTTGAATATGAATTAAGTTATAAAGATATAGTTAGGTGCTTAGAATGGGAAACTTTGAAAAAAAAAAGAAAATATCTTCCAAATACATAAATGCATGAAGTAAATGGATGATCTTAGGTTAGAAAATAAGAAGCTAAAGAATGATTTATATGCTTTAGAATCTAGGAGTGTGGTTATTGATGATGATTATAGAAAGAATTTGATGCATGAAAATGATTCTTTAGAGAATTAAGTAAAGCTCTTAAAAGAATCATTAGAAAATTCACTAAAGGTAAGAAAAAGTTAGGTAGCATGCTTGGATCCTAAAATACTTAAAATGATAGTTGTGGCCTAAGTTTCACTCAAGGGAGCAGAACTACTATTGTTAAGCCATATTTTGTGAAAGGAAAGAACCTAGATGAAGAGTATGTCCCTAAGCAATCTTTTGATAATGGTACATCCACATCTAGAACTCAATCTAGGAACATTCATCATGTCTTTATGTATGCATCTAGGCTAACGTCTAGGGAGAATGTTACAAAAATAGGCATAATTTCTTTAGAAATGCCAAATCTACTTAGGCAATTTGGGTCAACCCTTTCACATGCTTCTCATATGGATGTAAATTGTTGATTATTAACTCCTTTTATGTTTTTACTACAATTAAATGAGTCGTGAATTTGTAGTATAACGTATATCATTTCATAAGGATTAGTTTTATTCACTACTCGATTCAAGCTAAACTTTGTTTAAGGCATAATTTCAAATATCAATAACAGGAGAAATAAACTAAAATTGGACAAAAAAGTAATGAACAATCAAAGGAATAAAGTACAGGAATTTGTAACTTCAAGGTTTATGACTAGGAATTACCTTTATCCCTATTTTGTTTCCCTCTTGACTTATTAATTCAATTATGTTTAGTCCAAGATATCTTAATGTCTTAGTCACCTTCTCTTAAGGTGTAATTAGTTTTCCCTAGTTGAATAAAATAGAATTAGTTTTGTAATCTCTCAATCTAAAAAACCTTCCTACAAATTTATCTAGACATGAAGCAATCTTATAGGTAATCCATTCATCAACTAAGATCTCTCTCTAATCAATTAATAACTAGATATTTACAAGTCTATTGAGTGTCAACTCTCATTATACACCCAACACAAGTTATGAAGCTCAATCTCTTAATCTATTGCAAGGTTTAAGCATCATAAATACCACAAACATCATTTCATTGAATCAATAAACAAGAGTTTAACAAAAATAGTTAAAAAGGCAATCCCTACAATATTGTTCATCTAGTCATGATGTTCATTAGATCCCTAACTAACATATTTTCCATAAAAAAAGTAGAAAAGAGTGAAACTAGATGAAGCTTAGAGCTCTTCTCTTCACTTCCCTATTGTTGGAAAATCTAGAAGTTGGTGTCTCTTGATAAATCCAAAAGTTGATGATGTTTCCTTCTTTGGGTGGCCACCAAAACCTTGTTGTTTCTCCTTTGGTTATGTCCTTTAATGTTATGTGAGGCTGCTGAGGTTTCTAACCCTTAAAGATGTCCAAGTCTTTAGGTATGTCCAAGTCATAAAATCCCATACTGGACACATCATGGCTTTGACTCCACTATTACCCTCATGCTTAAAATGCTTATCAAGGTCATCTTCTCCTGTGATAGCTCTTCTAGCTTTTGACTCTCCTTAGTATTTTGGTTATAAATTTTTAATACACACATCTAATGGTCATGAAATTTGATTTGAAGATTCCTTATATGATTTTCTTACTCATGTAAAATTTCATAAGAAGTGCAACTAATGTAGCACTAAAATCACCTGTACCAAAACTGGTGTTAAATTGATCTTCATTTGTTACCTGTTCATCCAAACATCAAAGTGCATTAACCCATTCCTCAAATAAGCTCAAAATTTTGCCCTAAATCACTAAACAACAATAAGAAACAGCCAAACACATAAAAGAAAATGTGAAGAATGCAAAAGATCATACTAACTAAGCTTTAAACTCACAAACAACACATAAAATACCAAGAAATACCCTAGTGACATAGTCTAAAAACACACCTATCAACTTTCCCACACTTAAACTTTTACTTATTCCCAAGAAAAATTTAAAATGCAAGGCACACAAGATGCTATGATGGACGATAGCTTGAATGCAACCATAGTAACAAATCTCATAAAATTGGATTAGATAGGAACACTAATCATTAAAGATGATCCCAAAGTATACATTTAATCCATTCACTTCATGAATATCTTTTAATTGAAAATGCATATGAACTAGAGCACTGCTATCCTACTCTTACATCCAAGTTATTTGTAATCAGGAACTATCTCCAATTACCAAGTTAAAGGTAGGCCATAATTAAGCAACCACCCATGAAATGTCTTGATTTTGAAAGAAGAGATCCATAAGTTTCACCTTTTTTACTTAAACTTCAATTCTTTAACATTAGTTAAGAATAACCACCTAGTATTTTTACGCAATAATGCATGTCTTTAGGGGCATATCTCCAGTTACTTAACTAAGTGATGTTCTTTTTGCAAGGTTGGAGTGTCATTTGGTCTTTTTACATGAAGGTGTACTTTTTTAGGGGCACACTCCTAGTTACTCAACCAAATCACATCTCACAACTAGCCTATTGGCTTTACTCTTAACCCCTTTTTCGTTTAATTTGTTTTTATCATATTAGGAATTAGTGGAGTAGTCATTATATTTCTTATTTCATTTACATTGGGAGCCTATGTCACTACTCTCTAATCAATTTTTTCTATGAATGATCACTCAAAACGCTTACCAATTAAGTTAAATTATCATATAAAATGCATTCAACCAAATGTTAAACAAGTAAAAAAAAAGGTGTACAATATCCTAATTAATTTGCAATTTTACTACAAAGACAATCATAAGTGAACTTCATGAGGTCATAGTTCTTCCATACTCAAACCATCGCATTCCTAGTTTACCCAGTTCCATTTAAAGTCATGTCATTTATGCGTTTAAACTTATGCAAATCTCACATAATGAAACCAAAATGCACACAAAAATGAAAAAAAATGCATAAAATGCAAGAAATGCATGCTCATAATAAAATTTTCATAACAAAATGCAATGCATGTGCTACCTCCCCAAACTTGAAGAATACATTATCGTCAATGTGTGAAGAAAGCATCAAAAAATAAAGAACACAATGAACAAAGAAACAACAAAAAACAAAAAGCACTAAAAGCATAAAAAAAAACATGCAAAAGAGAAAACGTATAAAGAGGGTGGGGGTGATGGTGATGGTGATGGTGTTGGAGAGGGAACTTGAAGCCTTTGCATTGCAAAGATTTGAGCACCTTTTTAGTAAGGTAGTTTTGTTGGCATGCTATCAGTTTTCATTATTCATCCATTTCATCCATGCCTTGTTCTATCTTCCTATTTTTAGCCTCCACTACATTGGATACTCGTTCCTAACCTGACTCATCAAATTCATCACTAGAGGTCTCATCAGATTCATATACAGTAGTTTTTGAGTGAACCTAGAAACTCCTTGAGTGAACCTCTATTTACTAGCAATATGAGAATGAGGGTTCAGGAGCTTTATATTGTGGTGCTCTAAAATTTTGACTCTCTTTAAATAAGGAGAATTGAAAAATTAACATTGTACTGTAGTTAAAGCATCAGTAGCAATTAAAAATCGATAAACCAAGGCAGTAGCAATGTAACCCATTCCAAAATAGTTGCTTTGTTTGGTAATAGATTGGACTAAAGCATAGAAAAGGTAATAGGATGTGTGAAGTTTAACTTTGGCATCCATACACCATAATAAAAATAATTCCTTTGCAGAACATTTGTTACTTTGAGTCTTGTTAAAATGGCATAGCATATAAACTTATGTAAAAGTAAAGGTCCTTAACTACTAATAAAAGTGTTTGAAGCATTGTGAGGATTGAAATCATGTAGTCTAGCAAGGTGTTTCCAATATGATGTAACTTGAAAGTCTTGATAAAAATCCTTAACATGTGATTTTGGGAAAGAAAAAAATGTTATTCAACACTTTCACATCTAATTGATGAGCTTAACCTCTCAATATAAACCAAATTCATAATGTAATGAAGTGAAGAATTCAAGTGTAAGGTCTTCATATATAAGATAACCTATTTGCAAAAATGTTTTCTAACCACACTTTCTACTCAATTTTAAGATTTTTTTAAAGATCTATCTCTTACTAGAGTTCAAAATTGAAATATCTAGCAACACAAATATTTCTAGTTCTAAGAAAGGTGAAATTCTAACCTTCTTGCTTGGAAAATATGGGGAATGGGGTTCCATAATCTGCTACAATGTTCCTTGCTCCATGCCAACCAACTTCGATTTGGATAGGAGGGACATATTTCTAGATAATGGATTTTTTTCTTAGAGGCATGGAGGGAAAACACTTGCAAAATAAAATACAAGAGGCAAGGAGACCCAAATCATAGGTGAAACAACCCTTAAAGTGGAAAAGAAATGTGAATAGTAGCAAAGAGTAGAAGATGAGAAGAAATATAAGAAATTTGAAGTTTTCATGAATAACCCATTAGAACTCACAAAGATTTGATGAAAAGTGAAGTAAGGAGGCTAGAAATTATGGTGCTAGGGTCGACTAGGGTGAGAGAAAGAGGTTGGAAAAGAAAAGAAGTGAAAAGAATGGAGTGGGTAAGGTTTTGCAGTGCAAAACCTGAAACCTAACTCGCCTATCACAATCATGCTCATGCATGATCTTGACAAAGAGTTTGGCTGTGGTTTTATCACCCTTGTACTTGATAAAGGGATTCCTCTATTCTAGCCTAGTTTTGCACAAAATGAGTTCCTAATTGCTATACACTCACATCAAGCCTTCAAATTCAAGAAATAACATCAAAATCAACCCAAGAACATTAATAAAACTAGAGGAAACACAATCTAAAAAAAAGAAAAGATGAAAGAAATGAATAAAAAAAAATAGGGTCATAAGCTTGACCATGTTTTAAGTGAGTTATGAAAGAGTAAAGGAAAGGAAAGAAATTACTTCCCTTTGATATAAGAGGATTCCTCCAAAGTAAAGTGTTAAACCAAGGGAGGTTTCAATCTTGGTTTTGATGATAACAAAACATGCTTAATCACTAATGGTTTAAGTTTATGATGTT
>JAOXYD010000001.1:7303761-7323918 GCA_028565735.1 Pinacopodium congolense | reverse complement strand
TATTTTATACTAAAGAAGACGTGAAAAATACCTAGCAGCCATCATTGTAACCCTAGGAAATATCCAAGAAAAAAATAGAGGGTTTTAAGAAGTGAAAAACATTAAGAGACTCAAGATCGAGATGAGTAATCAAGATTCAACAAGTGTTGTCCAGATTTTTCAACAAAGGGGGCTTCATCATCTTCATTAGTTTATCTTTTTTTTACTTCCCTTTTGATGTTTGATCTGAATAATATTTTTTTAAACATGATTATGGATTGCCAAATCTAATTTAGGCATTGTTCTTGAATTGTTTATCCAACTTTTACCATATTAATTTAATGCATTTTTGTTTATGTTAATTATTGAACTTATAATCACTTTGAAATGAGAGATTGTTTTGATTTATTTGAATTAGGATACCTAACTAGAGTTAGTAGCTTAATGGACCTACAATTAACTAATTAATAAATGATTAAAGAGAGATTTTAATTACTTGTTATTTGTCCTTAGGATTGCGTCAAATCCAATTGCATGTTTAAGAGTAGTATTGTGAATCGAGAGATTATAATTCAACTTTTAAGTATTTCAATTGCAGTTAATTGATTAAATCTCAAGGGAGGGTAATCAAACCATGAGATATCTATGATCAAATACAATTAAACCAATAGGGTAAAAGGAAGATAAATAAGGATAGAATAACTCCTAAGTCTCCTTATTGAATATCTTCTTTGTTTTGATTTTTTCTATGATTAAATTCATTCAAGTTTCTTTAGTTTAGTTTAATTTTTAGTTTCTATACTTTTTATTATCTTAAACAAAGTGCAATTCAGATTGTTAGGTGTCTGTAATCAATCCTCGTGGGATCAATATCAGTTATACTATAAGTTATAACCTATTATATACTTGTCGTATAACTAAAACTAACAAATAGAATACAACCAAAATTAATCTTTTTTAATGGAGTCTCACTCTTCATTTTACCTTAAATGCTCTTAATGGCTCTAATCCACTTGGCCAATGTAAAGAAAGAATAAAAGAACAAAAAAACTACACTGAACCTAACTACGAAATAAAAAATGTCTTTTTTCAAACTCTCATGTATCTCTCTTCTTAACATCTTTAATGTCTCTTTTTATTCTATGTTTAAGGCCCTTTTATAGTTTTTTTTTTAGGTTGGATGCTAAGGTTTCAGGGTGATCTCGTATGATTTGTCAGCTTTACCTTTTAAAAATATAAAAAACGGCATGTAATAGTAACTTAAATAGCAGTTTGTAAGCCCCTAAGCGGTGTCATTTAACTACTACAATTTAAGTTCTAGAGTTGCGCTTCAATGGTGGTTCTTCAAGTTATCAACAGCATCGTTAATCCTTTCAGCACCCACCATTGATAGATTGTTCAAGCATAGGGAAAATGCTCCATTTTGCTTCTTTGAGTTCCTTTTTAATTCTTTTCCATCCAATTAAGTCCAAATAATCATAAATTTACAATTTAATCAAGGAAATCATAAATAAGACAATTCTATAGGTATTTAAGGGTGAAAATACATCAAAATATGGCATAAAACGCAATATAAATTGCTCTTAATAATGGTATAAAAATGCACATAGGAACAACTTTAGACCATATTTGCATTTTTTATGATGTTCCTTATATTTATGATTATTTTTGGCATTTTAAGCATCTAGAAAAAAAATTTCTTGATAAACAAAGGACCCAAATTAATTTGGGTACCTAAAGTGAAATAATTTTTTTGTAGGACTCTAAGAAAAGAACATGGTATGTAGATAATAGATGCTCTAAGCACATGATGACAGAATGCTTCTCAATTCATTCATTGAAGAGTAAAGATAGTACTTATATGACTTATAGAGATAATGCCTAAGAGTAAGATAATTGACATTGGCAAAGTTGGTAAGAATAATTCAACTATTGATAATGTGCTTTTATTAGATAGTTTAAGGTACAATTTATTAAATGTTAGCCAACTTTATAATAAGGATTTCAAAGTTACTTTTAAAGGAAAATCTTGCATAGTTTCTAAGATTGTAGATAGTAACGTCGCTTTCATTAGAAAGAGAGAGGGAAATATTTATTTCATTTATTTGAATAATCTCTTTAACCATGATATCAAGTATTTTATGTCTATAAATGAAGATGTTTGGATGTCACATAAGAGATTAGATCATAAAAGCATAGAACATGTTTTTAACCTAAGAAACAGGGAGCAAGTAAATGGGCTACCAAAGGTGAAGTTCAAATTCTAAACCTTTAGAAGTATTACATATGGATTTATTTGGCTTAGCTAGAGTTACTAGTTTAGATGGAAAATTATATACTTATGTTATAGCCGATGACTTTAGTAGGTTTACATGGATTATGTTTCCTGCTAGTAAAGATGAATGTTTTAGATCTTTTGTTAAGTTTATTAAGAGAGTGTAACTTAAGAAAGGCTATATGATTTCATCTATGAAAAGTAATCATGGTAGGGAATTTGAAAATGAGATGTTTAAGTCTTATTGTGAGGGAAATGGCATTTTCCATAACTTTTCAAGTCATATAACTTCTTAACAAAATGGTATTGTTGAGAGCAAGAATAAAACTTTATAAGAGATAATTATGACTATATTGAATGAGTATAGTCTTTCTAAGTATTTTTTGGATGGAATCTATAGTATGTGCATGTCATGTATACAATAAAGTCTACATAACCTATATAGATAAGATCTTTTACAAATTTTGGTATAGAAAAAGCCCAAAAGTTAGTTATTTCAAGGTTGTTGAGTGTAAGTGTTTCATTTTGAATACTAGAGACAATTTAGGTAAGTTTAACGCAAAAATTGAAGAGCTATTTCTGTAGGTTATTCTTTCACTAGTAGAGTCTATCAGATGTTTATCCAGAGGACTATGATGATTTAAAAGACAATATATGATGTATTTAATAAATCAAATCCCTTTGATGTGAAAAAGAATATTAATGATAATGATATAGGTTTAACAAGGATATAGAGAGGTCAGGTGTAGAAGAGAAAAAAGAGGATAACTCAGTTACATAACCTTTACCTAGTGATCAAATTGTTAAACTAAGTGACAAAACTGGAAGAGGTAAGAGTTTACTAAGAGATTAGAGGTTTAAGAAAGACTACCCTTCTAATTAAATTATAGTTGATGTTGAAAAAAGTATAGTAACTAAATTCTCTTAACAAAATTTTGAGGTATTTAGTTAGTATATCATCCGTAGGTTTATAGTATCTTAGGAATGCATTTATTGATTTGGTTGGTTATTTTGATACGGGTTATATTGGTAATCTTCTAAGTAGAAAGAGTAGATGTGACGCTTACCAATCCTAGGAAATGCATTAGTTTCTTAGTTTAATAAGAAACAAAATTCCATAGATTTATTAACAATTGAAGTAGAATATGTAACGACTGGTACATTTTTTTAAAGCACTAAAGCCCTTAGTTTGTTGAGTTTTAAGTAAAACACCTCCATAAGCATATTTTGTTATTACTAAAGGAGAACAATCATTCATTTGATAATTTGATCTTGCAAAGATTCCTCTTTATTTCAAAAAGATTTACTAACAATTACTTTTTATCTTAAAAAAAGATTTTGATTTATACAAGTTATTGTTAACCCAGGAAGAAGATTGTATTTGTTATAATAAATTAGTTAAATTTCTAATAATTAGTTGAAGAATAGATTAATCAATTGGTAGAGATTGCTAAACTACTATAAGTATCAATATATCTTTTTAACCATACACTCTTTTATTATTGCTTATTGTATTACTTGATTGTTGCTTATATTATTATTATATATTCGTATATCCTTTTAAGTTGAATATTAAATTAATGATTACATCAATTAAAATTAATATAACAAAAACCTTCTTAAAATCACTAGAAAGAGAAACACTCCTTAATGCATATTCCCTTTAGGTGGCATGCGACAGCTGTGAAAAGGGGGAAAATATAAAAGAGAGAAAAAATGAATCTTTCTTACCCACTCGTTGACAATCACAAGTGACTAAGTGACAAACGATTCCTTCTTTATTGCAACTCCGTCCTTTCCGCTTTACTCTCTCTGTCTCTCTCTCCCCTCTGCAACTTACCATCAACATCCACACCAAAACCCAAAAAACATTTCCTTAATCAAAGCCAAAAAGCTTAATGAATTTTGTCTTGCTTCCATTTTTTCAAACTTTTGCTTTAAAAATTGGGCACTTTCTAAAGAAGAAGAATCAAGCTAGATGTGAAGCACATTTCTAAAAATAGCAAACAATGTTAGGAGATGATAGCTAGATGGTGACACAAAGAGACAGCGTGTAGAGAGAGATAAGATGAGGATAAAGATGAAGAAAATGAGTTCAGTTCAATTGATTGGTTGATAATCAATTGAACTGGCTGATTTTCATATAATCGCATGATTTATAGTTTTGATAGTTCTTACATAAAATTAAACCGAATAATTGACCAGAATTTCGATCCTATTTTATAAATATTGCGTGAAACAATATAACTTAGGAGTATGATGGTTTGTTAATTTATGATTATTTTTAAATATTTTTAAAATAATAAAAATTTTAATATTTATAAATTATTAAATATTTTTAACATTATAAATATTTTTTTCTATTTTATTACTATTTTAACAGTCCAGAATATCAAATTAATTTAAGATTTTTGCCTATTTTACAGTCTCCGAATATCATATTAATTTAAGATTTTTGCCTATCTTACTAATATTTTTAACATTTCGAAATGTTAAAACTTTCTTCCCCCGAGCAAAGCGCATCTCTGCTAAAGCCAACATAGTTCACCTCCTCTCCCTCCACTGCCACCACTGCCGTTGCCACTGTCATGGCACATATTAACCGACAATACGACCTATATTACCAACTAACCCAGATACAACAACCGTTGCAGCCGCCACCGCCACCGCCACCATCAGTTCAATTAATGGCGGAATCGAACTCGATAAACACGTTGTTCGTGTCGGGGCTGCCGGACGATGTGAAGGCGCGTGAAATTCATAACCTTTTTCGCCGGAGGCCCGGTTTCGTATCCTGTCAGCTCAAGTATACGGGTCGCGGCAACCAGGTTCGCTGAAAAACGAGTACTTTAAAGAGAAAGCATTAGTCTTTAGGTGATCTTTGTGTTTGAGCTCTTTTATAACGTTTCAGTGAATTGTTATCTTTTGATTGCCTATGATCGACTTTTTTGTAGCATTTGTCTTAAAGGGTTTATTGTTATATGATTGATTATGCTGCGTCCGGTTGGTTTAAAAATAAAAACCTTATAGTTTTTAAGTTGTGATTTGGTTTTCTTGCCTCAGGTGGTTGCATTTGCTACTTTTTCCGACCACCAATCTGCAATTGCTGCAATGCATTCTCTGAATGTGAGAATTCAATGTTCTGTCGGAATTCCTGTTAGATCAAATTATTTTGAAGCTTTTGGGGTAATTTAGCTTCATGTTGGCATTCTTATTATCTTGATGATGTGTAGGGAGTAAAATTTGATCCTCAAACTGGTTCTATTTTGCATATAGAGCTTGCAAGATCAAACTCAAGAAAACGAAAACCAGGTGCATGTTCTGATGATATGCTGATTAAGATGCTTGATTTGTGGTGTAACTGTGAGATTCTGCTGTTAATACTCTGTCTCATGCAGGTAGTGGAGCCTATGTTGTTATTGACAAACGACATAATCAAGGGTCTAGCGAACAAAAAACATCGATCGATGATGGTAACTAATCTTTTAACAATGTATAAAATTGAAATGAATTATCTATGCACAAGTTCTAATGTTGATAAAAAAATGCCAAATTTGAGAATTACCTTGAGAGGAGTTAGGGCAGGAACAAAGAGTAGCAAGAATGACCTAAAGAGAGGAAGTATGGTCTTTTGTTCCCTTCCCTTCCTTTTGCTTATATCTTAAATCCAGGACTTCTATAGTTTACTCCTTGCTTCAATTTTCTAATCATCTTTATTGATGATGATTGCATAGATGGAATTAACAGGATCACTTCTGAGATCTCATCCCATGACTTGATGAACTACTGAACCATTTTTAACATGCAGGAGACTGTGACTCTGACTCTGACTCTGATGATGAACAATCTGAGACAGATAATATCAATTGCAACCACGATGATTCAGTAAACAAAAAGAGGTTGAAGCATTTTTAAGAGAATGACGTGTCAAACTTTGTTTCTTCCTTGCATGGATATCTGAATCTATTTTTTGAAATCCTTGGATTCTTTTATCGTATCTGATTGTTCTCTTCTTATCTACTATTTTCAGTGAGACCACAGGTGATCCTGACAATTCTACGGTAAATGTGAATCTTAGTTAAAAGCACATAACTTGCTATTTAGGTCGGGTAGAGTGGGTTGTAGAGGGAAGTGCTGAAATGTTAGAATATAGGATTATCAATTTTGTCTACTTTTGTGTTGTGAGGGTTTTTATGTGGTTCTATGTAAGGTTCTTTGATTCTAATTTCTTACTGCAGGAGCATTCAGAAAAGCCTGTGGAAGGAGGTGTTCAGCCTTGCTCTACTTTGTTTATTGCAAATTTAGGACCAAACTGTACAGAAGATGAGCTAAAACAAGTTCTATCACAGTAAGTTTCTAATTTTTTGGTGTCCTTGTTAGATTTATCGAACATTTCTTTAATCAAAATTGCACGTATAGTTTTCTGTCCTATGAAGTGTTAATTGGATGATATTAATTATTTTGGTTGCAGATATCCTGGATTCAATGTACTGAAGTTGCGAGCCAAAGGTGGAATGCCAGTTGCCTTTGCTGATTTTGAGGTTTGACTCCAGGAAACATAGAATTTGATTTTGATTTTTTTTTTTTTTTTTTGAGAAGTTAAACAGTTATGACTCTACCAAGATTTGAACCCTGGTAGAGGAGGAGGTGAGACACATCTGCTCCCAGTGAGCTAGAAGCCCATTGGTTTGATGTTGATATTGCTAAACAGTATTTCAAACATATTTCTTATATAAGCAAAGCTATCATTTGTATCTGTCTAGTTTAGCGGCTTATTTCTTTTCAACACTACTAAGCTTATGGGACCGATGCTACCATTTGGTTCCATAAGAAAACCTTTAGATGCTAATTGATCAACAACTTATAATTTCATGCAACTCTCTCTCTCTGGCTTTATTCAACTTGCTTCAGCTTATCTGAATAATTCATTTTCAGCTCTGCAAGTTGGATACTTTAAATCTTCTTAACCTGAAGTTCAATAGCTGAGAGCTCATTGCAAGACCAAAAGATTGTGCACATTTAACCCTCTTGCATTTTTTATTCTTCTATACCAGGAAACTCAACAAGCTACTGATGTTCGGGAGATGCTTCAGGGCACATTTTTACCATCATCCGACAGGGGTGGGATGCACATAGAGTAATTTTTTATCTCAACTCTCATTGTAATTTCGACATGGTCCCCTTCCATTTTGACTATAACAGCATATCTAATGTCCATCTCTTGGTTCTCTGCAGATATGCTAGGTCCAAAATGAGGAAGCATAAACAGGAAAGGTAGTGGAGGGGCAACTCTTTTGTATCTTGCGGACGACAGTTCTATTACATTCCACTTGACCATAATTTGTGGAGGAGAGTTTTTGATTGCACGAAGTCTTGACGAAAGAGTTCAGCTTGTCAGGCCTGCAGTGACGTCAGATATAAGAAGCATTTCCTTCATTGTAGTTTTGAGTCCTTCCTGGAGATCTCATTCGTGCATTTGTTCTTACAAACTACTCAAGAGCAGACTAAAAATGGCATTTATTGGCTTCTCTCAGACATTTTACGCCTGGTTGTGCTAACCGAGCCTTCACCTGGATTTGTCAAATGTACGTTTAAAGGGGTTTTACGAGTTTCCAACTTGAAATTTTATTTTCCCCCAACATTTTGACCAATGTCGGTAGGAATCACTTAATATTGCCTGCCAGAAATTAACTGGACCTCCCGATGCAAGATTAATAGAAAATAGAAAAGTAAGGTCATGTTTGTTATCAGTTTTTATTTTTTATTTTTTTTTTACATAAATTAAAAAAGATAATATGTTAATACAGTACAAAAATTTTAAAAATATACAAAAATTAATATATATACACATAAAAATAAAAAACAAACAGAAAATGATACTAAACATGTTATAAGGATATGTTTGTTTTTGTTTTTGTTTTTGTTTTTATTTTTGATTTTCTATTTTTATTTTTTATATGGAAATAAAAAACAGTAAAATTTTTGAAAATTTGCATATAAATACAAAAAAAAATAAAAAACTATACAGAAATTAAAAAGGGTAAATATCATAATTCATAAACCTTCATGTGTTTTTATGAATTATCAAATATCTTCCTATGCGTTTTTAAAAATATTCAAATCTTCTCTATATTTTAACGAAATTATCAAAAATATCCCTAAAATTATGATGTGCTGATGTGACGGTTGACGTGGTATTGTACTGACGTAACAGGTTGATTGGTCAACATATGCTGTAGTGGCGATGACGTGGTATGATGACTGAATAGCATATGCTGATGTAAACGATGACGTGGCAGTTGACATGACAGATAATTGTACAGGGGGTACATTGATAATGAATTAGCATTAAGATCCGGACTTGAAGTCCATAGGAAATTGCTATAAATAAGCCTCATTTGTTTGTAAGAGACATCAATAAGTGTATCAATAACTTTTTATGTTTTCTCTTGTATTCACTCTCCAATGTATATTTTCCCAGATATGAATAATTAAGTTTTTCTTTCTGTAAGATCTACACTATCTTTATAAGTCTACATCTTCCGCACATAGATTTACGCCTTGTGTAGGAAACGAATGAAGACTGTGCTAAGATATTCTGAAGGAACGTCAGAGAAGTTACCTGTGTTCAGGTTGGGGCTGCGACGCCTGTTAAAAGTCTCGACGGTTACTCGGAGTATTTTCAGTCAAATTATCTAGATAAAGAAACATGTTAGGCTCATGATAGTAAGTATATGATCTTGCAGAACCTCATTACTCATAGATTACTCGTTAGATAATTTTAGAGATACATTTAATAATTTAGATATTGAAAAGGAATCAGATATTAATGATATCATCAAACTTTTATATAGGATGCTTGCATGTATGCATACTAATAATTTTCCTCATAATAATGAAAAAATATATAAATCAATGTTGTTAAATGATATGATTGATAGTCTTGAAAAGATAAGAAGAAAAATGTCTGTTTTTCATAATTTATCTGTTTCAAACAACATAGATGATTAAAGAAAAAATACATAGGACTGAATAAAAACAAAAAATTAAACCAATTCTTTAAGAAATTAAGTTTTGTCAAGGGTAAAATGACCTTGGTGGGACGAAGCTTTTAAAATGCCAGTGGTAGGACGAAGCACATATCTACCCCTTATCCAGGGCACTGGGGACAAGGATGATTGGCCAAACTGAGACAACTAATTTTCAGGATAGAATCGCTTAAAATAGTCTCCTAAGTCCCGGTTGTAGAAAAAGCAAACATAGAAACCAACTTGCTCTTGTGGATAAAAAGCAAACAGCAGAATGGTTGTCTCTATGCTACAAGAGTACAATTAAGAATTATTTGCATCTCTCGGGCATGTCATTATCGAATTCAATGCTTGGACTCGTTGGATCTGCTTTTCCAAAATTCAAAATGTTAAAACCAAGGTAATATGAAGATGAGGGTTTCAAGGTTTTTATTTTCAGCCCCAGGTTGCATATTGCTTGCGAGTTCCTGTTTGCTTCTTCAGGTAAGACAAGAGTTCAGATTACTTGTCTGATTTTTGCCTCATCTGAATACCACTAGAACATGATTTAAGAAACAAATTTTCTTAATACTTTTAAGGAATATAAATACACATACATAAATATACACACAGAAAAGGCTTCATTGGTTTAAAGAAAGACGTATTTGCTAATTGCATTCAGTTCCTATTGTGTACCGGAGAATTACAGAACATTACTACTACCCCTCTTTCACTTCGACAATACAGTGCAACATGTAAATGGCATTGAGCAAAAATATTAAAGCAAAAAGGAAGTATATTGACTGCAAAATGGAAGAGAGAATTTTCTGCACCCGAGTACATAATGGATTAAGTTCTTTACACATGGTCTTCAAATGAAATCTTCCCAAGCTTATCCCTCTCCCAGAAAGCAGCTCTTGATGTTTCAAGAGAGAGCTCTGGACTGAACCCTTTCAATGCCTCGTTAGAGAGGAGACTGCCTTAATGTTGCTGCTTCTGCCCTATCCAAATTTGGTCACTTCGATTCCCAACATTACAACCAGGTGTTGAAATGTAGTTGTTATCCATGAGCATGTCACCTTCAAGTATGCGAAGAACCTTCTTCTCCAAAAACAGAAACCAATTATGACCAAAATTTCAAAACTTCAGTGTAGACAACATTCAAAGCCATTTCCAGTTGGAAATTCAAGGTAATGCCTTCTACAATGTGTTTCCTCGCAATTTTGAAACCTTATGATGTTCGTCCAAGTCCATAATCTAAGCCAACTATATCTCTATTAAATTCTTTATGTCTACTATGTATGAGAAAATACTCTCCTGCAGGATCAAATATTACTGAAAATTTACTTCAGATGGTTATGAAGAGCTAACATATTGGATTTATTATAAAAAGTACCATCATCCTTGTGACTGCTCAAGCAACTAAAGATGTTTAAATAGGATATGGCCTTGTAATATTTTTTTGAATAAATTGGAAACTAGTAATGATAAGCTTCAAATGCTTATAGTTAAAAGGTTTCTTTACCTGTGACATACGAGGCCTAGAGAGGGGATCTCGTTGTATACACAACAATGCAGCATGTAGCATGCAATAAACCTCCTGTTCAGAATAGTGATTCTCCAACGTTGGATCAATCAGATCATCTATTGCATATTCTTCAACCAGAGGACGTGCCTGCCCCAGATTAAAAATCATCACAATTAAAAGAGGTCATACAGAAAAAGCCATAACCTAGAGAGACAGCCTATTTTCAATGTAGATCATTGACATATCTTTCCATAAATTTCTAGTTCTGGTAGAAGATCCATAATCAAAGACAGCGTTTTGATTGTTCCAAAAAAAAAAAAAAATCAGTAGAGCTCCGGTTGTTACTGTATGGGGTCTACCCAATGCTGGATGCAGAGCAGTCCTACAGTGTGAAATCATTACTTATAAAAGAACTACTTGGTCATTATAAAACTGGTTACTGAAATATACCCATTCAGTAAGACACTGTTGACCCTTGGGCCGGCTAAGATCTACTGCTTTTCTTCCTGTGACAAGTTCAACCAAGACAACCCCAAACGAATAAACATCAGTTTTTTCTGTAATTTGACCACTCTGAGCGTACTCTGGAGCCAAATACCTACAGAACATCAGAATGTCTTGAATTCTATTATTTGAGAAGGAAGAACAAATAGAAAACAAAAGCTGCAATTAAGGTTACCCAAATGTTCCAATCACTCTTGTTTCAACTCCAGTATCTCCATCAGGCTGCCATCTCGCTAGCCCAAAATCCCCTACCTAGCAAAATAAAGCATAACTAAGGTCATGAAATCCCAGAGGCAACCAAAAGTTTCTATTTCATGTAGTAAGAAATGCTATAATAACAATCAAATAGGCTTCTTGGAAATTCTGTGGGACATGAAGCCCATTGTTCTGAAGCTTACAATTGTAAGCACATGTAAATACAAGAAGTGCAAGCACATGGAATGAAAAAAATGTCAAAGTATAACAAAACAATCTAAAATGACCATTTTGTATCGAGAATATCTGGAAAACATGAACTGTTTTGCTTGGAAGCAAAAGTAAACAAGAATGTGACTTATTTTTGAGCAACATGTCCTGAATATTATTCATCATGAGGAGAAACAAAGAAACCATCTCACAAGTGGCTCAAAGTCATGGGTAATGAGGATGTTGTTGGGCCGCATGTCACGGTGAACAATGCAACCCACTCTGCATTCTTCATGAAGATACCGCAATCCTCTAGCAGCTCCTACAGCAATCTTCTGGCGTGCAGACCATTCTAATGGTTTCCAATGATGCCCTAAACATAAACTATGTTTCTTAGTAAATTATGAATCATAAAAGTTGAACTTCAATGCAAGAATCAAGTAGAGCAACCGCTGAATTCATTCATCGCATTAATGCCCTTGAAATCGTCTGTAGACCAAGTTACATAAACAATTAGTTTTACTTCTTATTTTAAAGAGAACTAAATTATTTTATGAGGAGGCAATAGAGAAAAACATAATTTCTTCAACAGCTAATACTTATCATATGCAATCACATAAACTCTCTTCAGTTTCTTTGGAAGGACCACAAAGAAATTACCATAGAGATGAGAATCTAATGATCCGTTGCATATATATTCATATACCAATAGCCTTCTGTTGTCCTCAATACAGAACCCAATGAGCATAACAACATTTCGATGTTGAGCACAGCTCAGAACTTCCACCTCAGAGCAAAATTCAAGATCCCCCTGGGAACTAGCCAATTTGTGCTGCTTAACAGCAATTGCCTGGCCATCTGCCAGTACACCTCTATGAACAGATCCAAACCCTCCCTCTGCCAAGAAATTAGCTTGAGAAAACCCCCCTGTAGCAAGCTCCAACTCAGCATAACTGAACCATCTTGGAGGTTTTCCAAATACTGGTGCCTTCTGTTGACATAGTGAACACAGAGGAGGGCCAGGTGGCACATTTCTGGATAAAGATATTGCACCTCTTACATTTCCACCCATATCTAAATTCCTACAGCCGGACATTTTGTCTCCGTTTTGCATATCAAGTTTCAAGAACTTCTCTGAAAAAGCGTTGGCAGCAAATGCTTGAGCCATACTCTTACTTCTCTGTGATACTTGTGCTATTTGATGTGAGGACTGCAATTGGGAACTAAGAAATTCTTCAATCCACGGTTCAAACCTTAAACTTGCTGAAGCTGAAGATAAATCTTCATTTTCTGTGTCTGAACTAGACTCGTCAAAACTCCTACTTTCCTTGTTTAAAAATGATTCCTCTTTCTTAACGCCTCTACTTGTTTCTGAAATGAAAAAAGGTGAGGTTCCTGGATCACTCGACACTGATGAAGTCCCTGCTTCAGTAAAAGAAAATGGTGTCCCTAGTTCTGGACTACTCGTTGGAGTCACAAGTGGTCCTCCAATTGCATTTGAAGGAGCGTTCTTATCCTTCTCAGCAGTGCCATAGAGTTCAGAAGGCAATTGCTTAGCCACATAAGCTTCCCTGGAAGTTCCAACCAAATTCAACCGAATAACTTTTGGGTGGGAGCGCTTCACAACCACTATATTGCAATGTAACTCATCCATGCAGTGTTTTTCCTCATGTTTCAATTGTCTGTAAAATAATAATGAAAAGAACTCTGTAAATCAGAAGCATGAGAAGAATTCAGAGAACAAGGACCACCTTTTGTGGGGAACTATAATTTTTTTTAAAAACTATAAATATAAAATCTCAGAGATACTTCCTCTGGTAAGTCTAGACCAATCAGAGAGAGATTTACTTGTCTAATACAACCCAATTTGCTTGAGCTCTCTTTGCCTCAGTTGCTACTGCCCCAGAAGGAGATCCAGAAACAATTTTTATCTTCACATTGATCTGCCCATAAGAATTTGAAACACGAACTAGCATTAGCATATAAAATCATTCGGTATCCAAATTGACACCCACCTTGTTTGGATCATAAGTATCATGCAGCTGGAGGATCATCTGGGAGCAGGAATCAGTGATATCACACTTCTGCTCTAAGGTAGCCGCTGAATGAGACTTTCGGTGACCACTGGCACAATCTCCAGCAAATCTTGGGAAACCCCATAACCTTCGGCCTGAAGAAGTGACGGAAATAAGCTACTGTTAGCATGATGTCCCAAAAGAAAAAGAAAAAACCCAGAGACAATATTTGCCGAAAAAAGAGAAGAATAAGGGAGCGCTCTGTAGCCAAGAAAGAAAAAATAACCAACAATCTTTTTTCTCAACCAATCCTCCAAAAACTTCATTTCAAATCTTTATTTTTCATGAGAACTATAAAAGGTCATCTTTATTTTTCAAAAAAAATATAAAAAGGTCAGCGAAACAGCAATAACTGAAATCTTAAAACTTCTGCAAGTAAGAAACAACAACAGAAACAGCTTAATCAGCAATCTTAAAACTTCAGCCACAAACGTAGAATCAAAGACAAAATTTCAAGCAGACAGTAGCTAAGCCGGTATTCACGATTTAAAATTTGACAAGCCGTGTACCTGAACTCTGTGGAGGGACAACCACGAGCAGTGTAATACAGTCCCCAGGTTGCACAACATGAGCCAAGGCCCACACTAAAGCAGACTTAGGTATTTCCTTGGAGGCCTTAACTGCAACAAGCACCTTATCGGCGACATCAGAGCTGCTCTTCTCTTGCTTCCCTTGCTCCTGTTCTCCACTCATCACTTTCTCCAAAGTAGCAGCTCTGAGTTGTTCTTTCAACAGATCAAATACTAAAGCCCATCAAGCCACTACAATAATAGGAAAAACATATCCATACGACAAAGAAACATTAAATCCATCGTTCGCGCCCCACCATGTTGGAATCAAAGACCTCATTCATGGACAGAGATTCAAAGACAAAAGACCTTTTTCACCATTTAACAACATCCTCAACTATCACTCGCAGAAAAAAAAAACCCATTTCACGACTTGCCTTCATTTTTTGTAGTAGTACCAAAAATATTCAAAAACCAGAGTACCCTTTTGGTTCAAAGAGCAATAAGCTGATTCCAGTGGCACAAACTTAAGCGAAAAAACGAGACGCTGTTTGGCAAATGCGACAAAGACACGACCACCAAACTAGGCCTCACAATCCGTGAAGCACTATGTCTGCCTCTCTGAGCCTTCAAATCAAAGAATCAAAGTGGAGAAACGAACAGCTTCAAAAGGTTAAACTGATTAATAATGCCTATTCTCAGATTCTCTCCTCCTCGTGCTCAAACAAAACCAACCAAATCCAACCCACGGGAGAGTGTACATATGTACATAAACAGCTTCTGAGATTGACAACAGAATCTTCAGTGGTGCTCGCAAATATAAAATTCGCAGTCAAATAAGCTCTTCCAAGTCTTCAAATCCACTCAGCTAAGAATGCCAACAGATTAACTCGTCCTGTAAAAATCAGAGAAAAAAGTTAAAATTTAAGAAAAATATTTTGCATGAGAACCAACTAAAGAAAACAAAAGAAAAATAAAAATCTCTGTTTGGTTTCCAGGAAAATTCAAAAGAAAATCTCAACTCCAAATCAGTTTCAATTCACAGGGAAAAAAACGAGGACTACACAACACCAATAAATTTACGGCATTAAAAATTTTTCAAAAGAAAAAAGCTGACAAAGAACAGAAGAAAAACCATACGTGGTAGACACAGAACAAGTTAAAGGAGTTATCGTTTTACTCCTTCACTCAAACTTTTCTCGGCAACCAAACAGAGAATTACGAGAACAAAAAGAGCACCTGAAGGCTCTGTGTGTCAACGTATAAAAACGACATCATGCATTGCGTGAAAAAAAAAAACTCACAAATGTTCTATCCAAAAAAAAATTCACAAATGAAAACGGAAACGAAACCGACTTCTCATTAAACAGCGTATTCAGACCTTAAGCTCACTGAGAGGGATACTGAAAGTATCACCCTTCCGGTGTTATATTTTATACAAGTTTTCTTTTTAAAAATACACGCACAAATCCTTTATTTATTAAAAGAAATGCCAAATCATAGATACCACTGCTGCTAGAATATTATAAACTCGTTGAGCATTACTATACTGATAACCGAACATGCCCTTGGATATTGAACAAAATTTCGAGGATGCCACTTTCGACATCATGTCTCCGTGGTTGGTAGAGGATTTGTAGACGTTGTCATGTCGTAGGAACGGAAGGAACGAGTATTTATTCTTTGTCAAAAAGGTTTAAATAATTTTTTTATTAATATTAAATTAAAATTTAATATTTTTAAATATTTTAAAAAATTTTAATATTTCATAAATATTAAAAAAGATATCGTTAGCTCTCTGTTATATGCTATCAAAACCGTCCTTTTTTTTCAGTTTACATACCCTCCATTCTGGTGTTACACAACACAACCCCACGCATTCAAATGCACAACTGTTCACATAGAGAAAAAATCCGAAAGGAAATTTACTTATAGAGAAACAAGAATTATAGTTAAGGTATTTTAGTTGTTTCCAAGGAAAGAGTGAAAGAGAAAAGTAATACCTACGCCTTATTTAGTTAATTTTTTATTTTTTTATTTTTTTAATATAAAAATTAAAAAATATTACAAAAATTAAAAAAATAATACACTATTATAGTACAAAAACTAATAAAAACAATATAAAAACTAAAAAAATACATAAAAATTAATAAAAATATAAAAATCACAACTAAAAATTACAACTCAATTTTAATAGTTCCATAGTAATGACCGTGGAGTGGTTAATAATTAGGGCACCCTCTCTCTTTATTACACACTCTTCTTTTACCTTAACTTGTTAATAATACTACTTTTCTTTTACATTAACCTGTTAATAAATGTTATCTTAAGTCTTGTTTAGTTATATTTATATTTATATTTTTTATTTTTTAAAATACAAAAATTAAAAAAAACAGTACAGAAACTTGAAAAAATATACAAAATTCAATACAAAAATATAAAAATTACAACTAACAACTTAATTAAACGTACCCTTAACGTGTGTATTCTAAGTGTAAACTTCTACTTGCAATTAACTAGCGACTGACTTTGCTAACTCGTACCAATTATTTTTTTCTTTTATTATATTGTGATTAGTTATTGGGAATAGAGCTAAAGACCATTAATGTGGTTTGTTTAGTCAAGGACCCCAAAATCCAACTAGCTCATTCCCACACATACTCTTATGTGGCTTTGTATTTGTGATCATGCACTATTAATGAGCTTTGTTTCAACATATACTCTTGTGTGTCAAAGACCCTTAATAATGCAGGAAAACATCATATCATTTATTATCATTAACTCGAATTTATTGAGATGCCTAAAGGATCCCAAATTGCTTATAGTGATCTTCGATTGAAGTTGATGCACAAAAGGATATCTGAGCAAGTATTGCTGTTAAAGAGCATGAGAAGATCGATGGATCAATAAACGAAACTTTCAATATCTTCTCATCATTCTATAAGTTCTTATGTGTTCATACATAAACCTCATCTTAAGTAATAATCCTGGGAAATTTGTTATCAAAGAGATTGCACAAGATATACATCAAATGAACTCGCCGGAGAGATTTTATTCTATTCAGATACATAATTTCTCATTTAACTCACCTTATCTATAGGACCCAATGAAGAAGAATCTCCTAGCTCTCTTGTTATACAAAAGATAACCATCATCAAGAATGCATTAAATGGCTTTACAATGTTAAGGGATATCATTATTTTCATTACAACAACCAACTTAGGCCTTAGTTGGTTCTATTTAAATTTCTAGTTTATTGTTTACATTAAAAAAAAAACAACTGGAGAAAATGTGTTGGTGGTTTTATTTAATTACTATTTTCTCTACTTTGGTTGAGCTTCCGTTTTCAGTTTTAATTTTTTTTTATTTTTTCAAAATCAAAAACCTAAGAAAATAGTACAAAATTGAAAAAAAAATACTCTAATAAAGTACAAAAATAAAAAACAATGCAAAAACAAAAAATACACAAAATCTAATAAAAATACACAAAAATACAAATTAAAAATAAAAATAAAAAGTTGAACCAAATGACCTATAATTTCTTTACATTTTATAAACTTGTTTTAAGTTTATAAAACAAGTTGTCCCTTTTATATGAATTTATAAACAGTTTTTTGCTCCTCCTTCTCCAAACCTCATCTTTACATCGTTGTCACACTCTTCTACAATCCTTTTTCTCTTCACATATACAGTTATAGCTGTTGCACCTTTCTCCCTTAGTCGTGCTCTTTAGGAAAGTGAAAATTTTAGAGGTCTTGTTTGGATCTGTCAAAATAAATCTATTTTCTCTATAAACAATTGAACATTGAAAAGACAAAAGAGAAAATGTTGGATGACAATCACCACTTCGAATCAGAGGTTGATATTTGAGACTCTAAGACCTATCCTTAGCAAGTTAGCACAATTGTCAAGAATGGCTACATCATCATCAAAAATCATTCTTACAAGGTATTCATATCCTTTGTTTTCGGTTTATTTTTGTTGCTTTATTATTGAATTCAAATTTGGGTTATTGTTCTTTTTATGAATTCTCAGTTGGGTTAAAAACAATTTTGTTAAGGTTGCTGATTGCATATTTATGATTAAATTAAGAGTGTTTTTAAGAGGACCTTTTGGTGGCTACAATTAATGTTGTTTTGTTTATTGTTATTAGGGAAAAAGCTAAAACTGGTGTATGCTGTGCATTGACAGAAATTTATAATATTTGATAATTTTGTATTTAGAAAGTTTTGATCTTGATGTTGATGATTTATGTTGTGATCTGCATTACGAGGATTTTTATGTGCTTATATTGTAATATAGAAAGTGTTTGTGTTGGTCCCTTTGGTTTTGTATAACTTTATAGTGGTTTTTGATGATGATGGTAGAGTTAATTGTAAATCCCTTTTGTAACAATCTAATTATTCATTTGGGAAATTTTTGTGATTTGTTTTCTCTGTTTCATTTAGTTCTTTTTTATGCTTAAGCCTTCTAGAATCGAGGTGAGCAATAGTAACTCTTGGTCTTCTTTGGTTAACTCTATTTAGAATCAAGTTATAGATTGAATGGGCATTGAATTTTTGTTTAACATTTTGATATTTTTATGGATTCATGGCCATCTTGAACTATTACTAAAAAGCATTCCAATCATGTTTCAAAATAGTAGAATAATTGAATTAACCTTTGAAGTTCTAGTCAAGGTAAATGCTATTTTGTTTGAGGAAACTATAGTTTATAGTAGTCATTGAGGAGCATGAATCTACTAAAAAGTTAAGAACTATGATAGAAGATAATATGGAAACATCATATTAGGAATCATGGTTAAATAATTATGGAAATTAATTTGTTTTAAATGGGATTTGAGTTATTTTGCACTAGATTACAATGAAACTGACCAACAAGCTCTTACGCATATGATGCTTGCTACTTTTATTTAAAGAAGTACATTTTGCATTTTCCCACTTGTTTTTTTTTTGTTTTCTACTTATTTTACTACTATTTTCTAGCTACAAAGTACTTGAAACACTTAGGAGCTTATCCATCTGTGTGCATGCAAATGTCTGTTTATTAAAAAGTGCCATGTTTTGAAGTTTGAAATACTTATATATTCGAGCAACTTTCTTGGTAATGAAGAGTGATGGAGGGAAACCTTTGGTATTTTAACCAAGTAAGCTTGTAGACTTTTTATAGCATTTTATTATTTTGCATTAGGCCTTTGTTACACTTCATTTAGTTTCCATTTGCATTTTTATTATGTGAATAATACAATAAAGCCCTCATCTAATACAATGAATACCAAAACGTGCCGGCGGTATACCACCGGTACATACCAGTTGATGAGTTTTTCGGTACAGGTTAGTTCCTATATCGTACAAGATGTTATACCAGTTCATACCAACGATATTAGGTTGATACCGAAATATTAAGGACTGGTATGCAAATGAAAAAAATTATCGGGCAATTGATAGTTTAGTATCGTTCGACTCAATGAATTTTTTTTATAATTATAGGTCGACCGATAGCTTATATTCAATTGACCGAATGAATTTCTTTATAATTATACTATTTGTTAACGACTATTGGTGGATTGATGATACTGGTTCATGCATAGTGACTTTTGTATATACACCTATGAATATGAAAATTACATTTAACCTTAGTTATTTAAATTCTTCTATTAAAAAATAGACAATTTCTCATAATTAGTAATATGTATTAGTAATTTAGGATATATTTTGTTTTTATATATTAATATATTGTTTTTTTTGTTTTATTCATACATTAATATATATTTATAATTTATTTATATGCATACATTAATATTTTTTTGGATAAATGCATGCATGCATTAATTAATATATAAATATACTTTTACATTCTTATTTATGCATTAATA
>JAOXYD010000001.1:7271564-7297099 GCA_028565735.1 Pinacopodium congolense | reverse complement strand
GCATACTAATTTTTGTTTCCTTTACCTAATTTGTGCCTTCATGCGTGATTTCTAAAGTGCACCAAATATCTGGGAATTTATCATTTTTTTCATATCAATTTTATGCCAAATTAATGTTTAATTGCTCCAACTTGATGTTAAAGTGCCTAAATATCATTTACATTCTTGTATATGTAGATTGGAAGCTAAAACATCAAGAATATCTTAGCAAAGGCAAGAAAAAGTTGGAAATCAAGAGTAAAATGGCACCCTGCTCAGCCCACCATATTACTTACCCACACATTTTCCAGTTGATTTTTTCTCCCCACTTGCTCCACTTGCCTCAAACTTGTGTCCATTTACTCCTAACAGATAAATGAAGGTTTAGGAATCAAATTTGCGGTAGCTAACACCAAAATTTAGAGAGATTTCAAATCAAATCTCTTAGTTTTCTCTTTTATCTTCTTAGGTTAAGTTTTCTTTCCTTTTTCTTTTTCCAGATCTTATATATTGTAATTTCATGTTTGTGTAAGGATTTTAAGGGGTTTATACACTTGATTTGAGGTTGTCTATCATTTTAAAGGATTATTTAGTTCTTTTTAAACCTTTAATCTCTTGTATTTCACTCTTTTATTCACATATATGGCAAGAACTTGTTCTACTTGTATGAAATCCTAATTTCTTATTTTTATATGATGTTTTGAGCTTAATTCAAGCTTTAGACAGGTTTTAAGGATGTCTTGAGTGAGTATTTATCTTACGTTTAGATGATAATCTTTGTTTATATGAGGTTTTAATGCTTATTTTAAGTTGGCTACTAAGAATATGATTAAAGATGGTTTAGGATCTGACCATCTCTACCTAAATCACTGGAAAAAATTTATAAACAATATGATTTAATTCTTGGATCCGAGAAATCTACCTTGGTTATTATGAGGGCACTAATCTTAAATGGAATTTAGGATTAGAACTTCTTGAAGGTTAAGCCTAATGCCTAGTAATTGATAGAATAACCAAAGATTAATTAGTATGGTTAGAGATAGGACATTGACTTAACCATAGCTTTGTCTTGAGTTAGTGAAGGCCTTAGATTAGAAATTCCAACATTTCATAACTTGTTTTAGTCATTTGAAGCCTTATCCTTAGCAATTTAATCATTTGGTAATCCTTTGATAACTTGGAATGCAATTACAAGGTTGGAAGCTTTTTAGTTGTTTTTAGTTAAGTTAACCTTTTAGTTTAAGATTTCTTGGTGTTCTTAGATAATTATGATCCAATTGCTTTAGTATTCACCAATACATATTCTCTGTGAATTTGACATTCGGAGTCTTAAAAGTAATCCAATTTATTTTAATAGCAACCGATACACTACCGTTAAGTTGATTTAGATTTGAATTAGAATTGTATATGAATTTATTAAATTATTTGAGTTAAAATAGTAATACCAAATCAATGTAGCACTAATAACTTCAATCGCCTGCACCTACTCTCCAATAATTATGTTGGATATTTCACAATAGTTTAAAAACTAAATACAAATCTTGATTGATTAGGAGAAGAGGAAGCATTTATAATCTTAATATTATTTAGGATGGTGAAGAATAATCTTAAAAGAAATTTTTTTAAGACAAAGAGGAGCCTTTAGAATGAATCCCAACTTAATAAACTTAAACAACCCCTTTTTATAATAACACTTATATCTCGAAGGGGTTTTACTTGAAAAATCAATATCTAAGGGATAAAAAGCTTAACAAGATACAAAGTATGAATGATGCACTTTTTAAAAACTTAGAAAATGAATTTTAATGGATTGAAAATATAAACTTTGCTAAAAAATTTAGATTCAACAACAACTTAAAAAGACCACCTAATGAAAGCTTTTTTCACTTCAATATCTCAAAACACTTATAAATGTTCACAAAGGTTCTTTAATACCTTCTTTTTTTATAGTATTTACAAGCTTAAAATATCATTGGTTGCATTTACTAACCCTTAAGAAAGAAGAAAAAGGCATTAGAACTAAACTACTTAACTAGTTAATACTTTTTCAATGATTATAACAATGATTTCCTTGAATATCAATGGATCTGTTATACTCTACTACCAATCTTTTGGATCGCTACAATGATGCTATCGAGACCACTATTATAGACTATTTGAACTCACCCGAGAGTATAATGAGGCCATTATACACTATATACAACTGTTGTAGACCACAGTTAAACACATAGAAAAACATAAAATTTGACTCAAACAATGTCTAAACACTTCAAAACACTTTCCTAACATCAAATGAGAGTTATAGATATCCTCAAGATGATTTTGGATACCGAGACTTATCAATTAAGTTCAAACTCAAAATATGCCTTGGTTTGCAACAATTAAAGCATATTTTTGGAACTTTTATTTTCAAACAACTTATAAATATTTTAAAACCATTCATTTCACTTCAAGAATATCTCACACAAATTTCAAAACCATTTCTAAGTTTGATTTGTATTCCAAAAAATATCAATTGACTTAAACCAAAAAATTACCTTATCTAATAAAAAATTCATGCATCTTTAAAAAACATTTGCAAATGCAATTGCAATTTGAGCCTTAGGGATATTAAGCCTTCAAATAACTATTTAATTAATATTCTTGAAGCTCTAAAATGTTTGTTCTTACATTATTATCAATTTTGGTCTTCAAACTTAAACTTTTCTCTTTGAATGAACACTAAAAGTACCTATCTTTTAAGATCTTGCATCAAAGAGTAAAAAAATAGTAATAATCATGTTTTTTATCATTAAAACCAATATTAGAACATTTTTTTGATTCAACATAGTTGTTTGTCAAAGCAACCTTTTACCTATGCTTACTCTCAAAGATCTCACTTAGAAAATTTAACATGAAAACAATCTTTCTAGGGTGAAGAGCAACCTTTAGAATATAAACCTTTATAATCTTCTTTAAATGGGTGAAAATGAATCCCAAAAAAAATCTTCTTTTAATGGTTAAGAGGAACCCATAATAATTTTATTTGAATGAGTGAAGAGTAACCTGACAATCTTGCTTAAATGGATGAAGAGTAACCCTTAACAAACTTCAATAATCAATCCCCCAAAAAAAGCATACATAATCTCAAAATCTCACTTGATAATCTCAATACTCAAGGGCCTCACAAAACTTAATGAATATGATGCAACACAACTAACAAAATTAATAATTATAAAACTTTTGTCAGAATTAATAAACTATCTCAAAACCGATGCAAAACTCATTTAACTCATAACATCTGTAAAGATTGTTCCATAATACTTATAACATCCATGCTTAAAATGCCATTGGAAGCTCAAATTAGCCATTACTCTTAATAAAATAGCCATTAGACTTTAAAAACTAGTTATTATAATGTCTTTCAATGCACACAACGACGTTGTTAATTACTGCCATTAGAATTTTGTATAGAAATTGGACTATAATAATATTGTTCATATTGTCATTATAAACCATTGTTTAGCTTCTAAAAAAACATCATGATTGTAATGACATTGTTCGTATCATTATTGTAGGGTATCGTTTAGCTATTGGAAAGACAACATGACTATAATGACGCTATTAAGCCTGTCGACCATCATTGTGTTATTGTAAAGATCTTCAAAACTTAACTAAGACACGTCGAAATACCTAAACCTTAACTTAACCAAGTTTGAAAAAATTCCCTAAAGTGATTTTTATGATTAAAACTCCTCAATTGAAATAAAAAACAAACTATATTTAGTTTTGGTTTTTGAAAATTTAACCTCTTTTCAAAACTTTGAAACCTTTTCAAATCTTTTTGAATTTCTCAAAAAAATTGTTTTCCAAAAATATATTGACCTATCAAGAGATCTAAACGTTCAAAAACTAATTTTCTCATAAAACTTGACTCCAAAACACTCTCAATTTTCTCCAAAGCACTTTAACATATCAAGATGGTTTTAAAAAAAACTTTTATTAAATTTCCTCTTAATCTTGAGGCAATCTATACAAAAGCCTAATGTGCAATGCATATGTAAATATTTTATGCAAAAATCCTAAATGCAAACCATTATAAAAATTTTGAGCCCTTCAAGAACTAAAAAGATCAAAATAAGACTTACAATCGAAAATAAAAATATAATCCTGTTTAATCTTGATCTCATTGGTCTTGATATTCAATTCTTGATCTTCATTTCAATGAATGCTTCACATTAATCTTGAACTCTAATTTTCCTTCGAATATATCTCCCCCAAACTCCAAAATGTATTTTTGCATTAATATATCCTCTTAACATATCAAAACCAAAACATTAGTAACAAATATTTTATATTATCTACAGAACCATTAATTAGAACCTCCCTTAGTTCAACGGAAAAAAAAGAAATCCTATAGTAGTTTTATTGTTCCATTAACATCCTATATTAATGAAATTATATTTAGGAACACTTTAGGAATAATATCTAAATGTAATTTGAAACTTATAATTATGATCTCATTAAAATTTTAATTACAAAAGAATTATTCTGGTGATTTTATTTTTAGTATTAAGTATTAATATAATTAATAAATATATAAAGATAAATAATACCTTTATTGAATAATAATTAATTTCATATATAAATATGCAATCAATCGATTGGCTATAATATGGTACAAAACAAAATTTTGTAGGGATTAGACTAGCTTAATCCAAGAACAAAAAAATTATAAAATAAGTCATATATGTTAGGCATAGGGATAGGCTAGTTGAACAAACATAGATTAGACAAATGTTGGTGTCCAATCAGTCGAATGTGCTAAAAACTTGTTATTATAATGTATAGTTTGGATGTCTAAAGACAATTTAAACTATTTTTAGGTGTAAATATTACAATTGAGTTATGTGAAGTACCTTTGGCATATAAAGAAATGTTAAGATTCTTA
The DNA here is from genome assembly GCA_028565735.1 of Pinacopodium congolense. Lineage (NCBI taxonomy): Eukaryota > Viridiplantae > Streptophyta > Magnoliopsida > Malpighiales > Erythroxylaceae > Pinacopodium > Pinacopodium congolense. The sequence goes on along the minus strand of JAOXYD010000001.1, from coordinate 7,292,190 downwards.
AATACATTAAGACTTAATACATTAGTGTAAGCAAAAGACGAAGGTTTTGAGTTTTATGGTTTTACAATTATTGTAGTTAGAGGTATTTTTTGGGATACATATTGTGAGAGTTCCCTTTGGCTTTAAATAATATTTGTAAAGGATTCCTCTTCTCCTATAATAAAGCAAGACTATTATAATCTCTTCACCTATGACAAAAAAGATGTTATGTAGAGGGTTTCTTTTCATCTATTGAAAGAAGAAAATAATGAACTCACCATATATATAAGTCAAGGATTTTTTTGGTTAAAGTTATGTAAATAAAATTTTATGTCTCTTTTCACATTCTTTTTATATTATTTGTATTTTTTGTGTGAATGTCATTAATCAAATTGTTATGATCATTAATTAGAATAGACAATTATTTATTATTATTTAAATATGTCAAAAAAGCATATTATACAATTCATTCTTCTTCTTATGTACCATATAAAGACTAATGATTATATCATCAAATTAACTTGTATAGGTTTAAATTAAATTTTAAAGGGAAGAACCATGTATCAAATCTAGAAAACATCAATCCTTTTATATTAATTATCATTATAAAAATACTATCACTAAAATACTATTATATTGAATTCTTTTAAGACTTGACGGGCACTTTCTCAAATAAGAATGTCTCAGGATTTACTTACAACAAATTCTACTTATATTTTTAATGAAGTGAATGCTTTCTCTGAAAGAGAGCTCTTATTCCAGTTTTAAGTAATAAGAAAGGAAATCAATGTTTTGTATGCTTAACTTTAACTCCATCATACTCTTACGAATAAGAAATTTTAAAAGGATTTATATTAGACAAAAGGTTTACTTTACTCTCTAACGTTTCCAAAAATGTCTAACTTGTCTTTTAATGTTTTTGAATATATTACTTTACCTCCTAATATTTATAAAATGGTGCAACATATCCTTTATTATTTGTAAAATAGTACAAATTACTCATTTAATACTAATTTTTATTGAGATTTTGATAGTTAATTATTAATTTTATTAATTAATCGTTAGTTAACTATTAAGGAGGTAATTATTAGAAATTTAATAGAATTAGTATTAAAAGATTAATTTATACTATTTTACAAATATTATTGAGTAAATTACACTTTTTTCTAATATTATAGGATAAAGTGTATTATTTTACAAATGTTAAGGAATAAAGTAATATTTTAAAAAATGTTAAGGGATAAGTCAAACTTTTTCTTAAATGTTAGGAGGTAAATTATGCTTTTTGCATTTATATTAAGCTTGCTAAATAATAGTCTCCATTTCTTTGGGTTATTATATGTTAGATAGTTGGGCAATTTATATTGAAATTCCTTAGGACGGAGCTAATTGTTTCACAGCTTGCTTTATAGAAAGCCCATAGAATTTGACTTTGTCCACAGATACAGGCATTGGTTATTGTCAGCTTGAAATTGGGTGCAATTCTGCTCTTCAATATGGTGGATGATCAGTTCTAGGGCTAAGAAAACCCGGGGTTTAGTTTAAGATGGGCTTCTTGGCTCAATTATTTTATGACTATCTATGAAAGGAGCAAGCTAGTCAAGCTGCGCTCATCCAAATTGGCATGGTTATTGCAGTTGGGCCTACAATTTTAGCGCAATGTAATTGTTTGGGTTGTGACTAAGCCCTACAGTTTTGTTACAAAAAGAAATCAACACAAATAGTGGGTTTGGTGAGTGGTGAGGCAGATCTTCTAATGATGTCTTTTCCTGCTGTTTGTTGGCATCATTAGGCTCTGGGACTATATTAGAAGGTTTCATCTTCTAGCTAATATTGAAGCTTTAAAGTATGAGATTCAACTCAAAAAAATTCTGAGACTTTTTACTCATATCTTAGCCTTTTAGGTTGATAGATCAAGACTGTACGATCCTGTTTTGCAACTCCTAACATTTACCCACAGGAAGTAGCTTTTTAAGGAAATTGGGAAGTGTACAATCAATGAGATGCAGAAATTTGTTGCTTATTGAAACCCGCCACTAGATTTTCACAATCTTATATGCTACAATAGGACGTAGTGGTCATTACAGAGAAACCATTTTTCATAAATGAAGAAGGCTCATGCATGAGTACAAATGTTAGAATGAGAATTTTGTTTTTCTAAAGATTTCTTTTTTACATCACCAATATTTGAACTGGTGGATTTTTTGGGATCTTACGTTTAGCCAAAGAAATTACATTGAATAGGAAAGCCAACAGCATATACCAAACACATGAAACCTAGTAATTGTGTCTCAAAATAGTTTTAGCTCATTTCCATTCCCAAGACAGTGCTTAAGATTAACAGCTTTGTGTCTGCCTCCGGTAGCCTTTCAGTCTTGTGAACCCTAGGAAGTGGATAAAACACAAGAACCAGTGATTGTGCCGTGCCTATAATTAGACCAAATAAAGACCATATAATACAAGCAACTATTCCTATTAGAATACCCTAATAAAAGAATTTACAATCTTCGACAATAGTCTGATTGAGTGATCCTTGCAGCCTTCATTAATATTTGCTCCACAGAACCCACCCTAACACAAAAAACAAAAGAAAGACATGTCATTCCCACCATAATCCTACTTTACCACATAGTTTACCCTCAAAATTACCGAACATCCTTGACCTCACAGACCAATCAGATTGCAACCCATAACGTCAGCAGCCAATTAAACAAAACAAAACAACAGCCCATTATTGAGAGAGAACTAGAGAGTGGGAGTGTGTTTGCGTTCCTTTTGGTTCTCTTGAGTCCCGTAACAAAAAGAAAAAAGACCATTTAAATTCCCATTTTCTCCTTTTAGAGAGTGAACAGACCATTTTTTCGTGTTTCTTAATATTTGGATTTTGTTTACTTTTATTTTTTTTATTTAAAAGTGGAACAAAGGGGAATTTTACTACTTCTCTCGTCTAGATAGAGGAAAGGGAAAGGAAGAAAATAAAAATAAAAAATTAAAGAGGAGAGAGGAAAAGAGAGAACTAAACTAATCCAAAAAGCTCTGTTTCAATGGTTGAATTGAGAAAAAAACCTCAAATTTGACAAGAAGAGGAAGAGAAAAAAAGTACATCGTTGGATGGGTTTTGCCGTTTCCCCTCTTTCTAAGCTAAAGATGGGATCTTTCTGATTGATTTTGTGTGTTTGTGTGTGTGTGTGTGTGTGTGAGAGAGAGAGAGAGAGAGAGAGAGAGAGAGTGAGGGAGAGGGAGAGTTAAATCTCGGGCCGCTGATTTGATCTCTGAAGCAATAACAGATAGAAGAGTGTGCCAAAACAGGGGAACATGAACAGTGGCGATGAGGTCCCAGCAGCTCCGGCGGGCCCACCACAGCCTCTGGAGTGGAAATTCTCTCAGGTCTTTGGCGAGCGAACCGCCGGCGAAGAAGTACAAGAAGGTAATTTCACATATACGTACACATATTTGAGATGTATCTGTAGGTCTCCATTCATTTGGATCCAGTTGATGTTGTGTGTGTTCACTTATCATCAAGGGCTATTCTCGGTTTGTAGATCCGAAATGGATCGTTGGTCGATGAGGAATCGGTTTTTAGGTTTGTGGGTCAAAATGATTGGCAGAGATCAAGTGTATAACGGATTTGAGGGATGGATAGTGTGGGATAGAGGTTGGTGGAGTTAGTGGATAATTTGTTACCCTTTATTTGCAATAATGGTTCATGCAATGCTCTTTTGGTGATTTAACTGGGTCGTTTTAGTTGCAAATACTTGTGCACTTGGTCGTCTGTATGGGATCTTAGTGATTGTTAGTAAGGGACAAATTGTTGGTACTGTGTTCCTGATCCGTGGTTCTGTAATGGTTGTGACTGGGGCTTTTGTCTTTCATTTGCTCAAGTGAGTAAGATTTCATTTATTGGATGATGGTTTTCTCCATTCCGGATTCAGGTATTTACTTTATGTTGCTCAAACATTTCTTCTTCCTTAAGTAGATGAATGTGCACCCTGGCTTTTATATGCACAGCTCAAGTACAATTCAGAATATGACAAATCCTAAGTACTCTTAGTTGAATTTTCTGTTATTACTCCAAATGTAGTCAATGCAGCAACTTCACTTTATGTTTTTCTATTCAAATATAGATATATGTAAGTGGTTATTTTTATCCACCCAACTTGTTCTCAAAACCTAGTTCTTGAAAAGATAAATCTTTTTTTTTTGGAATGTGGCTTACAAAATGCATAACTGGTAATCATGGTTGCAATTTCTGATGGAAAATGTACCTGTTTTAGGGAATACAATGTGGTATTGCTGAAATATATGGGTTGAAGAAACAATCATCTGGATTTGTTGCATTCTTTTAAATTTGTTTGAAATGAGATAAAAGATTGCACCTATTGAAGGAGATTTCTGATGATTCTTGTAAAAGGCATGAATTGGTCATTTGTCAAGAGATATCATGTTAAAGGAAAAAAGATTGCTGGTCTCAGTTGTGAGATGCTTAGATGGGCATCCTCCACCTGCTTTCTAATCTAGGGAGAAAGAAAAAGGGAGGCATGATTTCATGTGTAAAATGTTTGAGATAGCATTCAAAGAGGCATTGATCCTAGAAAACCATGAGATGAAGTTGGCTGGAGTGAAGTGATCATAAGAAGCAAGTTTGAAGTCAAAAAGTTTCACTCCTCAGTTATGGTCTCTTTGAGCAGAATCTTGGAGGAAAATGTAAAGAGTTCTAAATATTCAACATCTTCACTGAGATTTAGCTTTTCAGTACTCGTATATATGCCTTTCTCTTGTATGTCCAGAAGCGATCCACTGCAGATAAGACAAGGATGAATACAATGTCATAAAGAGTTTGGATAGTTATGTACTAAGGGTCAATTTCAGTGGATAAAGTTCTTTAATTGTTTTACTTTTTTCAGAGAGTTGAATATTTTGATTATAATAGCCAAACATGGGAATGTAGGTTTCATTTCTGACTGAAATCAAATGCTGCCCCCCCTAAATTGTCAGCTTTGCAATTTAGGACAAAGATATCTGAGAATAGATACATGCAGAAACAGAGTAGCGGGTCTTGCTGTGATAGCATACACAATATGCTCTTGACTTTTCATCTTTAAAACTGAGTAGATGAAGGGCAGAACCTAAAAGGTTTCCCAATTGTAGTATTGATGCATAGTAAATTATAATGAGATAATGCATTTTCCTTGAAGCTCAACAATATTTCGATTGAAAACATCCTTTTATAGATGTATAATCTTATGTCACGTCTTCTTCTGCAGTTGATATTATTTCAGCCATTGAATTTGATAGAACTGGTGATCATCTTGCTACTGGTGATCGTGGGGGTCGGGTGGTCCTCTTTGAGAGGACAGATACAAAGGATGTGCGTTCTTGCTTCTTCTTAGGCTTCATTTGTTCAGTCCAATTTTCACATTTTTAAAAATATTTCTTTAAGTTCATTTTTTTTTTGGGGGTTGTCTGTCAAAGGCCATCTAAGTATATTCTCATTATGTATTGTAGCATGGAGGACCTAGAAGGGATATGGAGAGAATGGATTACCCACTTAATCGACATCCTGAGTTTCGCTATAAGACAGAGTTCCAGAGCCATGAACCTGAGGTGTGATTTTCCAGCAGTTACTGTAGATGTAACTCCTTACATGCTAACTTCTTCATTTTCCACTCACTCAGTGTTCATGCTATATCTTCATCTTTTTGTATCAGTTTGACTATCTCAAGAGTTTGGAAATAGAGGAGAAAATCAACAAGATCAGATGGTGTCAAACTGCCAATGGTGCTCTTTTTCTTTTATCTACCAATGATAAAACCATCAAGTTTTGGAAGGTAAGGAATGCTTTCTTGAAGTTCTTATAAGATATTTATGAAATTTGCTTGAGATATAACTGATTGATACTGAGTTCTATAGTGCAACTTTCTACCAGATGTAGACCTTGTGGGCAGGTAGATACATTTGCATGCTGGTATTGAGTTGGGAAAACAAAATTATTAGCCTATATGGAGATTTACGTAGCTTAAGGCATGAATAGTGCATTGTGGGCATAAATTACTCAGTATAAAGCATCTTAAAGTAGGGAAATTATAACCTATTAATGGCACTTCTGCATACCGCTGATAATAGTTTGTCAATAGATGAGGATCCAGGGCAATGTATTAATGACCTGAATTACTTACGAGAATCTCTATTGAACAATAGAGCTTGCAAGTGCATATTGGCTGACTCTGGATAAACTTTGATGTCCATCATCTGATTTTTGTATTTTGTAGCACTGATTGTAAGCCTACAGTTTGCTATTTATTGGAACCACTTACTTCTATTGTATCATCTGAGAATTGCACAGGTCCAAGAAAAGAAGGTTAAGAAAATCTCTGACATGAATATGGATCCTTCAAAAGCTATGGGAAATGGTAGTGTTGCTAGTTCCAGCAACTCAAGTAGCGCCAGACCTTATCTGGCAAATGGAGGATCCCCAGACAGGTCATACAGTTCTGTGTGCAATGACTTCGCATTCCCACCTGGGGGCATTCCATCACTGCGTCTACCTGTGGTAGTTGTACTTAAGCTATTACTATAGCTTTTCTACATTAGCTACATATGTGAACTCTATAGTTCTCATTTTCTACAATCCACCTGTAGTTTGTGACTAAAAACAGCCTCCTTGAGGGAGCATTGTCTCCACTTACTGCTAAAAATGTTATAGATGTTATATGGCATTTTTGTTTGACAATGGAGATATATGCAGAGAAATTGCCATCATAATCCAACCATATTTTTATGCTGAGATGCTTTGGATGTTAACTTAGAAATGTACTATTGGAAAAGCTGACTTTTTTTAGATACTTTTAGGAGATGTGCCTCTCTTCTTTGCTTCTTTGTTTATGGCTAGGGTTGTACCAACATGGGCGTATGCTTGTGGCATTGACGAGGGCTGTCAAATAGAAATTTTCTGTTGATAAGGTCTACTTAATTTTTAGGTACTTGGTTGACCTTCTGGAAAGTTGACCTGTATCTTACATTGCCTTAGGTGACTAGCTCTGAGACTAGCCTGGTGGCCAGATGCCGAAGGGTGTACGCTCATGCTCATGATTATCATATCAATTCAATTTCAAGCAACAGGTACTTATATTTCTCTTCCAGTTGTAGGTATCGTGTACTCTTTTTTGCTAGCAACCATATTCTTTAAACTGAGTTTGGAAAGTGAAACCTTAAAAACAACAATAATAAAGTAAATTTTAATACCCAAATTAGCATCAGCAAAACACAACCCAGGTTGATGCATTGCCTTTCTCATATGGTTCTGTTGGCCCACTTTTTAGGATAAATATTCTCTTTTACTATTGCGTTATGGTTTTGTGCATTCAAGTTTGATCTTTTGGTGCGGGCTTGTGATACTTTACTAATCTTGCCTCTTGTGATCCAGTGATGGCGAGACTTTTATATCAGCTGATGATCTGCGAATAAATCTTTGGAATTTAGAAATTAGCAACCAAAGCTTCAATATTGTAGATGTGAAGCCTGCAAATATGGAGGACCTAACTGGTAATTCAGCCACTGATTTTCTGAGTTCTATCCAACTTTATACCATGTTAATGCAGAGTTGTTAAAAATTTAGGGGAATCTGGTACCTTTTTTGGATTTGGCACTTTGTTGTCCCTTTCTCTTTCTAAATTTGTCTTCTTGTTTTCCTTCTACACTTTTAGAGGCAATAGTTAATCTTGAAATTAACTGGTTCTTACTCTGCATGCCATAATTATTTTTGTATCACATTGAACTTCGAGACAATTTGTGCATTATACTTGTAAGCTGCTGTCAAATTTGCCCTCTTGACTATTTGTTTGCATTGCAAAGTTCCTTGTTAGTTATTCGCCATGTGATTATGAATAATATTTTCTTTTGTTTCAACAGAGGTTATAACATCGGCAGAATTTCATCCAAGTCATTGTAATACATTAGCATATAGTAGCTCAAAAGGCTCAATCCGACTCATTGATTTGAGGCAATCAGCTTTATGTGATTCCCATGCCAAATTGTAAGAGCTTTAGCTACTTGCTGTATTGAACCTTTTAGTGCATAATTATTTAAAACAAGTAGATGGGGGTATTGGGGAGTAGGAAGGCTTGCTTCAATAATTTGAAAATTCTTACATTAGCAAGCCATTTACTTGACATTAGTACTGACTGGTTAGTGATATACCATGCATGCAGGTTTGAGGAACAGGAGGCACCAGGCTCTAGATCATTTTTTACAGAGATTATTGCTTCAATTTCAGATATCAAATTTGCCAAGGATGGAAGACATATACTAAGCCGTGATTACATGACTCTCAAGGTCTGACCTTTTGTTTATATTTAGACCGTATTTACAGAAAAATCATTTCAAGGCATGAAAATTTCCTCTACATCTTAGTTGTCACCCTTGCCCAGTCATCCCATCTGTTGTTCCTCTCCTGCCTCTCCTCTCCAACACCTTCTTCCTCTCTCCTGCAATTTCTTTTTTTCTCTTTGCAACGTAACCAGGTAGCCGGAATTGATTCCTGTGCTGCTATCTACTCTTTAAGAGGTACTAATCAAATTGACAAAGCTGTTTGGAGTGAAGCCACTTAGCACTTTGACACAGTGACATCATCCTTGTCTTTCAGACCCCATGTTTGAGTTCCATTTTGGTTGCATCTTCCATTCCGTTCTCATTTATCTCTGTTTCTTGATTTGTAGTTGTGGGACATCAATATGGATTCAGGTCCAGTTGCAACCTTCCAGGTTCATGAATACTTGAGACCTAAGGTGAGATTTTCTCTTTTAACACAAGCGTCAAATGAAGATACTGTTGATATTGCACCCTTACTGATTATGACATCAATTGAATGCATTCAGCTGTGTGATTTATATGAGAATGATTCGATCTTTGATAAATTTGAGTGCTGCTTGAGTGGTGATGGATTGCGAGTGGCCACAGGGTCTTACAGGTACTTGCTATACTTCTACTCCAACTAATTGCAGTGTGGAAGACCTTTAACATACGGTCTTAACATTTTTGTTTCATGTAACTTCAGCAATTTGTTTCGTGTTTTTGGTTGTTCTCTGGGAAGTACTGAGGCAACAACTCTGGAAGCAAGTAAAAATCCAATGAGGTATTCTTCATTATTGCTTGCAATAGTCTGACTGATAATAGGAATGATTTTGGAGTCAGTGATAAGTAATCAATTCCATAAATTTCAAAAATTTTAGGAGACAAATTCAGACCCCATCAAGGCCTTCCAGATCCCTAAGCAGTATAACACGGGTTGTAAGACGGGGTCAGTGCCTTCTGATTTCCTCCTTTGAGATAGTGCAGATTCTTTCGTCTTTCTTGTTCTTATGAGTTGTAAAGCTTCTTTTATCATGTGAACTTGGGGAATCATTGACAGGTGCAGAAAGCCAAGGAGTAGATGCAAATGGCAATTCTTTTGATTTCACTACTAAATTGCTGCACTTAGCATGGCATCCTACAGAAAACTCTATAGCCTGTGCTGCGGCAAACAGCTTGTACATGTACTACGCATAAAGAAGGTGGGAGAGAGAAATGTTTATGGCATGGGTTAAGCTTTTGGCTGCTGTTGGAGAAGGTCCCACCAAACCACCAGTGAGTTAGGTGGAGGCGACATGGATTCACATTCAAAAATGCACCTTCAAATCCTTAGCATAGCACTTGCTACTCTATGTATCAAGGTTCAGAAGTAGCTGTTAAAAGAATTCGCAGAAGAAGAAACTTTTGCTATTATTCTCGGGCGGCCAGCTAGGTTCTCTTTTTCTTCATCCTTCCTTTGTCCCCTCTTAAATCCCCTGAAATTCCTTTATTTTTTTTCCCTTTTCTCCCAATGTCTTCTAAAAATAGAAGATGAAGTTTAATGTTCTAAACCGTGCTGGGTTCAGTCTTAAAAAAATGTGATCGTAGCTCTTCTACATCACAAAAACTAAAAAGATGTTCCAAATATTTGCCACTAGGTTGTAAGGTAAATGTAGCTAGCTAGCTTTTTAAGTAAAAATCTTGGTGGGAAGGAGCTTTTGAACTTGCAGTGCATTTTTTAATTGATTCTTTGTCATCCTTTTGAACATCATCTCTTAGTCCTTCTTTAAGGTACTACAAGCAGATTCCCGTTTTCAGGATTTCTTTTTGTTAGTTCATTCCTTGTTATTAGGCTTATTTAGTACACACTAATTTGAATTGCCAAAGTTGATGTCGATGTCATCCATTGCGGGGAAAAGATGAAGTATCTGCCACTAGTTTTTCATTGTTTGTTGTAGTTTCTTCTTCTTCTTCTTCTCTCTCTCTCCCTCCTCTTTTTTTTTTAATTTGACCTTGAAGGATTAAATAAATGATTGAGTTGAACAGTTGTAATCAGTTTCCGATCTTTTAACTAATGTTCTTTTAATTGCTTATTCTGCGTGGCAATGGGTTTTCAGTTTCTTATATATCGTTTTACGATTTTGATAGAGTGTTCATAGCCATTAGTACGTGAAAACGTTGCTGGTTTTTCATTTGGGTTTTTCTGGACACGAGTGAATTAAAATATAATTAAAATAGGGAATCAGGTTAATAATTTTGGACCAGGCTGATCTCTTTGTATTAAGTAAGTAAACGCAGTCGTGTGCATCAGTGGATCAATTATAAAGTTTATAATGGAGAACGCTGAAACGTACTAAATATATTTGGAAGATTCATTTGTAGGGTAATTCTCATATAAATCACTAACATTGGATTAAGGACTGCAAAGAATTTCTCAGTTTTCTTATACTTATTTCTTTCATCATTGCTGGTCATTTTTCTTAGACGTATTAAAGCTATATGACTCTACTGTAAGGGTTAAGCATAGATAGTTGTTTTATTAAGATATGGTTCAATTAAGTGAACTCAACATTTGCGTGGTCTAAATCTGTCTCTAGTGTCTCATCCTCTAATATTAATGATAGGGTTATTAACAATGGATAACCATAAAAAACTTTAAGAATTCAATTGAAAATTAAGAAATTTTTGAACTTAAACGACCAAATTTATCAATAACCAAAGTTTAAACTTTTTTAAAAAATGAGATTATATCATAAAGATTCAAGAAAAGAGAAACCCCATATCAAGGCCTTTTGAAACAATGCGTTTATTTTCACAATAATCCCTAGATAAACATATAAAAAAATATAATTATATTCATATAGGATTATTTCAAAAAGGATAAAGCCTTTAATTAAGGAAGGGTTGAATACTTCAATGTTAGTGGTATTAAGAGATGTTAGTTTCTATAGTTTCAAGAATCTTTTAAAGAGTACGGTGGAGTCCAGTTTTTATAAAGGTTCTATTAGTATAGAAAGTTATCAAAACCTAATGATTTCTATGAGAGATAAAAATAATTTAGATGCTTTATTATTACAAATAAAGACTCAAAGTTATAAAATGAATGTAGGATCAATTTTTATAGTATTTATTTATAGAATTCATTATAATGCCATGATTACAACCTTTTCTTCTTAAGTCCTAATTCATAGCAAAAGGAGAAATCATATAGTTACAAAAAGATTTAACAAGGCCCAGTAGAGTACTTCCTAAATCAATAAAGTGGAAGGATGTAACACTTCTTAATGAGGTCCTGGGTCCTTAAAGGTACACCATAATCTCTTCCATATATGCCTTATCCAAACACTCAAGAGACGTAAAGTTGTTTAGAGATTGAACAGTTACATTGTCTTTTGAAGATCCACAAGCTCTAAATTAGATGATAAAGCCTCAATCTCTACTATAGATCTTGGAAGAGTTTTTAGAATCCCCTCTATCAAAAATATTCCAAATAAAGAACCTCACAGACACTCCAAATTTGGTATACGTAACTCAAGTTTTCAAGGAGCATATAATAGGCAAAATATTGCATAAACTATTTATGAAGCCTAGCAAAGTTTAGAAAATCAATCACATCCATCCTCACCAACATTTTCTGCAATAACTAAAAATGTTAACAATGAATTACATGTTTAAGAGAAAGGATTGAGCCTAACATAGAATATTTACATAAATACTTCTATTCTTTAGAAAACAAAGTTAAAAGATTATGGGTTTTAATAACTTTTTAGAGAAAAGAATATAAATATAGGAAGAAAATTATAGGCTTGTACATAGTTTTAAATTCCATATACTCTTTTTTTATTGGTTTGAAATATATGCTAAAGATAATAATATAGGATATCATTTTAAAAGCTTTAATAATAATAATAATAATAGGATAAAAGAAATAGAAAACATAGAGTTAGAATCAAGGTTTTGAATACCGTACCGGTACCGGTACCGAATTTGTCTTTAAAATAGTACTGTACCGGTACCGGCCAATACCGATACTGGTATCGGATTTGTCTTTAAAATTATAAATTAATTTTTAAATTTTATAAAATTTGTAAAATATTATATAAATGTATTATATTTTATAGTTTTTGACTTAACTTTAAACTTAAAAATGTCAAAATACAAAATTTTCTCTTTTTTCAAAAAATTTTTTTTATTTTTTTAATTTTTTCCGGTACCGGCCAGTACAGGTCGGTACCAATAATACCGGCCGGTACTGATCGGTATTTAAACCTGGTACGGAACCAAGCTATTCCGTTCCGTTTTCCGGCCAGTACCGACCGGTACGAAACGGAATTTGAAACTCTGGTTAGAATGCCCACCTTTCTATGACATTAAAGCATCCCACAAACAAAGTACTGTCATAGCCTCGTCCTTTAAAGTAAAAAACGAAAGTGAAAATGTCAATTATAAAGATATAGAGAATATTATATGTCAAAACAATTATAACAATATTTATTTGCACAATATATGTAGTCAGTTGACAAGGATAGAAAAGACTATAAAAAACCTCATAATAATCATTAAGAAAGGTTATATAATTAAAGCCCTAATGTTTAAGCCTTATAGTTTCGAATAATAGTTCAACTCAGTTATGGAAAAAAAGATATGAGTTTCTTATAGCAATTCAAGATCAATGAAAGAGAACTAAGGAAAATATTATTTTTGATGCACTAGGTTCTTCAAAATTTCAAACTCAAAATATAGCTTAAAGATCTAAACTAAAAGTCAAGTTAAGATAAAGGCAAATACCTCTCAAAAAGCACATTCTCAAAGTCTTAATATTATTAAGCAAGAAAGTGATATTGATTCAAATAGTTTACAGCCTTCTTCCTCTATATTTAATAAAGTTAACAATTTATACTGGAAATCAACACAAAGCCTTATAAACATGTAGCTCTAGAAATATATATAGATAATAAACCTAAAGTCCTACAACTAGTAAAATATAGTATTACCTCAATGTCTAGGTGGAATACAGATGGAATATCTAAGTATATCATAGTAATTTTTTTTCAACAAATGACAACGGTTTCTAATGTCTATGGAACCTAATTACAAACCTCTGACTATGCTATAACAAATTTGTTAATAGTTGGTTTTTCCAAACCATTTAAAGGATGATGGGATTTCCATTTAACTAAAGAAGAATAACAAGATGTCTTAGAAGCTCATCGGATAGGTGAAGATGGAGAATTGATATTAGATGAAAATAATGAAACCGTTTAAGATTTTGTCCCAACATCAATATTAGCTCTGTCATTACATTTTATAAGAGACCCTTCACACATAAAAGAGAAAAATGTTGAGGAGTTGTCAAATCTTAGGTGCAAAAAGCTTTCAAATTTTAAATGGTATAAAGACACTTTCCTTATTAGAGTTATGCTTAGAGAAGATTCAAATAAACCCTTTTGGAATGAGAAGTTCTTGATTAGACTTTCTTCCTTTATTAGGTGAAAAAGTTAGAAATAAAATTAGAGAAAATCATAATGACCAAATTCCTTACAATAAATTAACGCATAGATAACTAATTAGTAATATACAAAAAGAAGTATTAATATTATGTCAAGATATAAAGTTACAAACTCAAATAAAGAATGAAATAATTAAAATTAGAGAAGAATTAGGATTTTTCTATCAACAATTTGATATTTTTGCTTAGTGTAGCAACAATAGCAACAAAGACAAAGCTTGTAAAGATTGTAGTAACAATCATAAGAAATATATGAGTAAAAGACAATTAAACTATAAAAAGAAACCTTTAGATCATTTAGAAAAAATCAAAATTGTAAAAAACAAAGCTTTAGGTCCTATCAAAACTATAGAAATATAACATAAATGTAATAAAAACGGTCATATTGCAAGATATAGTAAATTAAACAAAAAATTACAAAACTTAGAGTTAGATGATGAAACATTAGAAAAAAAATTTAAACCTTAATGATATTAGATAGTAAAATCTCTAGAGAAGAAATTGATAATGAATCCTTATTATCAAAAACTATTATTCAGGAAAATAATAGTTTAAGTGAAATTGAGAGTGAAGAAGAAAAGCAAATTAATGTGTTGTCTAAGACCTAAAGTATTTAGTAGAAGTTATAAACCATATACAAGACCCACAACTAAAAAGAGATTATTTAAATAAATTATAATAAAACAGCTAAAAAGAGATTCTTTAAATAAATTATAACAAACTTTGTAAGTCCTAACTCATATACCCTTAAAACATCATCATCTTATAACCTAACTAATATATTAGATAAAGTTAAAAAGAGGAAAGAATCACAAGTTACTTTAAGTAGTCTTAAACTAAGATATAAACTTGTCAAAGCAAGAAACAAAGATACTTAAATGAAAGCAAAAAAGAGGACAGTCAAACAATACAAATTCGCTTTCAAGACATAAGTTTCAAAGAAAGAAAAAACTTAAATGAAGAGATAAATGATAACTTAGAGCTTAATAATAGTGAAAATTTACTCGAAGATTTCTTATTCATTTTAAACCAAATGATTTTTTAAAGGTATTTAATTAATATTACTTTAGCGATAAATGAAGGCTTTATACTAGATGCTATAACATTATTTAACAAGGAGCATATTTAAATTGCATAAATGAAAGAGTGATTCCTACGATGCCATTACCAAAAAAATCCAAAAAAAGATTAAAAGCAGCTAATAAGTCAAAGTTAGAAATTAACTATAAAACAAAAGCCTACATATGTGAGAATGAGTTCAAAATAAAGGCCTCCTTTATTATGGTTAAAGATATATATCATACAATAATCTTAGGAACACCTTTTATAGAACTTATAACACCATATAGTTAATTATGATAATATTTAACTGAAGATAAATAATAAAAGAATATGTTTTTTCCTTTATAGAAAAATCGAAGGCTAGAAATATAAATCTTATTAAAGCATGTTTTATATATGAAAATAGTTAAATAATATAATTCAAGAAAATGAAAAAAATTAAATACTTAAATAAAGACATTCAAAACAAAAATATTGATAAACAAATACAAGATGATTAGATTAAAAGTCAAAACCATAAGCTATAAAAATAAATTGAGTTTTAAATAGGTGTCGACCTTCCTAATGCTATTTAGAATAGAAAACAACTCATAATTGATTTGTTGTGTGAGAAAGATTTTAGCCAAAAAGAAATCCTTACTAAAGCGAGTCCTATTCAAATAGATAAAAAAAAAGAAAAACATTGCGAAAAAGAGATGAATGACCTATTAGCAAAGAGGCTTGTATCATCATCTAGATCACTATAGAGTTATGCAATTTTTTATGTCAATAAAAATTTTGAGAAAAAGAGAGTTCCAAGATTTTAAAGCCTTTGAATAAAGCCTTTAGATGGATTGAATATCCTACTCCAAATAAGATAGATAAGATTCATGGACTTCATAATACTTATATATCCTCAAAGTTTGACATGAAATATCATTTTTGCCAAGTCCAGATAGATCTTAAAGAAGACATAAAACTAATTTTGCAATTCCTTTTGATGGTATGAGTGGAATGTCATGCATTTTGGCTTTAAAAACACCCATAACAGTTTCAAAAAATAATAAATGATATTTTCAATGACTATTCCAAGTTTTTTATAGTCTATGTAGGTGACATTTAATATTCTCTTCCTTTATAAAACAACACTTTAAGCATATTAAAATCTTCATTTACGCCACAAGGAAGAATGGAATAATTATTTCAAAGTCAAAGCTTAGTCTTTTCCAAAAAAAGATAAGGTTAAAGCTAATAGAAAGAAAATGCTAGTAAATTTTCCCTATCAATTTTTAGATAAAAACAATTACAAAGATTTTTGGGAAACCTAAATCATGTTATGGATTTTTACCCTAATTTCAATAGGTTATGTAAGCCTTTACATAATAGGTTAAACAAGAATTTGACCCATCGACGAATAAATAAACTAATTTAGTAAAGCAAATAAAACTCAAGTAAATAATATATAAATCCTTCATCTTCCTAATCCTAATACAATTAAAATTTTGCAACAGAATCATTTGATATAGGATATGAATTAATATTAAAGAAAATTGTTAATAATAAAGAGCAAAAAAATTGGTATGCTTTGAGAGATTGGAAAAATTCTACTATTAAAAATATATTTTTAAATATTTTTATATATTACACAAAAGAAGTTCTGCATAACGATGTTCAAAATATAAATTTAAAACAATATTTATCCGATGGCAAGCTATATTTAAATGTTCCTAATTTGTTATTAGATTTATTAAAGTAGAATCAAAATTTATTCTTGCTTTCTTAACAAGAGAATCTTTACCATCCAGATAATGATCCTAATGAAAAAAAGCATCTTTGTATTTCCCTAAGTAAAGACAAAAAGCCCAAAACAACAAAGGTCTAAAGCCTCTCAAAGAACAAAACCATTAATATCAGCTTAACTTGTAAAGACGTAGAGGGAAATCCTTAAAGAAGAAAAAGAGATCCTACTTCCATTCAGTTCATTTAAAAGCCTAGGCAAAGGTTCTTCCTCATCTCTAAAAATAAAATTTCAAGTATGGCTTCAACATTTGGAAATGAATCTAGGGCTAGATTTTGTGGGGAATTTCTTATGAAAAGAAATTTTATCGAAAATGATTTCTAAAAGCATAGAAAAAAATTATTTTGCTTTAAGTAAAGCCTATTTCTCAAAGTTTTTTCCAAAGATAAAGAAATTTTACAAAATGCTTCTAAAAGAAGTTTTTATAAAAATTTTCAAAGTTTTTGGATTTCAACATTTTAAAGATCCTTATTTTAACATCCTGATTTTGAGAAAGAACATTTTCAAAATATTATTATAAGCCCTATGACACACAAGGGGGTGAATTGGGTGTTTAAAAATTTCTTTCCAAATTAAAATACTTTAAACACTTTAGTCCAATTTCAATTAAATGAATTTTCTAACCAAAATTCAACTTAAATGATACGTCAAACTTTATGCCAATATTAAACAAATTCAATCAATAATCAAGCAAACACAAGACACAAATGTAAAGAGATAAGGGAATAAATAAACATCAAGATTTATAGAGGTTCACTTACCTCAAAGATAGACTACGTCATCTCTCCAACTACTTGTTGGAAATTTACTAACAACTAATCTTACTTTAATTGGGTGAAGAGTAATCCTTATAATAATCTTGATTATAAAATCAAGAGGATTACAATCTTGATTATAAGGTCAAGAGAAACCTATGTAATAATCTTGTTCTAAGTTCAAGAGGAAGTAATCAACCTTCCTTTCCAATGGGTGAAGAGTAACTCGAAAAAGAAAATCAAATTATACCATTTTTGTCCACAAAGTCAGCCCTTAAAACAAAATCCTTTGAGCATCAAACCAACCTTATATAACTCATCAAATCTTGATCAAAATTAATACAAGATAAGGACTCAAATGCAACTAATGCAATGGTTATGTTTTGTGTAATGTCTAATGCACATACAGAACATAAAACAATCCAATTCACAATTTATCAATAATTTAATCTAAATCTTCTTTATTTTAGGTGAAGAACAACCTAACTAATCTATTTTAAAGACAAAAAGTAGCCTATGGCTACCAATGGGTGAAGAGTAACTCGAACAAGACAATTAAATTATACAATTTTTTTCCACAAAATCAATCCCTAAAACAAACTCCCTTGAGCCTCAAACCAATCTTATATAGCTTATCAAATATTGATAAAAATCAATATAAGATAAGAGCTCAATTGTAACTCATTCAATAGATATGTTTTTGTTAGCCTTATGGCACCCAAGAGGGGAGGGGGTGAATTGAGTGTTTAAAAAATTCTTGCGGAAATAAAACATTTTAAACACCTTAGGCCAATTTAAACAATATGAAATCTTTAACCACAAATTCAACCTATATGGAACGTCAATTCTTATGTCAATATCAATCAAACACAAATGCACAAATGTAAATGAGAGAAGGGAAGAGATGAACACCAAGATTTATAGAGGTTCACCTACTTCAAAGATAGACTACGTCCTCTCTCCAATTACTTGTTGGAAATTCACTAACAAAAATCTTGGTTAAAGGCCAAAAGGGACCTTTACAACAATCTTGATTCAAGGCCAAGAGGAACCTTTCATAATCTTGATTTAAGACCAAGAGGAACCTTTACACAATCTTGATTACAAGGGTCAAGAGGAACCCAATCCAATCTTATTATAAGGTCAACAGAAACCTATAGAGCAATCTTGAATTCTAAGGTCAAGAGGAACCTACCAATCTTACTTTTCACAAAGAGGGTGAAGAGTAACCCTTACAACAATCTTTTTATGCCAAAGAAAAGCCTTACAACCACAACCAAATTCTATAATTTTTATCCTACAAGGACAGCCCTTAAACCAAGCTCCCTTGAGCTTTAAACCAAGCTTATATAGCTTATGACACCCTTGATCAAAATCAACACAAGATAAGGGCTCAAATGCAACAAATGCAATATGGAATGTTCAATGCACAATTAAGGCCTAAACCAATCCAATTCACAATCAATTATTAATGCAATTCAAATCTTGATTTCTATAGGCCAAGAGTAACCTAACAACTCTATTTTAAATGGTAAAGAGCAGCCAATAAATTAGCCAAAGTCAATCCCCCAAAATATGTCACAAAACACACCTTTTATGGTGTTTCTCTAATGCTCAATCAATAAACTCAATTCTGGAAATTCTAGAGGAAAACCAAAATTATATCTAGCCTCCTACCACTTCAATAGATCATAAACAATTTAATTCAGTCAACCAAAACGTGCTTATAGCATGAAACAATCAGATTTAACCTATATGAACAAAGCTGTCAAATATATGCAGTCTTTAAGTTCCAACCTATAAACACACGAATTTAATTAATGAAATACTGAAAATTAAATGCAAAAAACCTGCTGCAACATCAACCTATATGTTAATAATAAATCTCAGTAGCAAACACAATTTTAGAGGATCAATTGAATGATCAAAATCAAGCACAAAGCTAGAATACTCAAACCTGGACAACCTTGAGCAACCTGCATAAATAAAGCTCAAACAAACAATATAATCACTCAAAAATTGAAACAAAAATATTAGCACATTCCTAAGACTTAATAAAATTGAAAACAATAAATTTACACTTCTAGAAATTGATTAAAACACAAAATCAAAGCCAATAAAGAAGCTATAGAGAAAACATGTCTGTTTGAAAGATTTTGAGCAATCTGTGTTCTTTGAGCTCACACACACGATTTGAGTGCTTAAAAATTGAAGTAAAAGATCCTATGCACTCTTGAGACCTTAAGAAAAATGTGTATCAAAATTTTGAACCAATAAAATAGTTTTGCAAGCTCATATTTGAAGAACACAAATTCAAAAACGTTTAACCAAAACGGAGACAATTTTGGTATGTTGATCTTTGAAAGCTTGAAACAAAAGATTTAATGAATAAAAAAAAATCAACTAAAACCTTTATGAGATTTGTCTAGATATAAACTAACTAAAAACACAATTTTTACTACACATCAAATGAATTTAAAACAACAAAATCGTGATTGAAAGAAAACTATATAGAAAACTAAGACAGCTTTGAGAATTTGAGAGAATGATCTTTGTAATGTTGTTTTCAAGGCATCTAAACTTGTTAAACCTGTTTAGGAAGCATATATATAGTGTTGGGAGAGGTTTGGAGTCATTAGGAATAAAAACTAGCCATTTGGGGAGGTTAAAAAGTTGTTAAATCCAAAAAGGGAAACTAGTCGTTAGAGTCTGACCCTTCAACGACACCCTCTGGGACCATCAATGGCGCCGTTGTTCCAAGAATAGCCCACCGTTGATAGCTTTGGGAAAACATGATATAATGACACCCTGGAAGCCCACTATTTAAGGATAAACAGCTCGCCATTTTACGTCAAGAACAACGGCGCCGTTGATAGCTTCTGGAAAACAGGGTATAAAGGCACCTTGGGAGCCCGCCATTTAAGGATAAACAGCTCGTCGTTTTACGTCCAGAAAGCATAAAAATAATCCAAACTAACTCCAAAACTTTCCAAACAAATTATTAACATTAAACAAGACTTTAAAAACAAGTTTTAAAGCATAATTCAAGGCTGATTGAATCAACAAAACATGTCAATCAATTCAAAACATAATAATTGCCTTGATTATGAAAACTTTTCATTTTAACCAACTTGAAAACTTCTTCAATCAATTCATAAACCTTCCATAATCCAAAATTCATAACACAAAGATGTTCAAACACATTCAGACATACATAAA
>JAOXYD010000001.1:7256145-7271464 GCA_028565735.1 Pinacopodium congolense | reverse complement strand
GGTTCAATACCGATTTTATAACGGTTTTATACCGGTTGAACCTCTAAACCTTTAACCCCTTCTCTTACCGGTTCGATATCCGGTCCGATTTTCACAACATTGTTACTAGGAATTGAATCCAAGAGAATGAGTTAGATATCTACTCCCAATAAATTATAAAAATATTAGTGCTATAGTGTATTTAATATCAACGTTATGTGGCAATAAATCAGGCAGTGAATCCATTTTTATCACGAGCCTTATCTATCTACATGGATATGGTTTATCACGGGGATCCTCCATCAATTATTTGAACATGAAAAATCAACAAAAGGAGCCCTAGAAAAATATTTGATAATTACAAGGTTTTCTAAAATATTTTTAAATAATAAGAAGTTTTATTCAGAAAAAGTAAATTACAAGAAAGTTTAATGTATTTTATTCAGAAATAAATAAATTTCAAGTATGTAACACCTTATTTGAGTTGACAAAATTAGTTCTAAGACTCAAAATAAAAGTAATAAATTTTATTTATTTATGCACTTTGTATGCAAAAAAAAAAGAGTTACTAATCAGAATTGAAATTTATTAATTTACTAGTATCCTTAATTATAATTTCAAACTTTAAAAAGTTTAACAGCTAATTTTTGTGTTTGTAATTAGTCCTTATGTATTAATTATTTCATATATGAATTATGAATGTGTGTTGTACTAATAAAGAAAGTTATATAACACTTAATGATTACTTAAAAACCACTACTTTAACCAAAAAAAATTATTTCTAATCAAATTTTATCGGATGATATTTAAATAATAATAATAATAATAATAATATTTTAAAATTTGATAATTTATACTTGAAAAATAAAAAATATTTTTTTTTTCACAAATCACTCAAAATGTTATCATGGAGAATGCCACCGAAGGTGCTTAGGAGCCGTTACTTGTTTCGACTGTTGCACTTGGTGTCAAAATCCATTTGGACATATTTTATTGCTACAGTTCGCCATGCAACCCAGCCCGGAAGATCCTCTTTTCTGTATTCGGCATGGGGAAGTTGAGGCATTGTTTAATTAGGTTTTAGGTTTTAGTTTTTTATTTTTATTTTTTATTTTTTTAAACATAAAAAATAAAAATATATTAATACAATATAAATATAAAATATAAATATAAAAATTATAATAAAAAATAATAATCTATAACTTAATTAAACGTACCCTAAACTTATAAGCTGTGCTGGAAAAAAGTGAAATTGAAGCACTGTAGGTAAAAGAAGTCTGCAGTAATGGAATCCACGTCCACGTGAAGTATGCTTTTGGTTGGTTGAAGCATAGTACTAAGTCAATAAAATAATATAATTATAAACGATAAAAAATATTTGATTAAATTTTTTATTGTAATTTTTAATTGTGGATGTTATATTTTTGTATTAAATTTTGTGTATTTTTATAAATTTTTATGTTATTTGTATTAATTTCTGTGGTATATTAAAAAAAAAATTTTAATTTTTATGATATTTTTTATTAATTTTTATGTTTAAAAAATCTGAAAATCAAATTTAAAAATCAAAACGTTTTCAAACAGCTAAACTAATTACAATTCATACGTCACCATAATTGTTATTCAAATAAAGAATCTAAATGAATGAAGACACACCAAAGGAAAGGAAGAAGTAAGAAAAAAAGAAAAAGTTGATCCCTTGAATACTTTTCTTTAACCAAAATAGGAAGCGGTGTTATAGAGAACGTTATTTTCCTTTAACTTCAGATTGAAGTCTGTTAATTACTGTTTTTCACATATGCATACTCTCAGTATCTTAAACAGGTTTGGAAGTGATCAGTACTATCACTACTGCTCTATGTACTAAAACAAAGGGCAAGTGGCTCCCTTCAATCCGGAGAAGGTAAAGGCCATCAAAGGTCCGTGTTGCACGCTTATAAGACACAGATATGACATCTCATCACCACTGCATCTTTGTATTTATGTGTTTTGGACCCCATCGTAATCTATTGCACCCTACAAATAGACCCACCACACCACACTATCATGCCCTCTGGTGCCCCCGTCCTCCTTGTTAAATCACTTCAAACCTACCTTCCATGTGTGTTATAATAAGTCGTTTTAGAGGGTAACATATTTACATTAATTTAATCTCACTCACAGAAGCCCTTGTGGTGGAGAATGTGTCATAGTGAATGATATAAAATCACCACAGTAATATCTTCTTCATTTTACGTTTTTTTTACTAATTCCAAATTATTTTTCTTCAAATTAGGGAATCTAATCCAGAAATTGATGTTTCTAATTATAATTCTGTTCAAATATGATTTTGTCTAATTCATATAACCTTTAGAAAAAGCTTTTTTTTTTTTTTTGTATACGAATATAGATTTAGCTGTCACCGGAACATAGTCTTGATATATACGACCCATGTGGGCAGCCGCCACGTGTTGCTCGTGACAATGGATCTTTGGTGACGGAAATTCAACGCTTTGATCATTCACATACTTCAATCTTCATCGCATGCTTTTGAGAAGTTGACGGCATTGATCTAATCATCAAACTGATGGACGGTCTGGAGTTGGTCTGTTGGAATCCAAAATGATGCATCTGCTTGGATTCTCTTGCTTTGTTTGTACGCAGGCTTGGTGGCTTCGGCTTGCAAGCCTTCTCTATAGCTTCGCTAGAGATTAATTAGTGTATTAAACCAATAATTACTAATTAGTGGTAACTAATTAGTGTATGTTTACTTTTTGACCCTCTCTGGAATTTATCGGAAGGAGATCCTACATCCACTAAAGACAAAAAATTGGCACAGAGTGTCATTTGTCAATTAACTAATGTTTGTTCTAGAGTCTACATATGTTGGTTCGTTGTCCTATTTAATTCTGTTTTAATGTTAAAATTAGTACAGGCGACTCGTTCCAAGTGATGAAAGAATTTTTAGAATACTTTTTAAGTTCATTATCATATTCTTATTAACAAAATTAGAAATTTAGGTTCAAGTATAGTTATTAAATCACATATTGTGCTTGTCACTGGCATTTGACTTATGTTAAACCCTTGCTTATTCTCTTATCTAATTTTCAAAATATGCACAAAAGGGACAAAGTTCTCTAACATATGCTTTAGGATCGTTAATTAACGAACCAAGTAAGTCGTAAATTTCTGTAGTTATGATCAAATATAATCAGATGGTAATATTAAAACTACAAATTCTGTACTATTTTTTTTAATCCTCTATCTATAGATTAGTTAGCAAACGTAATGCCTGATAAAATACCAACCATAGACTGAAGGTTAGGGAAAATAATCCACGGAATTGACATTTGCTCTTGTTGAGGAGGAGTTTAGAACCCCTTTAATCCAACTTTTTATTTTTATTTATTATTATTATTAGTATATTTATATTTTAAGACTATCCAAACAACCTTTAGGATCATTTAATCTGCAAACTGAGCCGCTTTTTGGTTAAACATAAAATGTTAATTGGCTATTGAAGTCATAGCCAATGCATCCAAAATCTACTTGGACAGAGCAAGAGAGTGAAAGAATAGTGTTTCTGTATCAATCTTTATTTGAAGTCTGTGGTGGTCACTATCACGCGTAAAACAGCAACAGATCATCGTCTTCTTCAAGATTTTCAGCATCCTATTTTCTCTCATCTCGGCCTCAAACCTGGCATCGCCCTGAGGCAAGCTGAGTTCTGTTTCAGATTAGTTTTTTCTCCTCTTTTCTGCAGTCTCAAAGCTCAATCCTTGAGAAAGAAACAAACATGAAGTGAAGAAAGAATCAATCTTTGTACTTGCTCCAACTTCTGGAACCATGAAAACGGTCTTCTACTTGTGTTTATGGCTTGAAACTACCCACGATCTGTTCTTATCCATTAAAAACCATGTGGGGATGTGAGAAGGCTACAATCTTTCTGGTCCCTTTTTCTCTTTTATGCCTCTTCGCCTCTTCACATCTCCAAAGACTCAAACTTTCTCCCAGTTCTAAGACAAAATCCAACCACAGATCCTTTATCAAATCTCTTCTCCTGTCATTTCTACTTGCAAACTTCAGGTTACTGTGTCCAATTCGCCAAAATCATAGGAACCCCTAAAGGCTTATATCTTCAAAGACCAACCTTCTTGTTGACTCTGTTCTCATTGTAACAGTACAGTCAAAGTTAATTCATTTTGGCGCTGAATTTGATTAAGAACAAATAATGCAAGATCCAACAGCGATGTTCCAGCCAATAAAGCCTCAGTTCCCAGAACAAGAACAGCTCAAGTGCCCACGTTGTGACTCTACAAACACCAAGTTTTGTTACTACAACAACTATAATCTCTCTCAACCTCGTCATTTTTGCAAGGCTTGTCGCAGATACTGGACAAAAGGTGGAACGTTAAGGAACATTCCGGTCGGAGGGGGCAGCCGGAAGAACAACAAACGCTCCACAAACCAGAAACGCGCCAACCCGGATCCGGATCCTGAACCGGGACGAGTTAGCCGGCGGCTGCAGGAGCCATTGCCATCATCATCAACAGCTGCAGCGACGGGTGAGGGTCAACAGTTGATAGGTGTTGGCAATTCGGAATCAGTTCCGGGTCAGGTTCAAGATCCGCCGTTGATATATGGGTTGGAGAGTGAGCAGGATAGGAAGGTGCTGGACGTGGGTGGGAGCTTTAGCTCTCTCTTGACATCAAGTGGTCAATTTGGAAGCATTTTTGATGGGTTGAATCCTAATGGGTCGAGCTTGAAAATGGTTCCACTGGGTGGTTTTGTTGAAGATTTGAACATGGGTTTGAATCCGGACTCGGGTTTACGTCTGGGTCGTGACAATACTAACAATAATAGCGGTGTTGGTGGCGGCGGCGGAGGTGATGGCAGTGGTGGTGGTGTTGGTGGTGATGATGGCAATAATGAGAGCTATCTACAAAGTAGTGAGTGGGGAAATAGTAATGGGTGGCCTGATATTGCTATCTACACTCCAGGCACTAGCTTCCATTAGAGAGCAAACAATGAGAAATATTTTGTTCAATCTCATTCTCTTTTAATTCCTTATTTCTTCCTCTCTATGATGGTGTTTAATTGTAGTTAATTTGATACTTAGGATTAGTAAGTAAGTTGCCATATTTCTAGCGCCATGTAAATGTAAGATAAAATATGGATCTTTTCTCCTCGGTGTTTTTGGTTGGTCTCTGTTGGCTTTATGTAAGCAAAAAAAAGGATATTACGTATATTGAAAAGGGTTTATTTTTCTCGCTACTAATTTGATGGGTGATTGAATTAGAGATGTCTTTCTTTATAACTTATAATAATATGGCTTTGGAGTTTAATGCGATAGTGTTGTGTTGGCTTTGGTCCCTTCTTGGACAGGATTCATATTTGGTCACTTTTGTTTGTAACTTTTGTTCCTACGCATGCATGGGGTCAGAGCAGCGGACAGGATTTGACGCTTTGTCTTCAGAATGTGAGAGGAGATCGAGGAGATCCAAATTGTGCGTATAAATAAAGAAAATATCAATGTATAAGAATAGATTATATTTGCACTTGAATCCATTTTAAAGCCTTCGTGAGATGACAGATGAGTCTACCAGATAATGCACGTAACATGCCTAATGCCACTTATTTTTGTTCTAAATGAAAAAACAAAATCCATATAATTTTTAACTAATTTACATGAATTATTTTTTTTGGAGTAAAACAAATGTTCAGCATTTTTAGCAGAGTATTTAACCCTTGGAATAATTTAAAACAACTCAGTTACTATAATTTTTATCTGACGCATTTATATGAGAATTGGTTATGGTATTCAAATACTTGTTCTTATTGGAACTATTTTATATTAACCAAATGTACAGACTAAGAAAGGGATTTATTAACAAATACCTATTTGGTAGGTAACTTGGTGAAATCATTAAAAATTAGTTGACTTTTTACACTTGGACTTCAAAATCAATGTCAGTTGTAGGACTTCTTTATGGCATAGCCACGCTACACATGACTGCCATCTCTTTTTAGTATAAGATTTTAAAAAAATGACTCTTTTAACTCATCATCACTTGTGGTATAAGCTATAACTTCCTTTCAAACTTTGATATTCGGTTTCATAAGATTTTGGGAAGAAGTCCAAAGCCATTCATAAGGGGCAGTTTTCGTATAAAGTTTAGGCTGTTATTAGTAAAATGCTAGAATTTGGTGGAGTTAGCGGAAGTGGTAGGCTCTAGCAGCTAGTCTATATTTTGCTTAGTTGACGTGGCTATTAGGCTTTATTTAATTTCGTTTTTGTTTTGTATTTTTTAAAATATAAAAATTACTAAAAATAGCTCATTAATATAATAAAAAATTAAAAATACATAAAATTTAATATAAAATTATAAATAAAAATCACATCTAATAATCTAATTAAACATTCATGAATTGAGACTTGAATACTCCTCCTTACTACTTCTCTGTCATGGGCCACGAACTATAATTGTGCTTAGATGGACCACTCCTCTGGTGATACCAATATTCATCAGCAGCCGACCACATGTTATCTGGGGTTTTCTTAATTTGGCTTAAATAACCTATGTTAATGCAGGCAGAATATGTCTCCAAGGATGTTTATTTGAAACTGTAACCTGGGTTCATGATTGGGCAATCAACGGCTCTGATTGAGTTTGGAGATCAAAATGGAAAAGCCTATTGCCCCTGTTGGGTAACAATGGAATCCGATTGAATTAGTTAATAGAAACCCCATGGCATATGTTCTTTAATAATATACCTGAAAAACTTATTTGGTCATTTGTTTTAATAAGGTTGTCCAATTTGAGAAAAAAAAAAGTCGATAGTAGAGAGCCTAACATTTTCATGGAAATAGCCTTGCAAATGTTATCTGGCCATTTGTTTTAATAAGGTTGTCCACTTTGAAAAGAAAAAGAAAAAAACTCAATAGTAGAGAGGACACAATTTTTTGGTCACTGTTGACTAGTAGCAACGAGCAAATTCGGGAAATTCTTAGCCCATTTGATTGAGTTTTTTTGTTGTAATTTTTAGTTGTAGTTGTTATATTTTTATATTGAATTGTGTATTTTTATAAATTTTTGTGTTATTTATCTCTGTGTGATGTATGAGTGTATTTTTTTCGATTTATATGATATTCATTATTTATTTTTATATTTAAAAAATTTAAAAATCAAATCAAAAAAAAAATCTAAATCAAACAGGCCCTTAATTTCCCATCTCCCAATCTGAGCTATGACTTTGCTTCCTTCCTATCTGCTTACAATTAATGGTGATATGCACTAAAAGAGCCTTAATGCGTCATTATGACTCCACAAATGCATTGATCATGTTGTTGTGACACATCATGTATTTCTGTTACCTAAAAACACGTAAATGTTAAGTTCTTAATAACCAAGCATGGAACAGTTGTCAAATAAAAGCTACTATTATTTAAACCTCCAATTAAAGGGATATGCAATTACTTGTGTCAAATTTCTAAACTTAATCTAGTATGAATGAAGAAATGTTATCTTACGATGTGAATAGGTCCAATAAATCTCTATTTAACAAGTAGAGAAGACAATGCTTTAATTTTTCTTTTTCATGACAATGCCACTAATAGTTTCTCCGTCTTCCTATAAAGATTCATCTTCCTTTCCTTATTTCCTACATATTTCCAACTTCCGTTTGGCTCACTAATAATTGAAACTTAAAAGGAGTAGAAATTGAAGTTGTCAATTAACTAGAATTTATATTCACCACCTAATTTTAAAGAACCCAAGCATAGCTATTATAAAGAGTTGCCCATGGAAGCTTGCTATCGAGCAACTCCTTATCCTTGTCTAGTAAACTTATATATATATATATATATATCAAAATAAGAGAAAAATAAAACGTGGTTCTTTAACAGAGCAGGCACTTGGGTTCTAATATTTAATGTGAATCCCGTGGGAAATGATTTGATATAGGCGGCTGCAACATATTTGCAGTCCAACTTTTCAGGCTGAAAACAGATCAAACTTGGTTCGTACAATTTAGTGAATGGAAGTGGGAAAAGTTGGTTCAGAGCCGAACAAACATGCATACAGTTCTTAAATTACAACAAATGTGAATCTGTAGAATCTGATGTCCAGTTCACAATCTGGATCTACTAACGAGGCATCTGCCATAAGTCCGTGGATAACACTGGAAAAACAATGCACTTACATGGTCACAACACGGGCCTTGTACATGCAAATATATGCCATATGCCAATCACCTGAAAAGTGAAACAACACATTACCATCCATCAACCAAATTAAAAATGAAAAACTTGGCTAAGAAAAAGGAATGTAAAGGCGAACTACAACTTCACTGTTATCAGATTCATTTCACTAAGGTGAGTTACTACCTCCTCCAGATAATCTAGTAATATCTTCCTCTCGTTGTGGTATAGGGTTATCATCATCATACTCAATCCATTTTCCTGAAAAAATAATGACAAAAATTAAGAGATTAATGCTGGATATATTGACAGTGAGCTGACGCAGGAAACTAACCATTTTCTTGTTTCACCCAGGCAACATAATGTCCTGAATCTGCACTCCTCCCCTTATGTGTCAGCACAGCAACCAGTTCATATACTCCAGTTAAATGTGATTCTTTATCTGATGGAAGACCTAGGCATTGTTGTTAACTAGGTAAGAGAACTGATGATGATGAACTTCATAACAGAAAAGTTTTGGAACCAGAATATTCCAGGCAGTATTACAGTAATTACCCAACTGATATATGCTCTCTGTGATCTATATGGAAGGATAAGATCAATTACATAAATAAGCATCTTAAGAAACTGCAGGGAGAACTCAGTCTGGTCCAGCATAAATAATAGTATCCTATTCACTACATGCATCCATCATAAAGCACTTTAGAGGCACAAGTTTTATAACATGCCTCACCAGACTCACGATCAATGACACTGCATCAAACTTCAGGAAGTTTTTAATGTATTTACCTTCCTCTGAAGTAGATTTTGATTCCCCGCTTCTGCTGGATGATCCCTGTCAACAGTAAATAGAATCAAGACATACCAGACATATTCACCTAGTCCTTGAGTCATCAGATCAATGTATACATGGAAAAAACTAACCATAAACCCACCTCTGCATCAGTCATCTTGGCATCATCAACTTTGAAACCAGAACTCTTTTCATTGGCTTTCAAACCAGGTTTTTTACCCTCCTCATCTCTTAGCATCTGATACTTGAGTTCACATCAAAAGGAAAAAAAAAAAAGACCCTAAATTAGAGTACACAAATGCAAAATAAAATGCAAAACCACCCAACCACTGGGTTTACATATACCTGACGAGGTGCATCCAATTTTTTGCGAAGATCATCAGAACAAAAATCATAGACATCCAGTTCCAAAGGGTAATCCACTTTCTGAAAGAAACAAGAATGATTGATAGTCATGTTATCATGTGTATGAATTAATTGATCTATATGCAACTTCTGCAATAAAACTTTAAAACCTATGGCTTACAGAACATAAAGAACTATATTGGAACAATAGTTTTTATGCCAAAGCCATGTACACAAAATAGTTAACCACCGTCACACAAGCATTAAGTAAAAAGGAGGAATTACCCGCAAAATCTTGGCCTTTTGATTTGTCTCCCTCTTCCAGAAAAAGCGAACAAACTGAATTGTCATATACCTTGCATATGAAATAGAGATAGTGAGAAGTACTCATCTTTCATCACAAAAATTTACAATTACTTGAGGCTGGACAGATGGCAAGAAGGGGAAAACTTGATATAGAGAGAATGATAATTTGAAATATCAGATTACAGCACATTCATCATTTCATCATGACTAAGAGAGCTGAGGGGAGGTTGATATATCTTCTCCTGTGAAGCATTAGGATCTAGCGAACAAGAAATGTCAGGGGAAAAGGCATTTCTGTTACCTTGGCAACGCATTGATACGAGACTCTTTCAAGTAAATTGCACTGCGCCCCAAGGAGGGAGAAACTTTCTCCAATTCAGATTTAAGACCCTATGATGTATAAATGAGAACATTTTGAGTTCTATCAGTGTGCTAGGACATTAATCAGACATATTAGGAAGTAAGTAAAAGCACTAAACTGATTCAAGTGATATACACCCCACATAGTTATATAACAAGAAACATGGCAATATACAATTGGATGGTAAATTCCTATTGAGAGAGATATCAGGATGTGAACAATAACCAGAGTGCCAATGAAGTCAGCAGCCTAGAGAAAGCCTCCGTTAACTTCATCACCGTTAGTAAGTGGCCAGACTCACTAGACAGTTATAGGTGCATTGCAAGATTATAACCAAGCACCTACCAATGTTTTAAGATCATGTTTAATAAAGCTCTAAAAATATAGTCAGTTCATCTTCCAGACACAAAAGGAAACCATACAAGAGCAGAACGCTAAGAAAAGAAGGCAATGCAGCTGAAAATGTAAACCAAATTTCTGCTTCATTCTAGTACAAACAGTAACAGATAAGAAAGAAATAGAATCAATATAATGATACAGGATCTACAAGTAAGAGTAATATTGATGCAATAAAAGAGAAGCAAGTGGGTCCAAGATCACAAGCTCATAGACTTGAAAATACTAATAGTAACTACAATGAAGCAACCATGTGAAGAAGGACAGCGACCAAAGTATTCCAGAGGAAAATATAAATGGCATTGAACAAATCTCAGAGATGAAGAAACATTAGATTCAAACAACTAAATAGCTGGAAAAGACTCACATGTTTTAGTCCTTCAGGCAAATGGTTCACTTCTTGTGAAATATGACATTTAAGTGAGTAAATTGATTCTGTCTCTGTACTTTCTTCAACACTTTCTTGACAGTGTACCCTTATAGCAAGCATCATGTACATATATTCAGTCAAATTTGTTAGCCTTTCTAAGCTGAAAAGTATTCACTTTCCGTTAAAATCATCAGTGAATTCTTGTGTGCATACCTACTCACAAGTTCAATGCCAAAAAGTGCCTTGACCGCCCCTGGATTTTCACTGCAAGTCTAAATTATTAACATTGTGGAACTTATTTGCAAATAAATTATCTTATTCCGATAGTTATTATTTAAAATATTTAATTCAATTAAATTTCTCATAAACATGTCAGGAATAAAATAGAATTGAAAATTTATTTACATTTATTTCTTAATATTCCCTTTAACATAATAACTTTATAAAATTAAATAACAACAACAATACATCTTTAATTTTTAAAATATTTATACTAAGAATTTTTAAAAATTAGAAAAAAAAAATTTTTTAAAAAGGAAAATCAACTTGCAAAAAAATAAAACTGCCTATGTTAAATATGTATGAAACTTAGAATAATTTCAGCAAACTAACAAAATTGCCTAATGTTAAAAGACCAAAAAAAAAAAAACAATTGCAACAGCTAGTGCAGAATAAAATTCAAAGCAAATATACTTGAAATTTGTTTATCCATTCAACTTAATTTGTTATTATTTAAAAAAGATTTAAGTTGAACCAAAATTAAAACAAAGCCCGAACCAAAACATTAAAAACAAAACTTGCAAAAATTCTGCCAATGACTAATGGGCGCTACGACAGTTGCTGGTAGTGAGTGAGGCATCAATTGTCCTTCAGTAAGGCAGGGGAAACAAAAATGGGGTAGGTTTTCTTTTTGGTACAAAAGGTAGTTTTGAAAGACAAAAATGTTCCTCTTAAATTTATGGAATTTATTTGGAAATACCAACTATTTTGATGGAATTTAGATTAATTATGTTGAATTCCATAAAATGTAAATAACATAATTGAAGGGCATGTTTGTTTTCACTTATATTTTCTGTTTTTCTGTTTTTGTTTTCAAAAACAGAGAAATAGAGGGAAAATATGCGTTTGATTACATTTTGTTTTATTTTTCTATTTTTAAAATCAGAAAAATATAAACAGAAGCAGAGAAACAAGAAAATGATGTTTTTCTACGTTTTGAAAACAAATTTTATAGACAAATTTTTTTACATTAGATAATTAATATAATCTATTGACTAATAATGTATTTTTAAGGTGTATAAGAGTATTTGATCCAATAATTTAAATTTATTTTATATTTAGTTATCATTATTAAATTATTTTTTTATTATAAATCTCAACCAAACATATTTTTGTTTTTTGTTTTTTTATTACAAATGTCAATCAAACAAATTTTCGTTTTTCTTTATAAGAAAAACAAAAATACAAAAACAGGAAATAGAAATAAAAAGCAACAACAAAAAATAGAAGTAACACCAAACGGCCCCAAAGTGAATAATTATTTGTATTTCAAACATAAAAAATTAGAATCGCAAATAAAGTCCACAAAATTTAGTAGAATTCATTTGATCCAAACACTAAGTAATAGAATCAATTGTAGATAGATAAGTAGGATCTAAACCCACTTCATGAGAAATCATCCAACAAGAAAACTACAATCAATGTAATTTAGCCAAATGTCATCAATAACAAGAGGGGAACAAAATTCAAGGTGGGTTATAATAGAACATCTAATGAAAGATGTTTTCATTAGCCCATGTTCCAAAAAGATGTTTAATTTATGCCACAAATAGTACCAGAATTACCTTGAGCTAGGTGATGTAAGAGACTGTGAAAGTGTGTATAAAAGTTGGGTCCAGCATTCTTCAGCATCCTGTTCCACGTTTTGACATATACAGATATCAATGTGAGAAAAAAAAAAACCTCAATAAGTTACAATCATGTTGCTTCTTCAAGAACCTGCTGCATGAAGACACCATTGTGCAACTGACCAAATTGTGGATACTTTTTGCGCAAAACCTGTGCATAGAACATGAGTAAATATCCTTAGCAAGCAAATCAGAATATAGCAAGCTTCCTTTAACATGAAGTTTACTGATACAGGTTGAAACTGAAATGTGGGTTTTGATGCTATTTCATGGTTAGAGATTCCCCAGTGATGACAATATTTGTAAAACTTCCATCACAAAACCCCAAAAAAGCCTTTTGCCACAGTTCATATATTAGACAGACTGTTGCATGTGAAAAATAGAATGGTAAAATGAACGTATACACAGCTAATCCATAATCATACAGGAAAAACACTGAACAGTGCATTAAATTCTTTCCCAAAGGCATGTTTTTCAGATACATATTCTACTTAATAGTAAAGCACAAGTAACAAAGAAGAGCAACTAAGCATGTTCTGACAGAACTTTCTTCCATTTACATGTTAAATTCCTAAGAGCCTTTTGAAATAACAAGTATGACAGACAAGAGAAATAAACCATCCAAAACTGCATAGGTGCCACTGGTTTGACACTTTTGTCAAGCTCATTAAATAATTCTCGAGTTGCAGCTGTCAACATATGAGATGTCTGATCCACATCATTCCTTCTATCAGACGGATACCTAAACAAAATGTTTGAGCAAAAAGTTAAAGCAAACACAATTAAATAAGTATATTTCTAGATGAATTAAATGGATATTTAAAAAGAAGAGAACTCACTTAAGTAAAGCAGACTTCAGCTCTGGAACAGAATGCAGGCATTGTATTGTAGAGTTCATGTAGCAGGTGTTACCAAGATTAAACAGCCCAGCACTGTGACCCTGGTAGGAGAAACAGCAGCATAGCAGATAGTTGGTAAAGATCACCAACAAAATGTTAAAGATCAACAACAAAATGTATAATTAACATAAATCATCTGCTAGTTCCTCTTAGCTCTGAGACTCAAAATTACTATATATGACTTGTCAGTCTCATTCACCATCAGTTAGTTGACAACAAAGTGGCACAATTTGATTTTACAAGAAAACGTATGATACTCAGAATGGTTAAGAGCCTACTATAGCAGCTACTTGTTCTTCTTCAGGGAGATCTTCCATGAAAACAGGACCCTTCTCTGGGGCCTTCACAATCTCATCAGCAGTTCCCATCATCATCAATTTTTGACCCTGAAAAACCATCCAGGAAAATGGCCATAACATATCTAATACCTAGACAAAACAAGATAAGTATCGCATCAATAAAAGATCTTTTACCTGCCTCACTCCTATTGACGACCAATCAGCATCATCCTTCATTTCATAAGATGAGAGATAAAAAAGGATCATATAAAACTTTTGACATATGAAAGGGAAAAAAAACTAAAAACTAAAAAAATAAAATAAAAATACTGAGGTAACATAACCAAATAAAATCAGCTAATAACTCAGCATAGCATTGACAAACCAAAAGAAAAATGAGTTTGTCACCTTTAATAAGCCACCTTTGACCATAATCTTCTGCCTCTCAGGTGGTACTCCGGTCAAGTCATACAACTGGCACTTGAAAACATAAGGCGGCTGGCTCATGTCGATTTCCACATTTGGAAAGACTTCTTTTTGCCATTTTACACTCACTGCACCAATAAATTATAGTTAAAATATATGCGTATCACATTACTCACACTTTGAGTCAATGTAAATGAATCAATGCGACAAAGAAGGAGATAAATATTGATGTTAAGTATCAAATAAAAAAGTAACACTTTCAGTCTCTTTTATCATTGTACTGGGATTCATAATACGTCAATAAATTGAAAACTATGAGAGCACTTATATAAGGTTTATGATTCATCAAGGACAACATATGCACTTAAATTACACATTGTAAAAGAAGTAACTTAAATAACTAATCTCTTCATCCAAAAGTACTCAGTTCTTCGAATATCACATGGCCCACCAAACAAAAGACAAACTAGATGAATCTAGGAAATGTTTCAAAGACCAAAACACTTCTAACAAAAATGAACGACGTAAGTAGGCTATTTCGACCCTGAAGACTCATATCCATCTTGTAAAACCAATAATCACAGGTGACCCAGCTCGAGAAACACAACAATATGTGCTAAAATTTCTAACTTTAGCGCCCACATTAACCAACAACCACTTGATGTCACCTCCATCTACTCCGCAGAAGAAAAGAATTAAAAATAAGAAACACCAATAAAGATTTAAACAGAAGAGCTGTTGACTACCAGTAAGCATGATATTTGGTTCTCAAGTAATCGACAGAACGATAAACGTCTCGCCTTTAGGCTTGTTTTGCTTGCTTGAGTAAAGGGAAATGCCAATGGCTCCGACGCTTCTCATGGATTCTGATTTCTGATTTTAAACAAAGCAAGTCCGGATTTGGATCCGGCTCCGGAAAGAATTAATGAGACGGAAACAATTCGGGTCGTTTCACGCCTACAATTAGGGATGTCAATCCGGTGGGTCAGGTCGGGTTCGGGTTGGGTCATTTCGGATTTGGGTCATTCGGGTTAACACCTATTCGGGTTCAGGTTGGGTTCGGGTCAAGTCGATTCGGGT
>JAOXYD010000001.1:7234664-7256045 GCA_028565735.1 Pinacopodium congolense | reverse complement strand
AACCCCCAATGAGTATTTGTTAATGAATTGAATTTTTATGTCAATGATTCATACTAGATTGATAACGACGGTGACCCGAAGACCAAGGTTTGTTTCCTGAATTTCCAGATTTAATTATTTTCATTATTTTCAATTTTTAAAGCTTTTATCTCTTTAAATTTACAATTAAATCAAAACCCCCCTTTTTACTTTTGTCTTTCGATTCGTTTAACATTCATCGTAGGAATTCCTCGTGGGAACGATCTCTACTTATCCCTATCTATATTCATTTGGATAGAGTTGATTTCTTTTAAATTTGGGTGCAGGCGACAGCATCACCAATTAAACCTAATACTATAGAAGAGGCTTTAGATGATGAGAATTGGATCTTAGCTATGAATGAGGAATTAAATCAATTTGAATGAAACAAAATATGGGCTTTAGTACCTAGGCCTATAGATCATCCAATAATAGGTATTAAATGGGTATTCAAGAATAAGTTAAATGAACGAGGAAATATTGTTAGAAATAAAGTAAGATTAGTAGCTAAAGAGTATAACCAAGAAGAGAGAATATACTATGATGAAAATTTTTCCCCCGTAGCTAAATTAGAAGCCATTAGAATTTTATTTGTATTTGCATCTCATATGGGCTTTAAATTCTTTCAAAAGGATGCTAAAAGTGCATTTTTAAATGGTTTTATATAAGAAGAAGTTTATGTTGAGTAATCCCCTGGTTTTGAAAGACATAATGCATACAAACACATTTTTAAACTATCCAAAATATGGTTTAAAACAAGAACCTAAAGCATGTTATGATAGATTAAGTGTATTTTTACTTGAAAATGGTTTTAAAAAGGAAAAGTATATACAAATTTTTTTATTAAGAAGGATAAAAATTATTTGTTAATCGTTCAAATCTATGTAGGTGATATCATTTATGGCACTATTAATGAACTTTTGTGTCAAGAATTTATTAAGTGTATGAGTAGGAAGTTTAAGAGGAATATAATGGGAGAATTAAATTTCTTTTTTGGATTCCAAATCAAACAAATTAAGGATGGAATCTTCATCAACCAATCAAAGTACACAAGCGAGCTACTCAAGCGTTTTGGCATCGATCAAACGAAGCCTTTGTGCACTCTAATAAGCACATCCATAAAAATAAATAAGGATGAAGATGGTAAGGAAGTGGACAGAAAGCAATATTGAGGTATTATCAATAGTTTACAATATTTAATTTCTAATTGACCTGATATCATATTTGGTGTCTATTTGTGTGCACGCTTTCAATCTTCTCCTAAGAAATATCATTTATTAGTTGTTTAACATATTTTGCGATATTTATGTGGTACTTTGAATTTAGGACTTCAGAATCCTAGGAATGCATGTTTGGATTTAGTTGGTTATTATGATACTGATTACACGAGAAGTTTATTACATAGAAAAAGTGCATTCAATGCATATCATTTCTCAGGCAATGCATTAGTTTCATAGTTTTGTAAAAAATAGAATTTTATTGCTTTGTCTACAGCGAAAACTGAATATGTAGCTACTGGTAGTTATTGTACTCAAGTATTATGACTTAGACAATAACTTAGAGATTATGGTTTGAATCTTCATAAAATTCTATACGATGTGATAATACTAGTATTATTTGTTTAACGAAGAACTCCATTCAACATTTTAGGACTCAAAATATTGAAATTTGTTATCAATTTATTAGAGATCATGTTCTAAATAGAGATATGGAACTTGAGTTTGTCGATTCGTTGCATCAATTAGTGGATATTTTCACCAAAACGTTGTGTGAAGATCAATTTTGTACCATTAGAAAAAAAATTGGCATGATTTATAGGCATTCATTATGAAATCTTATGCCTTTTATATTGATTCCAAAAAGGGGGAGATGATGTGATATTATATTCTTTATTTATTTACCTTATTCATGGTTTGAGGAGGAGCTGGTTATCTTGAATTCTTGAATTCTTGTTTGATTTAAGGGGAGTCTTGATCATATTTTTTTTTGGTTTTAATATCACATAGTTTTGTCACCACAAAAAAGGGGGAGATTGTTGAACCAAAGGAGGTTCTACCTTATTTTAATGATGACAAAAACATCTTTATTACTAATGTTTTTGTTTAAGTGTATTATAAGGATAGGCACCTTGAAATTAAATTTAAATTACATTAGATAAAATTCTTGGAGTTTATCAAGTGTTGATGAGGGTTACATGAAGCAAAGACTTTAATAGTAACTGCCATTTAAAGAATATTGATCGACCAAATGAAGAAGGAAAGGTTATCGATCAACCGAATGAGGAAAAGCAAATGGTTGATCGGCCGAATGAGAAGATTACATATCAAAAGATGAAGAATAGACATATTTTGCAACAATAATAAGCCTTAATGAAGAAGATGAATATTGGAGATATAGTGCAGCAACTAATTGATCATAATTAACACTATAAATTGGTGAATTAGCAAGAGAGAAACAATCAACAAGTTACATTGAGAAATTCTAAGTCATTTTGTGTGTATTGAGAAGTGTTTTAAGCCTTTTATTGTCTTTTGTGTGAAGTAAAGTCTTGTAAGTTTTGTTATTAGGCTGCTATTGAGCATTGGGTCCCTTTTACTCACTAAGGTCTTGAAATTATGAGGTTATTCTTAAGCCTTCAAAAAGAACGTGAAAATGTTATTCTTGAGTCTTAGAAAAACAACAAAAGAGGGTTACCCTTGAGCCTTAAAAGGAGTTTGTAAGTTAGAATATTGTAAATTTTCATTTGTATTTATTCTTATTCAATATTAAAAACTTATTTCATCTTATTTGTGCATTTCAATATTTTTGTCTAGCTTCTGCAATGTATATAAAGCATTTTTTTTATTTGTATACAATTTGTTATCACCTAATTCAACTCCCTCTTAGGCCCCATATAAGGAAACTGTCTTTAACATCCATTTAAAATTCTTAAAAAAGTATACAATCATCCAAATTGAATAAATCAATTATTTAATAAATTCTAAAAATTAACAAACTCAAGTTTTACAAGCTCAGAAATTTCAAACTCGAAATGAACTAATTACAAACTCAATATCAATATAACTCTCCCTAAGTTAATTAAAAATCAATATTCCCCCTAAATTCATGCATTGTATTTATGAAAGACATAACATCACATATAATTCTCTCTCCCCCTTTTTAGAAAGCATCATAATGCAAGAATTTATCAAGAACATCCAAACTTATGAAGATATTGAAATTGATGAAAACTAAGGGTCAAATTCGATTTCCAAAGCTTAAATCACTTAGGTCCCCCCCCCCCAAGTTTATGCATTAAGAGTTATTCAAAAACACAACAATATAAGAATCCAAAATATTACCAAAGTTTTTTTCAAATATTAAATAAATTAAACTAAAATAAACCTTTTACAAAAGAAACTATCTAACAAAAGCAAGCACCAAGGCTTAAAAAGCAAATTACAAACTAGAACTAACTGGAAACTAAGAATCATAAACTTATATCCCACTGCGCTTTCTAATCATTCTTTGAAGAAAAATGAAATATTAAACTCAATGAGATTGTCAAATATCATCAATGCTTCAAAACTCATTTCAAAAACATAAATGCTATCGATATCATCACATCTTGCAAAATTCATGCATTTTTAAGAAATTCAAACCCCCAAGTAAAACATAATATAGCACCAAACAATTTTCAAGTTCAAAGGCACCAAATTTATCAACTCTTCCTTTTATCAAGCTAATAAAGTAAAAATGTTTAAGCCTATAATCGACCAAAATTCTCAACATCATTGCAATTCATTAACATGAATTATCCAAAATCTAAATGTCATATGCAAGTGATGAACCATTCAAATTCAAAAGATGCCATCATATCTTAGGGAATCTAATCACTATGAAATTCCTTCAATATTACATTCATAATTAAGGATGTAAAAGATGTCTAGTATCAAACAGTCTAATGGATTATTAAACTTTTCAAAAAAAAATTTAAAACCAAAGGTTACATAAGAAAAATTCATCTAAAACTTCAAAATTGTTTATAAAACCAAAGATTACATAGGAGAAATTCATCAAAAACATTAAAAACCAAGTTTTATCAAAATTATTAATCCTTTCATTAGTAAAGTCCTTCACTTTTTATAAAAAAATCAAAGCTCCCCCTCAATAAAAGCAATAATTTTTCTTTCATTTAGAAAAGAAAATGCAAATGCAAATTTCTAAGAAAATGATAGTGAGGGATGTCATAAATTCACGTAAAGTTAAAAGAATCAACATCTATTTTCCAAGGGCATCACAATGTTACATTTTCGAAACATCTCAAAGTTCTATAATTTTTCTCCAAAGGCATACATATACATAATTTTTTATTTTTTAACTATGTAAAATCTAGTCATGTAGAATTAACACATCTATGAAGCTTTCAAATAATCAAGCATCATTCAAATAATTTCAAGGAAAGAAGTACAGAGGTCTTATTCTAAAGGCATTACATTAAAACAATCTTCCTTAATATCAAGGATCATGTAGAAAACATAGTATACTTAAAATGAAGGTATGCCTCCCTTGTTCATATGTCAACAATTTCTTCTATTCCTTAGTTAAATAATAAATGCAAAAGATCCATTTTAAAGTTTCATGTTTCAAAAAAAGTCTATCTTACCCCTTAATTATTTTTTCTAAAGTACTAATTTTAATGTTTACAAATGGTGAAATTTGACTCTAAATGTTTGTGAAATAATTCAAATTTCCCCATTAACCCTAACTTTAATAAGGTTAATATTAACTCTATACATGTGGCATGCCAATATGACATAGTGGGTCCTATATTATTATTGATATGACCTTTTTAAAAAAAATTAAAATATAGAAAAGTAAAAAAGATTACATAGACCTAAATCCTATGCCAACTTCAATTACTCAAATACCTAATTTCCTTAAATACAAAAATCCCAATCTGATAACTAAGTGTTCCATATCAGTTAAACTAGGTAGAGACTAGTAGTAACATTGTGATCGGTGGCAATGAAAAGAGTTAAACATGACAAGAAGATGCTAGAAAGAGTTAAATGTAATGAGAGGCTATCAAAAAGAGTTGGCCTTTAGAATTCTAAGCAAGTAAGATATTTTTTTTTTAGATTTGTAGTTCGCTTTAACATTTACCATTGACCACCAAACATAGTATATTTTACACATTTGTGTTCCATTTATTGTTATGTAGCTATTTTTCTTAAATGATTAGTTCATGTTAGAAGCTCTTAGCTAGTCTAGTTTTCATTTTTATAAGAAGATGCATCCTAATTTTAAAGTTAGATGTGGATAAAGTTCAATTATATTTGTGCTCTTACAGGGTATTACAAGAAGACTTTTGAAAGCAACACTTTAAGAAGTAAAAAATAATGAGAAACAAGGTATTCAGACTTAAACAAGATTGATCATGGTGTAAGGAGATATTTTCATGATGACACAACAATTATAGTTTTGTTTCTTGATTCACATCTAATCAATAGCAACTCTTTCCATGGTCCCATTGACAGAGATTAGCTTATTTATGCACTTATATCTGGCCCTCGTCATGGTCTGTTGTAAGGAATTAAAGGTCCAATAATGAGAATAAAGTCCAAACACATGATGGGAGCTTTACAAGGCTTGACCATAGAGATGTAAGGAAAGGAAGCTGTTTTAGAAGTTTCAAGTGCATTTCCAAGATTAATAACTTATCTATATGTTATTGAAGATTGGAGATGCTTTGGACATAAAGAAAAGTGTTTGGAGAGTTTAATAAAATATTTTACCCTTAGGATTCGAGGACAGATAGCAGATAAGCAATTGAAGAGAATAGCACTATCCTATTCCCTTTTACAAGTGTTATCATACTCCTTGCAAAGTCATAAGTTAAATGGCACTATTTTAACCCTCTATTAAGTGTTATTTTACTTTAGAAAATTTTGTAATGTGATGATTTTTTATATGTAAAATGTCAAATCTATCCCTAAGGAAAATTGAAGATTTATTGATGTTGTAACCTTCAAACTTGAGAAAAGCATATTGTTAAAATGAATCAAACTTTAGTGTTATTCTTCTTTAGGAAAATTTCCTCGTTGTTTTTTTTAAGAACTCCAATATGCTCTTATCAAGGCAACTTATGCCGATTAAATACTTCATAGTTTAGGTTCTAATCAACAAGTTTGATTAGAGTCAAATTTTCTTCTTATTTAATTTAGAGATGGCCTTAAGGTTCTCCTTCACATAATCAGGTTTTATGCTACTTGCTCCTAAGGTTCTCATTATTTGATGTCAAAACTTTGGTTTTTTGAAATCAGGTGTTATTTATACTTCTCTTTTTGTTTCAACTATTTTGCTTTACAATCTTATGTTTCCATTCATCTTATTTCAGTTTATGGTCTTAATTATATATTAAGTTGTGTGCATTTTTTATTCTATTTTATTTTGTATTTTGTATGAATATACATAATTAAAAAATTAAAAAAACAAAAGAAAGTGTAACTATAACCATCAAATATTGTACTAAAATATTTTTTTTCAAGTATTATTTGGTCTTCTTATCATTGCCTAAATTAAGGAAAATGCAATTCAAATTGAGATCCATTCATTCACAATTTTCTTCAACAAGTTTCTATTTTCTTTTTTCCCATTATTTTTTTCTTCAATTTCATTTATTTTTTATTCATCAATTTCTTGTTTTATTCGTACCTCTTTTCTTTTAATTCCTTTATGTCTCCAATTTTATTTGCTATTATTGTACTTCTTATTCAAATGTTTAATTGTTATTTTTATAGGACTATTGATTAAGTTCTTTTTAAAGAATTTTCAATGGGAGATTTTAGTCTTAAAAGGCAATAATGGTGAGCATAGCATTGAAAGAAGCCAAATTTGAGTAAAACACAAGTGACTAAGCATCATATTGAGTGTGAACAAGTGAGGAAGGATTTAAGATAAACAAATTTAGTTTTATAACTAGCTTATTTTTCATTCATAAACTTAAAGATAAGTAGTGGTGAAGATAAAGAAGTAGATCTTAAGCTATTTATGAAGGTCGTCTAAGAAAAATTTAAAGCTCTTAGCATAAGGTTAGGTAGCGTGGATGTATCCTTTAAAAAGCCTACTTTGTGAAAGAAGAATGGGAGAGGTCTAGTTATGAAAAGGTTAGATAAAGTAGAGGTTTAAAGATTTTTATGAAATAAGATAGTAATTTGGGGAGCATCATGATGGCGATTCCTACCTATCTCTAGCCACGAATACAGAAATTTGTATCAGAAGTTCCAAGGATTGGTACAAGGTTCTAAAAGTATGGAGGATTATTACTAAAGATACTCATGAATAGTGCTAATTTAGGGGAGGACCAAGATGCTACCATGGTAGGGTTTATTAACAATTTACACAAAGAGATAGCTAATGTAGTTGAACTACAACTTTATATAGAGATGAAAGATTTGTTAC
The DNA here is from genome assembly GCA_028565735.1 of Pinacopodium congolense. Classification (NCBI taxonomy): domain Eukaryota; kingdom Viridiplantae; phylum Streptophyta; class Magnoliopsida; order Malpighiales; family Erythroxylaceae; genus Pinacopodium; species Pinacopodium congolense. The sequence continues at coordinate 7,248,584 of JAOXYD010000001.1, read as the reverse complement.
ACAAGGCTACCAAGGTGGAGAAGTAAATAAAATCCAAATTTTCTTCCAAATATGATTTGGCTTCTTCATAGAAATTAAATTGGAAGATCAATAAACCAACCTTTGAACTTAAAGAGGATGCAAAGATTAAAAAAGTCAATACTTAGTCCAAAGGTAAATTCAAAACTAAATCCTCTTTTAAGCCATATGATGTTAAATGTTTCAAGTTCAAAGGATTTGGACATATTGCTTCTCAATGTCCAAACATGAGGGCTATGATTATAAGGGATAATGGTGGCATGGAAATCGTTAGTTTAATTGATGATTAAATGCCATTATTAGAGGATTGTAGTGACATAAAGGTTAAGGAACCCATACATAGAGAGATGTTGTTCACTAGGCATACTCTCAATATTCATCCTAAAGAAGATAATGATGAGGTTGAAGCGTGAGCACATTTTTCACAATTGTTGCCATGTAAATAACAAGGTATACATAAGTGTGGATTGCTAAGCCAGTAATAAAATCATTATAAAGCATTGAGCTAATATATAGCAAAAAAAGTGAACAATATGCAAAGCAAGCCAACAAGGATGAGTAAAGATTTTCTTTGAACTTGATGATTGCGTTTGGATTCATATGTAAAAGAAGAGGTTTCCTACATAAAAGAAATTTAATTTAAACCCTTGATGAGATAAACCTTTTCAAGTATTAGAGAGAATCAACAAAAATAGTTACAAGTTAGATTTTCCCATCAAATATGGTAACATGAATGCCACTTTTATTATTATTGATTTTTCATTATATGATGCAAGTGATTTAAGGGAGAATCCTTTCAAAGAGGAAGGAATGATGGAGATCATCTTATGTGTGCACCTATGTCTAGCCATTGTCATGATCTGTTTCAAGGAATAAGAATGAAGTTTAAACGTATAAAAGAATCTTTATAAGGGTTAATCACAGAGATGCAAGGAAAGGAAACTATTTTATAAGCTTTTGATGCATTGTCAAGATTAGCAACTTACTTACATCTTCTTAAAGATGGAAAGTTCTATAGACATAAAGAGCAACACTTAGAGAGTTTAATATAGCCTAGTATTCTTTAAATTCAAAGAGTCATATACAAGGAAGATGTTTTAGTAAGAAGATAAAAGATAAATGACTAAAGAGAACAATGATGTGTTATTCCCCTTGTAGGCTTTGTTCTATTCCTTGGAAAGTTAGAAGTTAAATGAACCAATTAAATGATGCTATTTTACCCCTTTATTAAATACTATTTTACTTTTAGAAAATGTGTGATGTGATGAGTATTTTGATTGTAAAATAAAAAAAATTCCTAGGAAAAAAATTAGGATTTATTTATTTAGTGGCTATTAAACTTGGGACAAGCATATTTTTTAAATTGGTCAAACTTGAGCATTATTCCTTTTTAAGAGAATTTCCTCTTTGTTGTTTCTTAAGAACTCCATTATGATCTTATCAATGTAACTTGTGTGCTTAAATCCTTCATAGCTTAGGTTCTAATTAATAAGTTTGATTGGGGTCAACTTTGCTTCTTGCTTGATTTTAAAGAAAATTCTAAGGTTCTCTTCTATGTAATCAAGTTTTAGGTTGTTTTTACCTAAGGTTCACATTACATTACCCTTACTTTCAATCAAAGGAGGTAACGATATCTCTAAAAATGTTAAAACTTTTCCAAGAAGTTTTGGAACATATATAGCACTCTATTCTCCATTCTATCTCTTGTATTTAGAAATGATTTTTTTATATATAAAAGAACAAAAGTTTCCCTTTATCGTTTCTCTTAGTTCTAAGTTGTATATATTTCTCCTATGATCCTTAAAAATTACATTAGTAATTTCATACAAAAATTCCATAGGTAGTAATGTTAATAATGATGAATGACGCAAGGAAAGCTTATGACTATTAGTCTTATTGCTGACAAACACTTGATGATGTACAAGTAATAACATTTAAGGAGTATTACTATATTACTTGACATGGAAACACCTAGTTACTTAAAATTCTTTCTCATTGAATTTAAAAATCAAGCACATGAAACATCAGTTTAAACTAAGGACTTAATATGTTAATCTGTTTACTTTTTTAGAAGATCCACTTATACTTAATAATAATACCAACTTTGACTATTGACTATAAAGTTGCAAGTTGTGAAAATTGTTATAAATTTCAGCTATTGTAACTCTAGTTTAGTTAAGGAATTTTATGACAATTTGCTTTAGCTAAAGTACACCATCAGCTTCATACTTTCATATTAAGAAGATTCCATAAACTTACTTCAAAATGATGTACATGTGAAAGTCTTTTTCTTATTGAAACATATCATAAATATATGTCCATATGACCTTTTTATTGCTAAATGAATATGAATAAATTCAAGTTAGGTAATTCTAATTCATAAATAAATATTAAACAAATATTAATTTGCTGTTTCACTTTATTCCCCCACTTCTTCAATCTAATATCCATGCATTTCAAATATAGGAAGCCTCAAACTTTAAACCACTTTTCTATATCAAACAATTATATTAGATTAACAAAGCAAAGCTAGGAGTAATTTATTGTAGCATTCACATCATACAATTTCTTTATCGTACACAATAAAAGTATACGACAAATTTTCCTCAAGCTTTACAGATCCCATGAAAAAAAATGACTAAACTTGAGATGTTACTAAGGAATCTTCTTAAAAATGACATTTCCCTTCATCTACTTATGATTCAATTTGAGATGTTAGTCTTAAATAGTTTATAATTTAAAATTCTTTTGCGAAAATGAGGGAGCTTAAACAAATGGAAATATATATAGGTAAACTATTTCTATAATACTCTCCATATCTTACTCACGGCCAAAAAGCATACAAAAAGACCTATAGAAGTATAAATTAAAATATGGTAATACTACACAACCCCCAATTGGCCCCCCTCATGGCCTCCTTACAAAGTTATTATATAATCTATACAACCTCTATAGACAGGATACATACAACACAACAACACAATTCATACATTAAAGCTTTTTTTTAGTGTATTGTAATGTAAGAGAATGTATTGAAACATTATTGGAATTGGAAAAACGGAGAAAAATGAAAAGACCCTAGATTAATAATACTTCAATTTCATTTTAGGCTGGGACAAACTCTACAGAAACAACCATAAGCTAGATTAGTACTAAGGTGACAACAACATATGCTACATTTAGTATACATAAAATCGAAAGAAGCATATTTAAATGGTTCCTAGAAACCATAAATATTAAATTCATTGTGCCAAGCACAAAAGTTATACCTATTACATACTTTAAAAAATGAGAAAAGTTACCAGAGAAAGTGGAACATTCACTCGCATTTAACTCTTTCCAACTGTCTTTTGCCACGTGTAACTTTCCCTAGTAGCCCTTAATTATGACTAGCTCTTTTTTGTTGCCAGTCTCAACATGGTTGCCAGATATCGAACACTTAGTCACTAGATAGGAATTTAGATATTTGTAATTTAGGGATTTATGCATTTAGAGGAACTAGAGACTTGGGTAATTGAAATTGTGTTAGGTCTAGGTTTAGGTCAGGTTTGAATAATTTCTTTAAGTTTCTATTTTATTAATTTTAAAAAATATACACATCAATAATAATACAAGACCTATTATGCTACACTAACATGTTATGTATGGAGAGTTAACATTAATCTTAACGATATTAATAAGATAATTTTCACGATTTTATAAATAATAGGAAGAAAATAGTATTATTTTACAAATACAAAAGAATAAAGTAATACTTTAAAAAATATTAAAATACAAATAAAAAAAATTTTGCACGATAAAATAAAGTGAATTTTTGTCATTCGTAATTGCACGCTACATTCTTGATGTGCCCCCTCTTTAAGTTAATCAAATTCATGTACAAGTATAGGCCTATCATAACTAAAAGTGAATAGTATAACCTCATTGCAAATGGTGATTTTAAGAATCGTTTGATTCAACTTTTCGTTTTCATTTTCTATTTTTGTGTATTTTTCTTAATAAATGGAACATATTTGTGATCAAAACATTAAGTAAAAGAATTATATTTACTTATTTCAAAAATTATCTTCATGGTTTCAAAGTTATTAAAAACACATTTAAGATCTTCAAAATATTTTTAAAACTCTTCTATTAATTTCTTTTGTAAAATTTTAATAAATTTTATTATTAAAAATTAAATCTTAAGAGTCAACTATAAATCAATCAATTTCAATAATTCAATAAAAGGTTAAATTTCATATTTCCAATATCATAATAAGTTTTTTAAAATATAATTTTAAATTATAACAGTGAATTTTAGAGTAACTCTAATTTTCCCAACAAAAAAAAAAATTTAGAGTAACTCTTTTTAGGCAATTAAGTTGTACGGCTGGTGACCGTAACTTCTCATAACTATGGATAATTGGCAAGCGTAATCTTCCACTTTAGATTCATCCGAGCATAAGATTCCCCTTCTTTTCTGAAGTTATGTCTTGAGGATGTCGTCTAGTCAACTATCACAGATTTTAAACGCCTTTGCCATTTTTGTTCAAATGTTTACGACCAACGTGCTTCAAGCGTAGAAGAAAATGGAAACATGGATACAAAAAAGGCTGCGGTACCCTGACCACCCTAATAAATCCAAGGGCGAATACACGGCATGCTAGGGGAATTCTCCAAAAGGAGGGATTTTGATCTCTTCTCCAACATTGACAAAGAAGGTCCTTAAACCGCTAATATACACATCTCTTTCTTTCATCAATAAATGCTGGGACGACACAAAAAAAAGCTGACAAAAAATGTTACTCCATGTAGTGCTTCGATGGTCGCTTAATTTCTTGCAAATCAATCCCCAACATTCCAATTTAGTTGGCCCTTCTTGAGGATGAATCAGACTTCTCAGCCAGATAGTGCTCGAGCATATCCTCTTCATCATCTGCTATTATATACATGATACAAAATAATGCTCTGATCAGTTTTTCATGTGATCATTCTTTAAAATCCGACTTGTTTATTCTAAGAAAACAAGAGCATAGTATGCAAATTAGGAGAGTGAATGTGTCACCTTCAAAATCATCATCAAAATCAATATCTTCATCCTCTTCCTCTTCAGATCCTTCATTGACTGGGGCTGCACCTTTCTGTGAAAGAAACCAATATTACTTTCTATTACTCTACATAAGCTGCAATCCCTTTACTTCTGTTGAGAACATTATACCCATTTTAAGAATAGTATCAAGTCCTAGACATAGATCCTTAATTCTTACATAACTTTGACGGGGGAGGGACAGTCCAGGGGAAAAAAACAAAACATACCGCTCTGCCACTTTCAAACCATTGTCTGCCTGTAAGTTTTTTCTCCTTGGGGGCTGTAAGTGCAGATTCAGGTATCAACCTGAAAATTGGTGGAAATCATCAAATTAAAGAGTGAAGACTCGTCAGTATCATTATATATTTGAAGTCACGAGTTACAAGAAGTTATCAAATATGGCATGATGACAACAAAACCAGAATATCTGGAAACAAACTGAGGTTCCATGCAAGCATTCATAATGTAAACCTTACTTGGCTCTTTCAAGTGCCAATTCTGCTTCAAATCTCTCTCTCCATGCTAGAAAAGTTTCAACAGTAACAGGTTCTCCATGTGGTATTATTACCTGTCCAACAATGGAAATAGAGCCTTTATAAACTTAATTATGACATTATGGCACATGACATTATGGCAGACATATAGAACTTCAATGCAAAGTGACCTGGCTAACTGTCGGGTCCTGCAGGGTCAACAATACACTTGACAGTAATTAGAATATGAACACCAAACAAGAACTCAAAAACAATTCAAGGAATCTATACCTCATCTTTTACTGCCTCTTCAGCTTGCACAATGTCATTACTTTCCTGGCCATAACTTTCAGATAACCATTCTTTAGCTGATGTTACTAGAGTGTAGATCATAGCCATGCCAAGATTTTCAGATGCCTGCAAGACATAATTATTTGGAATAAAAAAATCTTAGTGAACAAATGACCCACAATTATCTTTTTTAGGTTATTAAATATCTTATATTAGGAACTTGGACTCCAAGCACCATTACTTTGCTGCGTTTATTATACTTGCACCATAAGAAAGATCTAAGTAATCTTATTTATTATACTTCTGTAACAGGTTTCAAGGGTCTTTGAACTTCATTATATTAGATAATCAAGGAGAATGGAAGACCTCATGTGATTACCTCTTGCTCAAGTTTTTCCTTCAAAGCTTTAAGATCAACTACTTGTATACCACGTATACTGACAGAGAAAGGAAAATAAGGGGGAACAAGTCAGAAAATATTTAACATGGTTCACCTATATGCGCCATTCACATTTTCTCAATATCAGTAGATAGTGATTTGAGCCACAATGCAAAGAAAAAGCCAACTCTTGCAACACACAAAAGATCAGCTGCACATTGAACATAGAAGCCAAGGTCACAGTTAAGCATCATTGGTAAATAAAAAATATTCTTGTTGCATACTTTTCTAAACTATTGAGCAAGGCAGTACTATAGAAGGGTAGCTTTAGCATCATGATATGCATAAGAATGACCAAACCTTTTCACATTCAAAAATGGAGGTTCATCTGGATACTTTTCTGTGTGTGAGAAAACCAGCGCCAACTCAACTGCACAAATTTTTAGAAAAAAGGCTTAGGCAACAATGAGTTTAGAAGTACAAAGAGTCAGTTTAAAGCTCCAAAGGAGTAAAACACATTGTTTATGGGGTTATATCATTCAGGGGGAAAAATGAGGGCATTTTTAAGGCAAAAGAAAAATTACCTGGAACGTTTGATGACTCATCCGCATCAGCATCCTATTGAACATGTAGGAATTTAGTTACAAAAGGTACAGAGACTCTTGCCAAACACATAGCACGTAATGGATCAGGAAAGAGGTCATATAGTTCAATACTGAAACTTCAAAGGGGAAAAAAACACAAATAAATGGATCTAAGCTTTTTCAAACTACAGAAGTTGAGATCTGCTTTCAGCTAAAGATGAAGAACAGGCAATACATGGCATATACAGCTAATGTTATTTCAGTCCAATCCATTACTTCTCTATTATGTTTTGGGGATCACTCAACAATATCACAATGGAGTACCCTGGAAATTGGTAAAATGCAATCTATACTAAGTCAACATTGTTATACATGCCATTGATGACAGGACAGCTGAAGTGAAATAAAAAAGCAACTTCATCAAAATGAATATGAACATCACACATTTTTCTCCTTAAACATTAAAAATCAATTCTTGTGAAAAGGTAGAATATTCTATCAACAGTTAATGGCACTACAATGCATCATGCAAGGGTTTGATGAATGCAAAGGTGGAATATTCTATTTTGGAAGTAACAAAGACTAAGTAAATAAGCAAAGTGAACCTGGGGGGTTACTGTAACTTGGAAACACCGATTTGAAGTATTTAGTCCACTCTCACTGGAATGAATTTCTGGGGTGAAAACAAAGGTATTGCCAGATTACCTATCACCCACTAACAACCCGGAATACAGTACCCATTCCAATCACAGGACTTTGAAACATTAGATACCTTTGAAATCATCCATAAGTATAGCTTCCAATGCTTCAATTTCCATCGCCTGCTCCTGTCCGTAGTCTGCCCACATAGTTCAAGACATAATAACATAACTGACAACATGAAACCAATCATAAAATAGTATCAACTCAAGGAAAATGCAACATTTCAAACCACACTTTTAAACTGTATACAAGCTATATTCAGACAAATCTACTAGGTCGCAGAAAGCTCATGTTCTAATTGAACAAAGCTTTGCCAATATCACTCACACGTTTGTTTCAATTGTTACTTAAAGCGAGCAATCTTTAATCACCGAAAATTCAAAAATCCATCCGAATAACGACAAAAGATTCTCCTTTTAAGTTCAAGGTGCTCGCCATTTCCACTAAAGTTGATAAATCTCCCAATAAAGTGTAGCAATATCAGCGAAAAACACACAAAGAACCTGATTAACTCCTTAAATATCCATAAATGGAAAAAGAAGACAAAAACATATAGATAAAATCAATACTGACCCATCGGAAATTAAATTGAAAACTACAATCAACGTTATTACGATCTTAATCTCTCTCTATCTCGTCCTCCTGGGCTTGTCTACTTCTGATCGAGGTCTCTCACTCCAAGCTACATAAAACCTAAGCAAGCTTAAGAGAAACGCAGCGTTTGGTTTCTTAATATCATCGGGAGTTTGCGCTAGCATAATTTCAAAATTATTAGATAAATTTCTAAAATTTTAAATTATTTTCATTTATTAGTCTTTTGTTATTTTTGTTCTATATAAATTAATAGAATTCTAACTAAGTATGTTTATGTAGTACATTTAGGATATATGACACTCTCATATTAACACTATATTAGTTTATGTCCAACAAAGATAATTGAAGATTAATAGGTAAAAGTAATTAATATTTTAAAAACATATTTGATAATTTATTAAACTACAAAGATCTAATTAACAATTTATTAAACTACGGAAACTTTGGATGATTTTAATACTAACTAGTGTATTATTTTAATAATTAAAATAAAAATTGTAATAACTAAATAATTAGGTCTTTTAAATATTTTGTCTTCTTAATAAAATATAAGAATTCTAAATTATATTTAAAAAATTAAATAAATTATAAAAACATTTTTATTTTTACAAATTCAATATTTATAACATTACATACATGTGAAAGCAGGATAAATGTACTTATCATGCAAAAAATATGGTAATAATTGCTTTAAGTTAATAAAATTTTTATAATAATGATAATAATTTGATTTAGATATGATTTTGTATGACTTGAACTTAAATGAATTTTTTATATTTAGATTTGATTGAATAAAAATACAATAGATTGGAATTTATTTTAATTTAAAATTTCACTTAAAATAGTGAGAGGTATTTCCAAAATTTGATATATAAACTTTTTGGCCCCATTCAAAACTTTATAAGAAATACAAAAACACTTTCATAAAAAGAAATGAAAAAAATATTTCTTTAAAATAAAAAAATTGATTCAGTTATGTTTAAATTTTTTTTAAAATATAATATTATTATTAAATTTAAATTTATTTAAACACAATTTAAATTATTAATTTTTAATCAAAATCAAAATAATTTATTATTATCTGTAATTAAAAAGAATTAAGAGACTGTGTAAGAAAGGGGCTTTCTTATTCTATCCAAACGACATCTTATTCGATTTGTATGTAATGTAGGATTATTATCTGCCAATGTGACAGTGTCACGTCTCTTAAATGACGTGAACATGACTAATTAGCATTCTATTAATCAATATAGAATAAATATAACAAAAGATTAACAGTTGAAAATAATTTGAAATCTTAGCGACATATTTTTAAAGTTATTAAGACTTAATTGATATTTACTAAATATAAGAACCTTGAATAATTTTACATTTATAAATATAATATAAAGGCATTTGATATTATTTTTATTATATTTAATATTTAATATTTTTATTTATACTTTTTAAAGAAAAATAAAAATATATTTTATTGAGATTTGTAATAAGAAATAAAATAAAAAAAATTTTAGTTGAGATTTATCATAAAAAACTAATTTAGTGACGATAATCAAATACGAAATAAATTTAAACTTTTAGATCAAAACACTCTCCTATACTTTAAATATATATATATATATATATTAATAGATTTTATTCATTATTTATTGTAAAAAATCTGTTTACAAAAGTTGTTTATTAAGAAAAGGAAACTAGTTTTTCTATTTATAATTGTTTATTTCTATTTTTGTAAATTTATAAGATGTTCTTACAAATAGAAATAAAACAAATTGGTTTATATTATTGATTTTTGTGTTTAAAAATAAAAATAAAAAATAAAAACAATACCAAATAAGACCTTAATAAAAATAGAAAATTTTATAATAAGGCCTTAATAAATAGGTTTCTCTTGTTCAATGAATTGATTGTCATCTTAGTGGTGCTCTTTGTTTGCTTAGGATTGTTGCTTATCTAGTCATTATCTTTTAAACTAGTATCTAATTTTACTTGTTTTTCATTCTTAGAATTGTTTGCTTTGATTTCTTTTATACATTGTTTTTCATTCTTAGAGTTGTTTGCTTTGATTTCTTTTATGCACTTCCCATTTGTCTTCATCCAAATTTCATGTTTTAGTTCCTTTAGATTTATCAACTAATTAATTATGATTGTTCTGTACTTAAATCATTTTCAGATATTTAGTAATAATGCTAGGATGGGGTATGACACATTAGTATGGATGCAAACCTATTTAGATGGCAAAACTAATACCTACGATTATAAGAAGAGTCGAAGTATTAAAGAATTTTATGTTATGTAAATCTTGACGTTATTTGCTTAAATCTATATGTCTCCTTCCTTCATATCCTCTACATTCTTAATCGAATCAATCCTAGCTTCATATTTGGAGTGAAAATGCCTGTAAACATTAAATTTCTTCTAAAAAGCTTGCCTATCTTTAAATAGTTGTCATATTTCCTTTTTTTCTTACAACTAAAAAGAGGAATGACAGATTTAGAAAAGAAGAAATAGAAAAGGCTAAGTACGGTTATTTAAAGTAGAAAACATGACTTGGATAGGATAAACTCTCAATGATTGATGTTGAAAGGGAAGAAGAATGTGGAATTTGCATGGAGATCAACAACAACGTTGTCTTACCTTATTGCAGCTATTCTTTTTGTTTCAAGTAATTTCAAGATTGATAAGGTTTCTACTTTTTCTATCCAAGGTAGGAAGATTTTTATTTGTTATTAGGACAACAATATACATATTCTTTAGTATCTAATGGGATTAGTTACGTCTAGACAAGCATAATTTCTTAAATGAGATAGATTAAATGTAATTTGAAAGAGCTAAGAATAATGTGTAGGAAATCACCTAAATTGTTCTAAGTAATGATAAGCTATACAAAGAAGAAAAAGGGAAAGAAAGCAAAGAACAATAAAAAAGATAAGAGTAGTTTCTAAGGCTTCACTCCTAAATCTACAAAGTTTAATCTTTTAAAATTTCAATTTGTAGGTAAAATTCAAGTACCGTAAGCTAAATTGTGAACAATAATATAGTGAATTTTAATTGCTTTAGTCAATAATTAATCAGTTTTATTGAGAAAATTCACCCTTGAAAAGTAATAAATATATTCCATTAAAGTTGTCTTCTTTTCCATTTTTAGTGTATTCATGATTTACTATATTTAAGTGCTTTGTATATGGCAATGATTGCTACACGTCTTGGTTGGACCTTCATTGAACTTTATGATTGTACAGGCAATTGAAATTGGAAATGAAACAAAAACATGGAACAATTTTGTAAGAATTTGAATTCTCCTCCCTAATTTAGTTTCCAAATACCACATCAAACTTTTATAGTCAATATATTAAATATTTAATGGCATTAGTATAAGAATGTATGAATTGATTGTGATAACAAGGCTCTAAATCAGTACATCCCTTACAAATGTGAACATTTGCTTATTTGAATGCCCTTGATAAGGAGTTATTCTTGTATATATGTCAATTATAATGAGGAGATTGGCTTTTGGTTTCTAGATTTTATTGTTTGGATGTACTTAACTCTCTCTAGTAATTTAGAAGGAATGAAATGTTTCATGCAAGTCCCTTTTTATTTTGCTTTTTATGCCCCTATTTTATATAAATATGTGATCCATTTTTAGCAGAACTATGTTCAATTATTTATATCCTTGGGTTTGTTCCTATTCTTTACAATTCCACTATTTTAGCAAATTCATCCTAGTCTAATCAAGCCACAAATAAATTTTGCTCAAAAGTTTGGGATTCATGTGTAACTACATCTTCTTCTTTTTTTGTGTAAATTTTCCTTATTAATACCAAATTGACATATCTCTAGTAGTTAAAAATTGATTCAAATGAATTTACAAATTAAAAGATTGACGAGTTAAGAACCATGTGTTTATTTAAGATGTATCATTAACTTAAATGTCATCATCATTTTGAATTCAAATAGATGAAGAGTTTCTTTTGTATATTGAAACTATTACTGTAATGGTACAAACATGTGTATTTATATTGTTAATGTATACGGATATAATTGATGCAACGTACTATCTATTAAATAATATAAAGTAATTTCTTTTATTATATCTTTAAAGCTGACTCCAAAAGGTTTAAATATCATTGTTACATTAATGAACTCATTACCATAATAGATAATTTAAATAGACACTTAAAGACAAGTCTAACATAAAAAAGAGAAAGTAATGGCTTGTCACATATATCAATTCAAAAGATGATCGATTGTCACATTTACATTGTTTTCCATAATATGGTTAACATTTGATCACAAATGTATAAAGTAATAATGCCAAGTGGGTGATCTGCCACTATGTTTAAAAGTTTTTAACTTGGTTTTCTTATAGTCATCTTCCTTTGAACCATGTTTACATTAAGAGGCTGCTTTATTTGTCATAACATCAACCATAACACTCTCTTTTTTAACAAGACAGTTTACAATATTTTAAGCAAAGATGCTTATAGTATGTTGTGTAGTTATGCTAATCATTTATGATATAGTAATGTTGTCTACTTATGATGCAGTTGGTTAACTATCTATAATCTAGTTATGCTGGATGTTCTTGAATTATGCCTAATCTTTTTACACTTATTGTAATTGACAAAAGAAATTTGACTTGCCTTGCCCTCACTATATTCACTATCTCTCTTCATTTTTATGTCACCCTATCCTCTTCTTATGGGTAAGAGGATATATGAACTGACCATTTTATTCTTTAAGTACTGGCAAAAATTGCTCACCAAACACTGGATTTAAAGGTTTCTAGTGGCATCTCAAGTATGCCTCCATGTAGTAGTATGTATAAACATATTCTTCTGGATTCCTACTTATCTAATATAATAGTTGAAAGTGAATGACTACATGGAATACAAATCAATATGCACTTTCCTTTATCATAAGGTTAACTGCATGATGATCATTCACAATCTCAAACTTACCATCTCTTGAAAAGTGAGTTTAGTAGTTAGCTACCTCTTTTATTCTTTTAAATATTTTTAGAATGTTTAGACATATGTGACCATTATAAGCAATCATTCCTTCCTTTTAAAGATGGAATCTCTTCATTATTACCTTCAGATGATTTTCAAGCAAGTTAAAATATGTTTATCCCTAAAATTCCTAAGAAAAGTATTGAAACATTCTCTTATGTTATTAGATAAAATATCGCTCTTACATCTTCTATTAAAGGCATGCCTACATAGCCTCTTTTTAAGAATTTATCTAGTCAATCATGTGCTTCCTTATGGCTATTTTCAAGCTTAGTTATTTGTCTGTCAAACCCTTTCCTTGTATAATCAAAAGTAGTACTCCACATATGATCCCTAATCATAATAGATACCTTATATTACCTTTATAAACTCACCTTTAAATATCTAAATAAATATTAATGGTCATATTGCTTTAATTCGTGCTAAAAAAGTTGTTCAAGACTCTATTCATAATTCAAAAGATTGACTAGTTAATTACTTTGCAAATATTAGCAAGCTAACTTTCAAATAATCATTACAAGGTCACCTTTTTCTTTTGTCACTCATGGAAACCTATGATTTTCTTTTTTTTAATGTCATCAAGTAGGTTGTTACAAATTCACTTCCATATTTTTTTGTTCTCTATCTCACCACTACCCATTTTTTTTATAGTATTTCTATATGTGTTTCAATGTTATTTCAACCTTATTTTGATATTTAAATTCCTAATTTGTGTTCTTTTTTAGTTTAAATACATGATTAATCATTGAACATAAATAGTAGTTGAAATGGTCAAGTTTGGAGAAGAATTGGAGCAAGA
>JAOXYD010000001.1:7195439-7212123 GCA_028565735.1 Pinacopodium congolense | reverse complement strand
GGGGGGGTGTGCGCCGGGGAGGGAAAGGAACACCCGGGTCACAACTCCCACTGCATGCTGCTAAAGATCATGTCAATGTAATGAAAATTAATTAAAAAAATTTTCACTTGTGTTTAGCCACCTTCCTTACCTTAAAATCCATTGCAAAAAATCACAGCTTCCCTAATTTTTATCTTCATAAGATGGAAAAATGCCAAAAGACACGAAGAGTAAGCTTTGTTTTAGATTGGCTAGAATTAGAAGTAACAGAATTGACGAACAGGTTTCAGCATTAGACGATTAGCGTTGATTGATACGCTCAATTACTTACAATGACGTAAAAATAAGGTTTAGTGAACCAAAAAAAAAAGTAATTTATTAGGATGGAGAAGAGAGAACACTGCCTTTGATTAGGATCAAAGTCTTTGTTGCCTTGAGGACGTCACAAAGCATACTTATTTTTCCTTATTTTATCGTTTTTTAGTGAATGGTCGTGATAAAGGTTTTGCTTCGAATTTATGAAAGGCAGCGACATTCTTTTTTGTTCATCTTTTATGTTTAGATCCTCCGCATCACATGAAAAATCTGCCACTTCTTTTGTTGAACATTTCATTCACCAAGTTGTTCCCTCAACAATGAATAGGTTCATTCTTTGCAAAGTTAATAAGTAAACGTCGACATTTAGCTAGATTGCTTGCTTCGAACAAAAGGCAACCTCAGAAAAAAGATGCCTTCCCTCAACTGAAATTCAAGTTCATGGCTTCAGTTATATATATATTTTTGGTCAGGTACCCACATGACATTGTTATCTATTCACAAGTCTTTACATTCATAACTCACAACTACCTGAAGCTCTGAAAGAGAAATTAGGTTTCTGAACATCCTGATGATGGAAGGTGTAGAATCAGAACGCCAACAACAAGCTGAACAAGTAGGTGCAGGAATGGAGGAGAATCAAGTAACTTCAATTTCAAGTCCTATCAATGAAGTAACTTCAGATTCTAGTTCCAGCAATGAAGACTGCACAGCCATTATGGACACACTATACTGGGCTGCTGTGGCAGGAAATTTCGATGCTTTCAAGGACTATGTTCATTGTCTTGACAAGCTTGTCACACCATCAAAAAATACAATCTTGCATGTATATATCACAGCTCAACATTTGCGTCGTCGAAAAAAGAAGACAGATCCATGGAGGTTGCTACGTAAGATAGTACTGTCTCGTTTGATCAACCGTTTGCTTGAACTTACAATTGCTTTCGTCGGTGCAATGGCAATGGCAATTGTCCTTCCTATTGCTTGCATCGGTGCTTGTGTTATGACATGTCTGAAAAAAAGGGATGGTAGGAATCGAGCTACTGTTCCTCGTCAATCAACTGATTTTCTGGAAGCTGTGCTTGAAAATTGTCCTGATTTAATATGGAAGACAAACATCAAAGGTGAAACTCCGCTTCATATTGCCGCCAGGCATGGCCACGATGTCATCATCTTAGCCATGATTGTTAAATGCATGGAGGCTCACGGTGATGATTTGAGGAAGGGAGTGGGTGCAGCGAAAGAGTTGCTTGCCGCAGCAAATGTAAATAAAGACACTGCATTGCATGAGGCAGCTAAGTATAATCAACTGGATGTGGTATTGGCGCTGACAAAGAAAATGTTTAAATTACCATATAGTGCTAATAACGCAGGCGAGACCCCTCTATATCTGGCTGCAGAGAGGGGATACGAAGGAGTAGTGAAGGCCATTTTAGGGTCTTGGCAGTCACCAGCTTCAAGTGGACCAAATGGCAGAACAGCTTTGCACGCTGCAGTACTTCGCAACGACAGAGGTAACTATTCTGCCAAAAATAACTGTCTGAATTGGTTAAATGTAAATAATGATTCAACTAATTGTCACAAAATAATTTAAAATTGTAGTTATTTTTAATTAAATTTTTATTTAGGTAGTTAATATTTGTTAAATTTTAAAATATTCTATTTTGATTTAATTTATTTAATAACGTATATTTTTTATTTAATTTATTTAAATTTATTAGTATTTAATACCTATTTAAAAACCTGTTCATTCAATTTATATAGAAAAATCTCTCGTAGCCTTTAAGCTTTCACTTTTTCTTTTCTTTCATTAACCTTTTTAACATATAAATCTTATATTACTTTAAATTTTATAAGTTTTACATTATTTTAAATTTTTAATATGGTATCAGAGTTCTCATGGATCTTAAAAGATTCGTGGGTTGGTAAATAAAATTTTAAACTCTTATAACTTTTAACAATATATTATTTCTTCCACCTTAATTTTCAATCGTGAAAACTATTTAGTTTAGATTGTCAAAAGTTTAAGAGAAAAGAAAAATTATGAGGAAAGAATGAATATAACAAGCAATTGAAGGAGTTTATTTAACCAGTATTTCATTTTTAAATGGAAAAAAAAAATATATGCAATATGGGTCTTATAACAAGAATGGTCACAAAGAGAAAGATTCTGATTAAAAAAATGATTGAGATAATTGAAGAAAAATCATTCTTTTAATTTAGTTGGCGAGAAGTGGATAAAGAAAGTTTTTTATAAAGATAAATACTCTAATAATTAAAAATTGATGAGAAGTATATTACTAAATATTAATTACGATAAGAAGTGCATCGCGTGGTGAAGAAACATACTTCACAAATTTGAAAAAATATAAAGAGAAGTATTTTATGATATTTGAATTTTTTTACAATTTTAAATTAAAAGATAGTGTTGGAAAATAATTTAAAATTATAGTTATTTTTTATCAAATCTTTAATTAAGTACTTGTTAATTCTTAGCTTTCATAAATATTCTACTTTGATTTGGTTTATTTGGTATCATGTGTATTTTTTTAATTTATTTAAATTTGTTAGTATTTAAACCCTATTTAAAAACATATTAATTCAATTATGTAGAAAATCTTCTTGTAATTTTTAATATTGGTTTGTTATTATATATTTATTTTGAATATATGAATTCTATATTATCTCAAATTTAATAAATTTTACACCAATCAAATTTTCAACAAATTGTTGTTTTTATATTGATTTGTTATTTGTAGTGATCACAAGTTTACTACTAGAACATGAGGAACAAAAGAAGACACTAACCAAAGCTGATGACCGGGGGTGGATTCCTCTTCACTATGCTGCCTATTATGGTGACCTTCCAATGGTGAAACAATTACTAGAGGCCAATGATTATCTGGCTTACATTCCGACAACTGGACAGAAGATAGCCCTCCATCTGGCAGCTGTTAATCGCAAAGTAGAGGTAATGAAAGAGCTTTTGAGTCAATGTCCTGGTTGCTGTGAAGTGGTTGACGACAGGGGCTGGAATGTTGTTCACTTTGCCGTTGCCAGTAAAAAGAAGAAAACAGTTAAATTTGTTCTAGAAAATCCCCTGTTCAGGAATCTTGTCAATGAGAAAAATAACGAAGGGAATACACCACTGCATCAACTTGTAGCTTCTGGTTCCTATTTCAAGTTTGCTATTGATGACCCTCAAGTCGATCTGCAAGCATTCAATAAGGACAATCTCAGTTTTCTTGACATCATTTTTCATAGGGAGTTTGTTAAACTGGACGAGGTAGGACCATCAATAAACTCTGGTTTTGATGATTAGTATAAAGACGTCCATTGCATGTCCGGAATAATTGCTATTTATATATTCTTGTAGAAAAAATTTGCACGGTATCTCAAATACTATGGAGTTAGACCAGCACAACGAATCAGCGCCCATGGTCCCCATACAAGAAGCGATAGCTTTGACAAGGTCACAGTAAACAAATCTGACAAGGTGACAGATTCTGATGCTCGGACACCAAATGTTGACAAGGCTGAGCAGGAAGACATTAAAGAGGCAAGACAGGCATATATGGTGGTGGCAACACTCATAGCAACAGTTACATTTGCAGCAGGTTTCACTATGCCTGGAGGCTATCGACAAGACGGCAACCCTGAAGAAGGTAGTGCGATTCTCACAAGACAAGCAGCTTTTCAAGCATTCATTGTGATGGACACCATTGCCTTCATGTACTCTTGTTGCGCAGTCTACCTCCATCTTTATATGGCTTCAACCAAGGACGAGAAAGATGCCAAGAAAATGTTCAAAGAAGCCACAAAAAGGACAACCGACGCCATGCTTGCTATGGTGATTGCGTTCATCACGGGCACGTATGCTGTTCTAGTTAATTTCTCGTCGCTTGCCATCAGTGCATGTGTTCTGGGTTGTTATTGCTTCTACTGCAGTGGAATTCAGCGATTGACACGGCTTATGGAAAAGAAAGCTGACTTTGTGGAGTATGAGACGTTGGCGTCAGTTCCTTTCAGTATATGAAGCTCTACAGGCAGTAATGAGAAGCTACCTATTGGAGTAATGAACTTTTATGAGTTATATAGGTTGACTTATTTATAAATTTTTTGTTTGATATTATTAAAATCTGAAAATATACTTTCTTCCCATCATAAAGCATGATGAGTCTGAAATTTATCCACAACATTTTTGTTGAATATACATGTTTGCGTAAAATTATTCAAAATTGAGGAGAAAAAAAGTCTTTACCATTTATGAGAAATCATGAGTTTGAGTTACCATCCTCATCTTAATATATGAATTGATATCCTATGTTTTATAAATCAGTGCCGGTATTGGATTAAAAAATCTGCACAAGTTAGCGATATAGTTTCTCTTCGCTTCTCAACCCTCGATCCCCCTTCTTTCACTCTCACCTTCAACGTTTTCCTTTCTCATTCTCTATCTTTCTTTCGTTCTTCGAGACGCATCTTTTAGGTTTCAAACTCTATCCTTGTCATCAACATGAATCCTTCCCAACCTTCCATCTCTGAAAACCCTAAGTCTCTCCAATCTCCCAACCTTAACCAAAGCAATAACCCTTCTCTAAATTCCGAATCATTAGCCCTTCATCCACTCAGTCACACCCTCCTCAACTCTTTATCTCTTTAAACCATAACCAACCCACCAACCCAAACCCTAACCAAAATCCATTGCAATAGCCTCCTCTCCCTTCCTAGACTCTAGCCATTAGACCTCACCAAAGAATCCCTCTCAACACTATCCCTAACCACAAACCTTCGTCTCTAGACATAGGCCTCTCAATTTCATTTACTTGGAAAGTGATTCTGTTGAATCTCCATGAAGGAACTTCGGTAGAGCAAACTCGGACTTTCTACCCTCCTCAAGTTTAAGAATATTAAATAGTCATTATCCTATCACACGATCTTTCGAAGAGGGGTGCCATAAAGCTTAGCTAAATGTTCGTAAGTTTTCTCATTTATAAGAAATTTGCATACCCAGTAGTCTAAAGAATCCTTTCAAGGTCCTAAAAATGTTGTGGCTTGTTAGAAACCTTGGTAACCGACTCTAATAAGCTTTTATTTAAGTTCACGTTTGATGAAAGTATGCATCCTGCTTTGGCCGTTGACATATATGCATCCTGCTTTGGCCGTTGACATATATGCATCTTGCTTTGGCCGTTGACATATCTTAGGTAATCCTTTATTTTAAAAAAAGTTGGATTAAATGATGGTTTAAATGAGGTGATAACTAAAGCCATAGTTTAAATGTGATTCTCAAAAATATTCTACTGGAATAATGGTCAACTAAAGGATTGAGTCGCATTGCAAGTGTTGTTGATAGGCCTTTAATTATGAATCCGACCACAACTAGAATGTCAAGAGTGAATTATGTGCAGATTTGTGTGGAAGTAGATCTAAAGAAAGAATGGCTAGACAGTTGTAAAGTGACCACGTACACTAAATAATGAGAGGTAACACTAAAGGAGATCCAAATCTTCAATTGGTGGAGACTAGATATACAACCCTAGAAAGTATAATGGATACCAACAAGTAGAAGATTTGAAATTGGTTTCTAAAAGGAGTTAATGTGGGTTATTATATGTCTAATAGAAAAAAAACCAAGTCGATCAACCAAAAACGATAGCTAATGAAACTAGGAGATGGTGTTAAATCCAGACTGAAAGAAACAATAACAGGTAATAGCACCTTAAGATGTTAAATTAACTCAGCAAATATAAGAGATGTGCTAAGACACTGTCAAAGAGACTACCTAAGAAATATCTGATAACCTATAAAACCCTTCTAATTCTAAATTGGTTGAGATTGATCAACATGTTGGAACCTCAACTCAAACACTAAGTGATTAACAAGATTCAACTTTTACAACTAAGAAGAACAGAACATCTAGGAGGAAATCAAAAAATTAAGAATATTTTTTCTTTAGCTATCATGTCTTTTGTTTTTTTTTTTTTTGTTTTTTTGGAAATTTAGACATTTGAATAATAGAAACCAGTAAAGTGTGAAGGGTTTTTTAAAGTCTGCTAGTTCTTCTATCATGTGCCTGACAGAGACTAGGATTAAATCCTCTTATTTCTTAATCAAGCTAGTGATTCTATCTTTCGAATATGGAATAGTAATGCTAGAATTTTAGTCTCATGGAATCCTAAAGTCCTAAATTGTACTCCTCTTCTATACATTGATCAACTTATCTACTTTGAAGCCAATCCTTTAAATCATAATTCCTCTGTCTTTGTTACCTGTGTGCATGGTTCAAATAACATAGATCACAGGAATCAATTATGGGATGAATTGAAAATTATCAATATAAATTTTTATCAAAAGCCTTGGCTTGTGCCTAGGGATACCAATTCCATCCTTTTCTCTCATAAAGCTACCTTTGTTAGCAATAATTACTATAGTAGTAAGAGGGAATTTTAGGATTACATCGAGGATTGTGCCTTCTTTTATTTGAATCTTGGTTGCCTTATATTTATTGGTCTAATAAGTAAGAAGGAATTTTTTTTAAAAGGAAAAGAAACTTAATAGAGTCTTTATCCAAGCTCATATGTTTAGTGGATAATGCTCACATTTCGAATCACTCTCTTATCCATATCAACACCCTCTCTCTAAGGAAAAATAGGACTTCTCCCTTCAGATTCTCTAATTTATTCATTAAATATCAAATTTTCATCTAAGTGGTTAATGAAGCTTAGTCTACTCTTATTCATGGAAACCTATGCGTTGTGATGTTACTAAACCTAAAGCTATTAGAAGTGCAAATAAACTTTTCAACAGGAATGAGATAAGTAACCTTAATATTAGAGTTAATTCTAAAAAAACAAATTTTAATAATATCTAGACCCTTATGAGAAAAATTTAAAATAACCAAACCCTCCTCGAGAAGGAAAGAGAGGCTGTTTAACTATTGCTTAAGTCTTGGAAAGATCTTAAGTGCTTTATTAAATAATAATATACAATCAAGTGGTTAAAAGTAGGATATAGAAATACAAAATTCTTTCACAACTCTATCATCACCAATAAAGAAAGGAATAATATTCATTTCATTATTAATTGGGGTGGCTAGAAAATTTTTCTCCTTGGAGGACATTCATGAACAATTTCTTAGTTTCTTTAAGAATACCTTGGGAAGTAGACAATGGTCAACCTCAAATATCTACATGCTCAGGGATTTGTTTAACAACAAATTTCCCGAAAGGTTTACAAACTCTCTTATATCTTCAGTCACTATTTAAGAGGTTAAGATGTCTTTAACTCCTTTAATACTAATAAAGCTCCAAATCCAGATGGTTTTAATGTATATTTCATTATGCATGCTTAACAAATAGTAAGGAGTGACATTACCAAAGCAATATAGAATTTTTTTACCTTAATTCTGAAGTATGCCAATCTTACTTCGACCTATTTCTTGTTGCAATATGATCTATATAGTAATTTTTAAAATCTTAGCAAATAGATTTTAAAATATGCTCCCTTATATCACTAGCAACAACCAATTTGTTTTTCTTAAGGGTATAAAGATAGCATCCTTCTTACCCAGAATGGTCATAACATGTCAGCTTTCAAAATTAGCTTAAGAAAAGTTTATAATAGCGATGCTTTCAAAATTAACTTGAGAAAATATTATGGTTTCATTCAGTAGGATTTTGTTTTTGAAGTCATAAAAATATTAGGTTTCCCTTCTACCTATATAGAATGGATTACATAATGTATCACTTCTCCTTCCTTTTCTATTTTCATTAACGATACTCCTTCAGAATTTTTTAAAGGTGAATCAAGTTTGAGAAAAGGAGATCCCTTATCATCATAAATGTTTATCATTTTTATTGAAGCCCTTTCTAAAATTATTACTTATGCCATGACTAGGAGTGATGAATTCAAGTACCATTAGAATTGTGCATGGCTTAAATAGTCTCATCTCTTTTTTTGAAAATAATCTCCTTCTTTTTTATCAAGCAAATATTAAGTTTATAAAGATGTTGTTTGAAGGGTTGAAAACTTTCTCTGATCTTTCTAGCCTTGAAATAAATTACTCCAAGAGTCAACTATTTTTATCTAAGGATTCAATAAGTCTAAGAAGTTAGCTCACTCAATTAACTGGTATAAACCCTAATAATCTTCCTATTGAATACCTCGATCTTCCACTTTTTTTAATAGACTCTCTAAGAGAGACTAAAAAAAATTTTTTTGGAGGAAATTGAAGCTAAAATCAAGATATAGACAAAAAAGTTATTGTCTTATACTTGAAGGCTTTAGCATGTTAATTTTATTGTCTACTTTTAAGTTTATTGGTCTCCTAAATTTTTTCTTCCTTCTTCCATTATTAAGGACATTAAAAGTAGACTTCATCACTTTCTCTAGTCAAGTATTTCTAATGCTACTCATTGCTCTAAGGTAATATGGCAACCTAATATAGAAGGAGGGCTAGGCATAAAACACTTAAAAACGTAGAATAAAGTTCTTTTAAGGAAAAGAGTTTGGATTCTATTCAATGACATTAAGGCTTTGTGAGTTAAATGGGTTCATATGGTAATTATAAAAGGGGGAAAACTTTTAGAATGAAAAAGACAAAAATGATTGTATTTGGAGTAATGGAAAGATTTTACAAGTGACGAATACCATTAAAGACCAATTTAGAATTAAGATTGGCAATTGTCAATCTACTTTCTTATTGCAAGATCCTTGATATCCTTGAGGCATACTGAACGATCTTACAACTTCTTGCCTAATTCATAGTTTAGAAATCCTTGTGGGATCCAAAGTCTCTATTGTTATTAAAGGAAAAAACTTATATAAGAGTGGAATTACTAATGAACTCATTAAATGCCTCTCCCCTTCCTACCTACACTATTTGCCTGATAAATCCAAAAAAGAGAAATTGGAATGGATGCTAGCACTTCCAAACTTTAGAGAAATGTTTTAGTTTACAAATGGTTAAGAACTCCTCTACCCACAATTCCCTAGACAAAACTTTCTTGGTATAAAAAACTTTGCCCAAGATATAACTTTTTTATATGATTAGCCTTTTTGAACAAACTCCCTATAAGAGACAAAATGTCCTTCCTTAACATAAAAAAATATTTTTCCTTCTACCTAGTAGATTGTGAAAACCTTAACCATCTTTTTTTAAATTGCAATTAATTTAATGCTATTTGAAAAGCTATCTTAACCACCTTTCTAAACCTAACTAATCCCTTCTCTCATCTAGATGTTGTAGCCTAGTACCAAACCTCATCCAACCATAAATATTTGAAACTTAACCTTCTTAAAACCATCCTTTCCACTTGTTTCTTTAACCTATAGCATGAAAGATATCACTATAGCTTCAAAGACTCTTTTATGGATTTAAGAGGCAACATCACCAAATTGGTCTCTCAGATTACAAAAATTCTAAACTCTAACTCAGATGAGAGATAATTTTATTGTTATCTTTATCTGTTTTGCTAACCTCTATTTTATTAGTTCAACGAAAACAATTGAAAGTACAAAGATGGTGCAAAGGAAGGCAAAAGGAAAGCAGATTTTTTTATTTATGAAAAATGAAGAGAGAAAACAAAACTAAAAAAGGTGACTAAGAGAAGACCAGATTAATATTAATACGCAGTAGAGTCATACCAATTCCATTAGAAGTTCTAGACAATAAGAAACTCAAGAGAGGGCAACCAACTAAAAAAGCACAACTTAAAAATAGGAGGAAGAGGCCAACTGCAAATGAAGAGATGGATCAATAGTTCCCCTTTGTGACAGTTTTATTGAAAACAAAGAATAACACGAAGGTTGGTGAATGCTATCTCTTATAACCAAACATAAAAACCAACTTCCTATAATATAAATTAATGTTATAATGGAGAGTTAAAATCATTCTTATAAGGCATTCTGATGTTAGTAGTACGTAATAAAAAAGTTTGTTTTAAATCGTGAATTAAGAAATTTTTTATTGAAATATGAAATTGAAAATAACTAATAATAAAACAATGAAAATTTTAACAATCAATAATAAAAAATTTTAGTCTCCTTCGTTATTAAACTTATGTTAATCATTAAATATAATTTATTCATTATTTAAGTGTTTATTTAGGTAATTTTCTTTATATGCCTTCTCTTATGTTTAGATAATCAAAACATGTTTTTGAATTAAACCTTATTAATCAAAAACTTGGATACGTTCTCAAATTTAATTAATTAATAGCTTTAGGAAGCAAGAAGATCAATGAACTAAACAATAAACAAACGATATATATTTGTCCTAAAAAATTATTTTTCCTAGAATTATGTCCCTAACGTGCTAGACAAAAATCTTAGTCGCTACTTTTGATTAGAATAATTGAATGTTAGCCTATCTTATCTAGTAATTGACTAAATAAAACCACACACTAGCTGCATAACTAGCTATAAAATCAAATAATTAAATAATATTCCAGAAAATAATCAATACTTTGTCAAAGTTCAATAACGAAGATCCCTTCAATCAAGAAATAGAGTTTTAGTTATCCAATATCATGATCTACTTCTTCATATCTAATGATTTTGTCGTCTATTTTTCTAAAATTGAGGTTTTTATTTTTCTGTTACATGTTCATATCCCCTACTGTTATATTGTTGTTACCATTACCTAGAGATCACGTCTCTTACTAGGTTGTTCTCCTTTCCTAATTTTCTTCCACTAGCCCTAAGGCACACATCACTTCCCATTTCTTTCTTTTTCATCTCACGTTTCTTTTTGCTTGTTCTCTAGATCTTATTCCTTTCTTTTACTATTCATGATTTCTTTGTTTTTATTACCTCCTAAATTATATTTCTTTTTAGGGTCTAACAAAATATAAGAAACCTACTTTTTAGTTATAGTCATTAGATGTAAGCTAAAAAATTAAAATAAAATCTTCTTTAATTTTATTGGCAGCTATCACACAGTTATTGCTGCACAAGACCATGTGTAATTAGCTCTAACTTCTGTTGCAGCTCTTTTTATTGCAAAATTTTCAGTAATTCTTTTCATTTGGTTTCAACATATACCTTGGCTTAAAAACTGATTAATTTTCATTAAGTACAATCTCAATTTCCATAATCAAAGAAATTTAACTCATGAAAATATGGAAAATAAGGTCACTAACAAAATGTCTCGCAATTAACCTTTTGCCCACCCTCAAGCACATTAAACCCAACCATTAAAATCTTGATCTTCATTTTTAAAGAGTCAAGTGCATGCAATTTTTTGAACTTTGACAAACTTAATATTTAGGATAATCAACTCGTTATAATTGGATTTTGTTAGTACATATAAACAAAATCAAAATAAGACACCATTGATTAAAGACAAGTATAAAACTAAGATAGATTTTCCTCACAGTGTTCACTCATTTCACTCAAGTATTTAAGGGTTAGTGTTTAGCTCAAGACTACTTTTAAGAGACCATATCACCGTAAACTTGAAAATTTACCAATCTTCTTCCATATAAATTACATGCTATCATAGCTCAACAAGATTTTATTTAAGGTTATAGCGAGGCTTAGTTTTAAGTGGGTCGTAAAGGTTTGAAGGGTTTCTTATAAGTGTTCACAAAGCATTAAATGTATAGGGACAACCAACTATAAAGTAATCTCTAAGACATTTATTTGAATGCAACTGACTACTTATTAATAGCTATTGGTACCATTTTTTTTTCTTTTTTTTCTTTTTTTTCTTAAAGAAAAATCAAGAATAAATAAAAAAAAATAGTAGTGTCGATATAGCATCAACTAAATATCATAGGTTGAAGTATCTCTAAAATCAGCTCAAAATAAAACGTAACTCAATATTCTAATACTATAAACATCAAATGGTCACTTAGCACTTCATTAGAGTTATGATTGGGTAAGGTTAATGCAGTTTTTTAGTTTTAACATAAGGTATTTAGTTCAAGAAACAAAAAATGGTTAAAGGCTTAAAAGGGGTTAAAAAAGAATAATGAATTAGGTAGGTCATTTAAGTTAAAAGGTTAGAAACAAAGAAGGCCTTAATCCATTCCATACAACATGCTTCTAGTAGCATCAAACTAGTTCAAGGCAAGTTTTGAACGTAATCTCCTTAGGGAAGCATTTAACATAACAAAGAAAATAAAATTACTTTAGAATTTAGTCATTTTGGCTTAAATTCTCAAAGAAACTTATCTAAAAATTCAACATAATTACACACATTTCCTAATCACTTAAGTATTAAATTTTAACTAAGTTTATGAAACATATTTCTTTAACCAATCAACAAGGTTCACCTTATACTTAAGTAGCCTAGTTAAAATTCAAGCATATAACTTAATCTTATTCCAAATATTATGACATAATTTCATGGTTTATCATACATCACATGCAAATAAAGGAGAGAAAAAGAAGGAAAAATCAAAATAAGCAAAGAAATGGTAAATAAATATTTTTTAAAACAAAAATTAAATAAAATGCAAAAATTAAATATTAATACATTCAATTATACAAACATGCATTCCCCACCCCTAATCAGCATTGTCCTTAATGTTAACTCAAAAAAAGAAAACACAAAAAATAACAAAAACTAAAAATTAATGAAAAAATAGTTAAAGAAGCATCTTTATTTATATGTCAAGGTTTTGGTAGAAAAGGAGGTTGGAACTTTTAATGTTCAAATAAGGAGAGTTGTTTTTGCTTTAACCTATCCAATCTTCTCTCCATTTGTTATAAGAGTGTAGGGGTGATCAAATCACTTGTAGAAGTAGTGACTATTGAAGTTTTAGCATTTGCAGTTCTTCATTTTTGTTGATGGTCGAGGTGCAGGTTATAGAGTAGGTTTATGAAGGGAAAAAATATATCCATCAACTCTATGTAAAATGACAAGTCCCATTTGTACAAACAATCATAATCCAATGGTTCTATCTCACACATGATTTCATAATGTTTTTCTTGGTTATTTGATGTAAATTAACCCTTATTTTGACGTTTAGTTTTTAAATTTATATTTAAAATTGTGTAAATTACATATTAAACCCCAAATTAAGAGAAAATAAAAAATATAAAGTTTGGAGCCATTTTCGAGTTACACATTTAACCCCTATTTAAGTCCTTGTAGACCGATTTTTAAGTCAAGATCTGGAGTTGAATGCAATTATCTAAACGGCATCATTTAAGTCATTTTCAAGTGTTGTTAAAGTAGTCAGTTGTGAATCTCCAGTTATATTTCTAATCAACTCAACTCTAGCTTACACTAAGTTTCAGCCACTTATAAGGGACATATAACCTAACCTTCTGGAGGCATTTGTAGTATGAAAAGGAGAGAAAACACATTATCAAATTAGATTTTCATATTCTCTCAAGTTCTAAGGCACTTTTCTTGTGTTCTTCTTTTTTCTTGGACATATCTTAGCTTGTTTTATAGGATTATAAGAGCTTGAACACGTGATTCAAATTTATAAATGTTTTTGTAGCAATATTGGTAATTTCTAAACTCATTTATCATTTGTATTTCACTATTTGTTTGATATAATTAAAGATATGGCATTTATGATAAATTCGATGTATTCTTTGATTCCAATGAGTTTTTTAGTTGATTTTTAGCTCATGTATGGCTAGGAGATGATTTGAATACATGTTTATGCATGTTTGTGGGCTGTCCTTTATTTAAACGAAGTGCTTAAAACTTATTTTAATTTGATCACTTGGAATAAATCTACCTAAGTTGTTAGATAATTCATTAAACAACATGGTTTAAACCATTGAATGACCAAACATTTTTTTATCATAAGGATTTTAATATGAAAATAAGGAATTTTTAGATTAAGATTCTTGAACATTAAGCCTAATGCCTAAAATTGATAAATGACGAAATTTCAATTTAGGTTAATTAGAGAAAAGGTATTATCTTAGTCTTGAATTAGTGAAGATACCCAAATTCAAGCCTCATAACCTTTAATTAGCTCATTTAGATAATTGAAAACAAAAGCCTTAGCTATTTAATCCATTTATACTATCCTTAAACTCATTTTTAGTCTTTTTACATAACTTGGAACTTTTTATTTAAGCTGGTAATTTTAGTTAGTTGATTAACTTAATTTGGCCTCTTTTAATAATTGTAATCCAAGTAACTTAGTATTTACAAGATTGCATTCCCTATTAGATGATAATTTTCATCTTAAATACTCCACTTTATTACTTGATGACCAGTATACTTGCTAAATGGTTGGTTTTGAAATTACTTAAAGAATATGTGCTTTAATTGCTTAATTTGATTTTTAATTTGGATAATTTGGATTAAACTAACAACTAACATCTAACAACAAGTTTTTCGTGCTATGGGTGTTTGCTTAGTTAGTTGTTAGTTTTATTTTGTTTACTTGTTTAGTTTTGTATGCATAGTCAGGGATAAATATCATGAAATTTGAATTTGATTCGGAGCTTGGATAAATAATTTGTAGGTAAAAGAAAGAATCTTGAGCATGCACATCTGAAACAGTAGGAGCAAAAACTTCTAGCAAGGAACCTTTTGATTTAGAAATGGAACACCAAGCGAAATTAGTTGAGAGATCTTAGGAAGAAGCAAGACAACCAACTATAACAAACTTAGCTTTAGGCAATAGAGGTCGACCTATAACTAGTATTGTGCAACCTAGGGTGAACGTGAATAATTTTGAAATCTCATTCGGTATAGTTTCTATAGTCAAAAGCTCAAAATTTTATGGTTCAACCATAGAAGCTCCTAATTAAAGCTTACAAAATTTATTAGATATTTGTGATCTTTTTAGGAGAAATGAAGTGTTTGAGGATGCTATCAAACTTAAGATTTTTCCATTTTCCGTGTAAGATAAGGCTAGAACCTAGTTAAACACCCATTTACTTGGTTCCATTACAACATAGGATAACTTAATGAAGCTCTTTCTCATTAAAGTTTTCCCACATACCAAGATTGCAAAGATGAAAATTGAAATAAATTCTTTTATAAATATGGAAATGGAAGTTTATATGAGGCCTAGGGCTAGTTTAGAGAGATGTTAGCTAAGCGTCCTAGCCACGATTTCAAAATGTGGTATCAAGTTGATATTTTCTATACTAGCCTCACATCTTCTACTCACTACATCATAAATGCTACAAGTGGATGTAGTTTCATGAAAAAGACTCCAAAGGAACCTTATAACCTAATTAAAGAGATAGCAATAAATAGTTTTCAATATAACTCTGAATACCTTCATCAAAATCCATGTAGGGGTCATACGATTAGTGATACAATTTCTTTATTAACTTAAATGGTTGTCCTAAATAAAAATTGGATAGTTTGGTGAGTGTAGTTGGTAGTAGTGCTTTTAAGAGCCCGATGAAGTGTGATCATTATGGTAGTTCCTCATATGCATTAATGGATTTTCAAGTAGGAAATCATTTTCCCAGAGAACTTGAACAAGCATAATATGTTAACTATAATAGGTAAAGAGACTATCCATGCTCAAATACCTACAATCCTGGATGGAGAAACTAATCTAATTTTTTATGGTGAGATAGCCAAAATTCCTACCAAATACTAGCTAACCCACAAAGAGTTTCATCACCTGACTTTAGAACCAACCTACCTCCATCTGAGAAATCAAAATTTCAAGACATGGTTTTAAAGTCTATTATAAGTAACAATTCTATATTACAAAATCATGAAGCTTCAATTAAGAATCTAAATACTTAAATAGGTCAAATTTCTCAACTCTTATAAGATCAATTTTCCAGTAAGCTATCTAGTATTACTGAGGCCAATTTAAGAGAACATGTCAAGGAAATTACTCTAAAAAGTAGAAACGAAGTGGAAAGTGGAGGATTTGAAAAGAAGAAGTAAAAAGAAGAAAAGAGTGATGAAATAGTGGCAGAAGTAGAAAAGGAAAAGGAAAAGAAAAGGAATTACATAGTAAAGTAAAGCCTAGAATCCCTTACCCTTAAAGGTTAAATAATGCAAATTTAGATAAGAAATTTGGAGAATTTGTTAAAATGTTCAAGAAATTACATATAAATATCCCATTTACTGAAATCATCATGCAAGTGTCAATTTATACAAAATTATTAAAGGAAATTTTATCTAGGAAGAGGAAATTAGAATAATATAAAACTGTTAAGCTTAATGAAGAATGTTCTACGATCTGTTGCGTTGGTTACGTGACTTTAAAATTGACGGACGTTTGAAATGATGTTTACCTTTAAACCAACGTGTTCTTAAGGCAAGTGCACCTATCGAACAAGTAATCAAGCGGAGTAAAATTAAGCTCCGAATGTCGAATCCACAGGAAAGTGTTTACTTAACTACTAGGTTAATTAGATCACAATTATTTAGGAAAATCCAAGTAAAATTGATTAAAATTTAGAAAAAGCTAAAAAGATGATAATTTGA
>JAOXYD010000001.1:7164025-7181627 GCA_028565735.1 Pinacopodium congolense | reverse complement strand
ATTACAACTATATGTAGTACAAAAACTATGCATGTTCTAAAAATTTATACATTATTTTTTAAAAATTTTATATGTTTAAATAATATTTTTATTTAAAAATAATTATGAGATATATTTCAAATTTAAAATTATTTAAATTATATTTTATTTAAAATTATTCTATTAAAAATATAATTTTGATAATATAATTATAAAATTATTTATTATTAAAATATATAATTAAAATATATATTATTTCAATTTGTTAACCAAAATTTAAAAGTTATGTAATACTTTCTAACAAGATATTAATGTATTAATCACTTGTTATTTTTGTAAGGAAAAAAGGATTAATTTTAACCTAAACTGAATAAATTTTATAAAGTTAGTCATTAAATTAAAAAACTTTTAACAGAATGATTACTGAATTGAAAAAATTTTAAAAAGTTAATCACTGAATTAAAAATTTTTTAAGGTAAAAATATATACGTGTATACTGACATAACAAAATCTGTTTGTCAGGTTAATATAAATTTAACAAAATTAAAATTTTGTACCTTAATTAAAAATTTTTAAAATTAATTAGTTAATTAAAATTTTAAAAATTTTGTTATTTAATTAAAAAAATCTTTAAAAAGTTAGTTACCTCGTGGCTATTATCCCTTTTTCAAAATAGCCTTGTTGTTAACTTCGTTCACCTCAAGTTCATGCTTTGAGTTTTGGGTCCCATCACTGTGCGACGTACAATGAATTTAATACGTAACTAAAAAGTCGCAACATTTATTACCAAGTTGATGGATTGAGGATTTTGCATGGCTATTGTAATTAATCCGCCTTCCTGCGACAAGATTTTTAATGATAATATCCTAAGTAGATTCTAATTTTTGTTAACTTAAAAATGTCAAGTTATAACGACTTATAATTAACCCAAAATTTTGAAATCTTCTTTTATCTTTCTGCCTGAGTATCTTAAGGGAATGTTTAAATGGGTTGTGGATTATAGTTTTGTATTATGATTATTGTATTTTTATATTAGTAATTATATTTTTTTATTAATTTTTGTGTTATATTAGTGTGTTTTCTTGATCGATTTTTGTATTTAAAAAAATAAAAAACGAACGCCAAAATAAACAAGTCCTAAGTAGATTCTAATTTTTGTTAACTTAAAAATGTCATGTTATAAAAAATTCATTAACCCAAAATTTTGAACTTGGCACAACCGAGAGAAAAATGCAAACATCAAACAGTAAATCCTGATGTGGACTAGCACTCAAACTTATTCTTGGTCTTTATTAAATTCAACAACCAAATGCTTTCAGTTGCCTTTCGACGGCATATAATTTATCCGGTGGTTGAGACATTTCTTGAGAATGATATGTCCCTTTTACCATTGCCAGTTAGTTTGTCTCTGATCATTTCAAACCTTGTTTAACAGGAACTGGTGCTTTTCAACTTAAAAGAACCCATCTCTACAACAACAAATGAGTATGAACTGCAGAGAAAGCTGGGCTTTTGGCTCCATGATATGGTTAATATATATGTTATCTTCACATGTCAATAGCTTCATGGTTCTAGCTGCAGAAGTTGCAAGCTTTAAACATTCAGAAGCTCAAGTTATCTTTCAAAACCAAGCTAGAAGGAAGCTAGATGATACAGCTGGTAAGTAGTTAGTAGTAAGAATTATCTTCAATGTAAGTTCATATAGAAAGATGCTCATTATCCCTTATTTTTTGTTTTACCATTATAACTCTATAGCCGAAACTGTTAGGTACATAATAGTGGATGTTAGAGTTTTAGTGCCTAAACTTTGCAATTCCTTGATGCTACTGAACTTGATTCTGCACTTTCCTACTGTGAGTCCGTGTAAATATTATCATCAGGAATATTATCTGAAACAAAGCGGAATCTAACACATACACTGGGAAAAATGTTTTCAATCAGCTTCTCTACTTTGTTTATGTACTGCTTCAACTTTCCATGATTTCCATTTGAAAGAAACAACTTGCAGTACATTTCTCGCAATTTATGAAAAGCTTACGAAAGAATTCATTGTTCTCTTGAATTTCAAGTTAATTTTTATTTTAACGAGAATAATGATATTTTTGGGATCATTACAGGCTCCATAAATATTGATTGCGGAATACCAGATGATTTCACCTACCAAGATCCCAAAACTGAGCTAAAATATATCTCTGACAGAAAATTCATCAGCACAGGAGTAAATAAGAACATATCAACCAACTTCATTTCTGATACAATCTCGAGTTCATTCATGAATGTAAGAAGTTTTCCTGAAGGAAAAAGAAATTGTTACGCTATGAGGCCACCAGAAGGCAAAGCCAGAATCTATTTGATTAGAGCTTCCTTCATGTATGGAAATTATGACAATGCAGAGAAGTTACCTGAGTTCAAACTATACCTTGGAGTTAATCTGTGGGATTCAGTGAAATTTGAGAATGCTTCTCACATGATAATCAAGGAAATTATACATGTCCCCACTCTGGATAACATATATGTCTGTCTTGTAAACACTGGCTGTGGAACCCCTTTCATATCAGCTCTGGAGGTTCGACATTTCCATGATTCAACCTATAGAACAGAATCTGGATCATTAGTTCTATACCAGCGGCTAGATTTCGGCTCATCAACAAACCAGATCATAAGGTTAGTTATACCAACTGGTATATCTTTTTTCATTTTCCTGTTTCCTTTCCTATCTGTTTCTTATAAGAAACCGCAATAAGTTGATCATTTAGGGACATAGAGTCCCATTGATTCTGATGTCAAAGAACAAAATGTGATATGATGATTTGTTGATCCTTTGATTTAAGCTAATTTTGCGTACTTTCTTTGTACTGCTCAGGTACCACGATGACATTTATGATCGTTTATGGTTTCCATATAACTGTCCTCACTGTGTATCATTCAGCACCGAATTCCCTATAGATTCCTTAAATAATACTAATTTCAACTTGCCATCAAAGGTCATGAGCACTGCTGCTACACCAGCAATTGTCAATAATCCGTTAAGTTTTGAATTTGACATTGGTGATCCCAATTTAGCTTTCTATGTATACATGCATTTTGCTGAACTTCAAAGCCCACAAGAGAATCAGTATAGAGAATTCAACATCACATTAAATGGTAACTTGCTGAGGAAAGGAATTGTTCCCAATTACCTACATTCGACAACAGTAATTAGCCCGCAATCGGTAAGAGGAGACAAACTGAGGTTTGCCTTGTACAAGTCAGACAACTCTACTCTTCCTCCGATTCTAAATGCCATGGAGATATATTTAGACATAGTTTTCTCTCAGGAACCAACAGATAAAGAAGATGGTATGTTTTGTTGTCACCTTGGTGGCAGCATCGTCAGTTTTATGAATATATTTTCTTCGAAGTCGTAGCATAACTTACCCTTGTTTAATTAATCATAGTTACTGCCATTGAGAACATCAAGTCAAGTTATGACTTGCGGGGAGGCTGGGATGGAGATCCATGTGCACCACTGTATCCCTGGGATGGCCTGAATTGCAGCTACAGTGGTTATGATCCCCCAAGAATTACCTCTTTGTAAGTTGTTATATCTGCCGAGAAAGGATCATAATTATCATGAATACATCAGCAATCTTTTGACCAAGGCATGTGATTGCTTTTAGGAACTTATCATCAAGTGGTTTGACAGGGCAAATATCTCATTATTTTTCCGATCTCAAATCATTGCAAAATCTGTAAGTAAGAGTCAACCTTCGAAGAAAAATAATTTAATGTTGAAAACCATTCGTGTTACTTCCATTTTTCTTCCACAACTTGCAGCGATTTATCAAACAACAGATTAACAGGACCAGTCCCAGAGTTTTTGTCACAACTGTCAGGTTTGAGGATATTGTGAGTCATCCCCGTTGTCTGAAGCAAATTTGTATTATTTTAGATGGGGAAATGAAGTCGTTTACTAAAATTTCAGGAATTTAGAGGGAAACAAGCTCTCAGGTCCGGTTCCTTCTTCCCTGACTGAAAAATCTAATAACGGGACCCTATCACTGAGGTGGATAATTAGCTACGACTCTCTTTTCTTTCTTTCTTTTTTTTTTCCCCTTTTTTCCCACTAATTGGATATATTCATGTATGTAAAAGAAATTTCCCTTCATGTTACTCTCCCTAATAACCTATGATGTAACGATAGGTGGGATGGAGATCAGGATCCCTGTTTTTCAGCTCCATGCGGAGAAGAGAAGAGTAATAGGATAGTGGTTCCGGTAGTTGCAGCCATTGTTCCATTGGTCATAATCATCATAGCATTGGCTTTTTTCTATACCTGCAGAAGGAAGAGAAGTATGTGTAAGTGTCCTACTTTTCTTATACTAACACTATAAGGAAGATGGAATTGAAATTTGGACAAAACATATTCCAAGATAACTTGATTGATAATGGAAATAATGTTTTCAAGATTGTCCCTGTAGCTATACAGATGTCTGCAGATAGCCAGAAGGAAGAAGGACCATCTTTAAAGTCAGACAACAGGCATTTTAGTTATTCCGAGATTTTACAAATGACCAATAATTTCAGAACCATTATAGGGAAAGGAGGTTTTGGAACAGTGTACCGTGGCCATATGGT
Organism: Pinacopodium congolense; assembly: GCA_028565735.1. Classification (NCBI taxonomy): domain Eukaryota; kingdom Viridiplantae; phylum Streptophyta; class Magnoliopsida; order Malpighiales; family Erythroxylaceae; genus Pinacopodium; species Pinacopodium congolense. The sequence goes on along the minus strand of JAOXYD010000001.1, from coordinate 7,177,031 downwards.
GGATGGCACTGCGATTGCTGTCAAAATGGTCTCTCCTTCATCAACTCATGGACTGTCTCAATTTCGAACTGAGGTACAGACACGAATCTAAAAACTTCAAATTCATCAAATAGAGATTCAATGGCTGTTGAAATTTTATTAACATTCTTATTTTATCCTCTAAAATGGATGCTTGACAGGCTCATCTCCTGATGAGAGTCCATCATCGTAATCTAGCTTCTTTTATAGGTTATTGTAATGAAAGTAGCAACATTGGTATCATCTATGAGTATATGGCTGCTGGAAATTTAGAGCAATATCTACAAGGTATTGACCATTATCATCTTTTTCAAGCCGGTTCCAAGTTCTTGCACAATTTTTTGAGATGAAAATTGACACGGAGAAGAAGAGAGTAACATAATTGTATGCTTCGTGTGATACGCTTGCAGATAAAAAAAAAGAGCCATTGAGTTGGAATCAGAGACTACAGATTGCACTAGATGCAGCACAAGGTGCAACAAGAAAGAGCATCCAAGTGTAAATTAAATTATCCCGTATCTGTGCTGAAAATTAACAAAAAATTTTGCTTAATCTACAGGGCTAGAGTACTTGCATTCTGGTTGCAAGCCGCCTATAATTCATAGAGATGTCAAAAGCGCCAACATTTTGCTGAACGAAAAATTGCAGGCCAAGATTGCTGATTTTGGATTCTCAAAGCTCTTACCAGGTGAAAGCACGAGTCATTTGTCAACGATGGTTGTTGGCACAGTTGGTTATGTTGATCCAGAGTAAGCCCTATTTGAAGAAAATTCTCCTCTTTATGATCATGATCAGTGATAAGTATGTAGCATCAAGTTGCTTTACTAATAAACGTAAGTGATTCTACTAATGCAGATATTATTCGTCCAACAGACTAACAGAAAAAAGCGATGTTTATAGCTTTGGTATTGTTCTTTTGGAGTTGATCACAGGGCAGTCTGCAATCATAAAAAATCATGATGAAAACGTTCATATTGTTCACTGGATGAGCCTCTTTCTAGCAAGAGGTGATATCAGAAATGCAGTTGATCCTAGACTGCAGGGAAAGCTCAACACTAATTCTCTGTGGAAATTTTTGGAGATAGCAATGTCTTGTGTACCGTCAATTTCCATTCAAAGGCCAGCTATGAGCCATGTGGTGACGGAACTGAAAGAGTGTGTGGAAGCAGAAATGGCCGCTGAACAGAGTTGGACAGCGGATGGACAAACAAGAAGATCAAGCAATTCTTTTGAAATGAGTGTTATTGATCTTGAAACTGAACTAGGTCCCGAAGTGAGGTAGAAAAACATAAATTGATATGAAGTTTTATAGTGTGTGGACCTGACTACTGGATGCGATCCAAGTCCCTAAGCGTGAAAAGTTGAAGACCACGAGATGCTAAATATAATATGGATACAAGTTACTTGTTGCTTATTTGCACTTAGGCTTGTTTGGTATGGATGTGGTTTTGTGTTTTTATTTTTTATTTTATTAAACACAAAAATTGAAAAAGACAACACACTAATATAGTATAGAAATTGAAGACAATATACAAAAATCAATTCGAATATATAAAAACTATAATTAAAAACCACAACCAACAGCAATACCAAACAACTCTTTAAAATTCGACTATTTCAGTCAATGATGGGTCCCATGCAGAACCCACCTATTTTTAAACAAAAAGACCGTTTGGTCCTTCTGTTTCTTTTTTTGGTCTTTATTTGAGGATAGAAGTGTCAATTCATATTATTTAATGTTTGATTACCTTTTTCTTGATTTATTTAAATATTTACATTTTTCTCTTATTTTATTTTACATTTCTACCCTTATATTTATGAAACGACCAAAAACACATATATTTTTTAATAAAAAATTAAAAATATTTTTTTAAAAAAATTGGTGGGTCCCATGTAAGACCAATTAATGGGTATGAGAGCCACTACCTCTATAGTTTATTTCTTGCACTCATTAGTTTTAAAATAATGTTATTAAGTCACAAATTTCATGAAAATTTTTAGTAGGATATAATTACAATTTTCTTTTGTGATCTTAATTATTTTAGAAATAAATTTATTATTTAAAGTTTTTTAAAATGTTTATAATATTATAAAATTTAAAAAATGTTTTTATTGAGTTCATATTATTTAGATAAGAACTTTCTTAAGATTGTATCAAAATATGTTAGTGGTTATACAAAAATTTTTAATATCTATAAAAATCAGCCACATGATAATTTCTATTAAAACAATTTGATAGAAGTTTTTTATAAAAATTTTAAAATCTCTAATAACATAAAAATATATTTATTGAATCAAAGAAGATTTCAATCTATATTTTGATGATAACAAAATATAATCACTATTAATATTCTCTTAGTTTTGAAGTCTTAAAAAGATAATAACATGAAATTTCTACGAAATCATACATGAATTCAAAGGAATGTTTGATAAATATCATAAAGGGAAAAATATATATCAAACTTACAAATGAAGAATGAAATCAAAACTAGCTTAACTTAATGGTCGATCAATCTAGGGATTTTGAGTATATTGGTAGACTAATGTATGGGTGTGATTGATTGATCCTTTTAAAAACTCAAAAATTATATATCGTGAGTTTGCATAATTACTTTTATCTACACATTAGTCGACTAGTGCAACATATTGGTCAACTGATTTTCAAAAAATTAGCACTCAAAAGGAGAAGTAGCTCACATGTTTTCCATTGCCAGAGATGTTGATGAGGTAGTTTTTAATTCAAAACTTGTGATAGCGATAGTGATATTGATCTGCCCTATTGTTAATTGATTGAAAGTCTAAAGATCATAAGCATGAAAAAGAAGAAATTATCTTATAAATTTAAAGAAACTTAAAAGAATTTATATATTATTAGCATAAGTGAAAATTAAAATATGAAGAATGAATTGAATTGCATCAAAGTATCCAAAAGTTTGAATAGTGATGATAATCATAACTTAGATGCGTCTAGGCAAGACAATGAGACATTGAAAAAGAAGATCAACGTTATCAAAGAATCATTATTAAAATGCACCAAAGGAAATGAAAAATTATAGAACATGTTAGGAGTATAAAAGAATTCCAACAATAGGCATGGGATTGGATAGACTTCTGGAAGTTCATCAAATAGCAAACTACGTTTTCAAGAGTAAACATTTACATAGTAAGGAATCTTTGCCTAAGATAGAAAATGAGCATGTTGCATTATCGTATAAAGATATACATCTAAATGCTTCTAGATCTTACTCTTAAGGAAAGTTTCATATATTCATATATATGGTTCGAATCTAGATCTAGAGTTCAAAATCATCAAGGTAAAAATTGGCACAACTTATATACAAAGACATAAATTACAATTTCATTCACATCCATTAAGGCCCCAAGTTAGACATAATGCCATAAGGATTGGAGGTGTAAAAAATACCACCCTTCAATCTAAATCATAAGTGATGTGTAAAGAGGTGTACTTATTATATCTTTTTTTTTAGATATTTATCCCATATTGCTTTTATTTCTCTTATAGAACCTAAAACTATTAAGGAAGCATATAATGATGAAAGTTTGGATCTTTTCATTAATAAGGAATTAAATCAGTTTGAGAGAAATAAGGATTAAACCTTAGTACCTATGCCTAAAGAGCGCCAAATCATAAGTACAAAGTGCTTGTTTAGAAATAAGTTTGATAAGTTGGTAACATTATGAGAAATAAAACTAAGTTGGTAATAAACGACTATAACCAAGAAGACAGAATTAATTATGAAGATACTTTTTCTCTTGTACCTAGATTAGAGGCACTTAAGCTTTTACTTATCTTTGCAACTTACATGAGTTTTAGCCTTTCTTAAATGTATGTGAAGTGTAACTTTCTAAAGAGATTTATTCAAAAATAACTTTATGTAGATCAAACCCCCAATTTTAAAAACTATAATGCACCAAACCATGTATATAAATTTTTAAAAGCTTTGTAAGGTTTGAAAAATGTTTATGAAGCTTGGTATGAAAGGTTGAGTGCATTTCTTTTTCAAAATAGTTTTTCTAAGGGAAAAATAGATAAAACCTCTTCATAAGAAATAAAACGACGATATTTTGATTGTTTCTATTTATATTGATTGAATTATCTTTAGTGTCACTAATGAAAGATTTTGTAATGAATCTTCTAAGTATATGAGTAAAGAATTTAAAATAAGTATGATGGGAAAGCTCAATTTCTTTTTTAAATTGAAAATTAAAAAAATGAATTTTTAATAAAATCCATTTGGTAACGCTAATGAAAACATTTGTAAGGAATTTTCTGTGTATATGAGTAAAGAATATAAAATAAGCAAGATAGGAAAGCTCAGTTTCTTTCTTAGCTTACAAATTAAAAAAAATGACTTTTTAGTAAATCAAGCCAACTATATTAACAAATTACTCAAAAGATTTGAAATGGACAAACTAAGTCATCAAAAACACTTATGAGTATCATAGCTAGGTTAAACAAAGATGGGGAAAGTAAACCTATAGATGCTAAGTTATATGGACTCCATACTTTTCTAGAAGCAGACTGAATATCGAACCGATGAAACGAGAGGTTTAAAGTTTAGAGATTCAGTTGCTATTAAATCTTTATAAACCGATATTGAATTGGTATAAGATAATAAAAAATATATATTATAAAATACATAAAATATTATAAAATAAAATATTAATATCTATTATTATATAATTAATAATTAATAATTATAGCTAAAATTAAATTTAATATAAAATATTAAAATAATAATGTTAATTAAAATTGTATTTTTAAATGAGATTGTATTTCATTTTCATCAAAAAATTAAAATCCTTCAATGTTATATAAATAGTTGTAAACCACACTTACATATAAAATATTTACATTAACATTTTCTATTACATTTAAATAAATTATAAATAAGTAAATTATGAAATTATAAATTATCTTTTTAAGTTCATTATAATCAAGATCAAATAATGATTTTCTTCTTTTTGATTTAAAGTCAATATAATTAATACAATAGATAATTAACCGGTTGGACTGCTTAACTTATAACCGATTAAATTGGGAGATTAAACAAAAATCAAAAGGTTTTCTTATTAAGAGGTTTTTATACAAAACCGAATCGATCAACTAAAAGGTTCATAGTTAACCGAATTGAACTGATCAAATCGAAGGGGTTTTTAAAACATTGGTATGGAGGTATGATAAGTAGTTTGTTTTACCTTATTATAAATAAGCCCAATATAAAGTTTAATGTATGTTTATATGTTAGGTTTCAATCAACCCCTAGAGTTTGAAATCTTTTAGCCATTAAAATGGTACTTAGGCAGGCTTTTATATGGAATAACATCCTTAAGACTATGGCATCCTAAGAATACATCTATAGAACTAGTTGACTATTCTGATGCGAATTACATCGGTAGTCTTTTGGATAAGAAGAATACTTTTGGCACTTTCTAGTTCTTAAGAAATACATTAGTGTCATGATTTAATAAACAGTAAAATATCATAGCTTTGTTAATAATGGAAGTGGAATATATAGCGGCCAATAGTTATTATACACAAGTGCTTTGACTTAAGTAACAACTTAAAAATTATAGCATAGAGCTAAATAAGATCTATATTATGTGTGATAATACAAGAGCCATACAATTAATTAAAAATATAATTCAATACTTAAGGACCAAATACATAAAGATAAGGTATCATTTCATTAGAGATCATGTGTATAATGATAATACTGGGTTAGAATTTGCTAATATAATACACTATTTAGATGATATTTTTACCAAACCAACAAATGAGCATAAGTTTTACATAATTAAAAGAGAATTAGATATGATTGATGGTAGATCACTTTGACGATTTTTGTGAAATTTGCGTATATTTTGATATTTGTATGAAATTTTTAATAACAATTATTTTTATTAGCTTTCAGTATCAAGTTAAACTTTTGGTAACAATTGACATATGGTATATCTTTAGTTACTTTTTATGATGATAAAAAGGGAGAGAAATTTGTGTGATAATAGATGTTTAATAAAGGAGGGGTATTTTTATGCTCATGAATTGTTGTTTTTTCTATGCCAAATATGTCTTATGATCCCCTTCATGCATAGTTTCCATATAATGTCTTAATGTATATATTTGGGTGGAGAATAATTTGTTTTAATACATGAACTAAAGAAGATTGTGATTTAAATGATGAATATATATGATGTTTAAATTTTGAGCCTAGGTGTTTAATAATGATAGGTTTTGTATCTATTTTTTTTATTTTTAATATCACATTTTTTTTGTTATCATAAAAAATGAAAATATTGTTAAATCTAAAGGAGGTTCCATTGTTTTTTTAATGACAATAATGCATAATTATTGCTAATGATTTGTTTTATGGTGTAAGATTTGAAAGATAAGTTCATTTGATGTTAGTTTAAAGTAAAAAGTCTTTTAAGACCAATTTGAAAATAAAGAAAAATCAAGAAACTTAAAAGCTTTAAGAATCTTAGTTAGATAGCTTGAATCTTGTTTGAAAATATTGAATCAAGGGTGATTCCAACTATGTTTTAATGATGAAAAATGTTATTACTAATGTGTTTATTATGTATGATGTCTAGAAAAGATAGGTTTGAAGATGAAGTCTATGCTTGAAGGTAAAAGGTGTGATGAGGTTGCAATTTGGAGTATTGAAATATAAAATGGAGCCTATGAAGATGAAATAAAGAAAGGCTTATGACAAAGATCAAGATAGAATTTTAATATTGTAAGTTTTGATGTAACTTTATCTTGATCTTTCTATAATGTTAATACTTATGTAAAAAGAGCTTAAGTTGTATGAATGTATTAAAATGGTTGAATGTGTTAAATATTGTGTGAAAAAGTGTTTGAAAAAGTGTTATGATGTGTTAAAGGTTAAAAAGAAAGTGTTAGAAATTGTTTATAAGTGTTAGTAATTGTTTTAGGTTCATTTGAATGTCTTTGATTGTGATTTGAAGTGTAAAAAACCAATTTGTACAAGGATAGGTGGACTAGATGGTTTATTTGGTCGATCAATGAGCTAAAATTTACAAGACTAGTCTATCAGTGCTATATATCGATCGACCAATCACTGGTCGAATGATATGGGGGATCGGCTGAATGATGCTTACAACTTATGCATACCAACAACTATTTCTCAAGGAAAAATAAAATAAATAAATTTTAACATTTTATAACAGTCATAAACAACAAGTAAACTGAGTTTTCACTATAAATAGGTGTTTTGCATGATTGTTTATATATCCAAGCATAGTGAAACAAGTATATAACTAATTTAAGGTGCTTTGTGTGTTTGTTTGTGAAATTTAGGTGAGTTAAGTATATTTTCAAGTGTGTTTTTATTGCATTATTTTAAGTGAGATTGTGAGCCCTTTTAAACACTTGGATTAGTTAAGATAAAAAGTTTATAAAGTGTATTTTAAAGGTTAAAAGTGAGTTATTGTAATGATTACCCTAGATTCTATTGAAAAAAAGGAGTTGTACAAGTGATTTAAGATGAAGAAATTCCTAACAACATATTAGGGAGTAGATGTAGGTGTGGAGTTGATAGCGAACTACTGTAAATTTGGTTTATGTCTTCTCTCCCTATCTCTTTTAATTTTCCATGTTACTTTATTTCCATCATATTATAGTTTATTATATTGTTTGAATTTCTATATTTCAATTATTTATTTAATTGTTTATAATTTCACATATGTTTTTCAAATATATTTTACTTTAAGTACTTTATTTAATTTGATAGTTTAGGTTCTATGATTGGGTTAAGAGGGAACTTTCAGTTAGATGTAAAAGGTTTAGAAAAACTTAGAAAATTTTAATATCACCTAAGTCTCTCCCTTACCCTTTTAGGTGTTATATAAGGACCAACAATAAATTTTATGTGAAGGTTTAACAATCTTAAAGGCTTAAATTGCATCCATGTTGCATATAGTTTTTCAAAAAGTGTATAAATTTTCACAAGTCAAGATAAATTTGATTTTTGGATAAATTAATATGTCTTGGTACTTAAAACAACATTGTGAATGATTTAAAACTTGTACAAGCTATTTTCAAATGAAAGAAATGGTTTAAGATTATTTAAAAATTAATTGAAATTAATTTTAAATTGAAAATTTGTTTAAATGAGTTTAAAATTATATAGATCATGCCAATTTATTTTTTTAATTTCAATTGACAAGTCCTGATCATTAAAAAAAATTACTTAAGGGAACTTTACAAACTTATGAAGTCAAGTTTTGTGTGTTTAGATGTGTTTAGGAGTGTTTCGGTAAATTTTCGAAAGCTTACATGGTGACTTCAATGACATTCCATAATAGTAGTTAATAGCTCCATAATAAGCTATTGTAGTCAAGTTTTTTTAAGAAGATGCATGGTTGTACACAACAATAGGGTGAACAAAACTGTTGTAGTGTGAAATCTTTACAAAAGCATAACGATGAGAATTAACAATGCTATTTTGCAATGTCAATTTGCCCATTGTCAGACGAGTAACAACCAGTTTTTAAAATACAATAGTATTTTTTTAAAGTAATAGCTAGTTTGATAATTCAATGGTATTTTAACTTAAGAATGCTATAAATAAAGGTTTTAAGTATATTGGATTAATATTTATGTTTTTTGAAGAAAGATTTAAGTATTGAAAGTGAAGGAAGAATTCATTCAATTAATTATTGAGTTTTTGGTGTAGGTTTAGTGTTCTGTGCAAGTAATTAGTTTTATTTCTTCTCAATGCAATAAAAATTCGTTTGCAATTTTTTTTATAAAGCTAATAAGAGTTTTTATTTATATCATTCATTTTGATTAGCTTTGAGCCCTTAAGAAATTGGATTTTCAATTTAAACACTACTTCTGGTGTAATTGCCTTTGTAAAAGGGCTCTTTGATTTGTTAAGATTTGGATTGGCTTAAATATTCTTCTTTGCCTTAAAAAAGATCTATATAAGGGTACTCTTCATTCTTCACTAAAGAAAGATTGGGGTTGTAAATGGTTCCTCTTCATTCAAAAAAGATTTTTAAAATTGTTTTGATTGATAATGAAATATACATCAAGTTCGTTAGTGAGTTGACATAGGCAATTGGTATTGTTGTTAAACCATTATAAAAATTGTTTATGATCCTCCTTTATCTATTAATTTTTGTTATTTATGTACTTACCTATATTTATTTTGTGAGCATTTAGCATAAACATCATCATAACATCTAATTTGAACTGTGGTTTAAAGATTGTATATATGAACAAATCAATTTAGGTGGTTAGCTTAGAAAATTTTAAAATACTCAATTCACATACCCATCCCCTTTTAGGTGCCATTAGGACTTATATAAACTTATTGTTTAACCAAGCGAGGGAAATAATATGAATGATGAATTTACAAGAGATTAGAAATTTAAGAAGGATCACCCTCTAGATCAAATCTTAAATGATATTCATCAAGGTGTATTTCCTATATCTCTTCTTAAAAATATATAACATCTTACTTCAATTATTAATTCAATCCTAAAATAATAAAAGAAGCCCCTAATGATGAAATTTAGGTCCTTATTATGTATGTCAATGTATTTTACTTAATTAAGTGATAATTATACATAATTGATGGAAATTCAATTTGATCAAAGATTTATAAAATTGAAATATTATTTATTTTATCATTTTTAATTTTAGTTTAGGGGATATTTTCGATTCAGATTTATGAATTTAAGTCACATTTGGTTGATTTATATAAACTAATGGCCAACCATTGTAATTAGAAATCAATTAGATAAGTTTGTCAAATGTTTGGTCAATATAAGTTTATCAAATGTTTGGTAAATATAAGTTTGGCGACTAGGGCATATTGGTTTACCAATATACATTGTGTTCAACTAATGTCATTGAAATTAAAACTCTATTTTTCCTCGCATTAGTTCTTTTCTTAGAAACTTCATCTTTTCTCTTTAAAAAATATCTCTTTTTATGTCTTGTTCTCCAAAAATCACCCTTTCTATATTTAATTAGTCATTTCTCCAATTACTCACATCCCTTAGAGATACATTATATTTTATGGATTTGCTCCTCCAGTTTCCCTCTTGACATATTCCTTCCCTCTTTGGTGACTCTTCTTCTCCAACGAGTCTTCAATGACAATACTAGTTCCATTGGACTCCTCTTCATCTATGGGGATAAATTTTATTAACACCCAACCACATTTCATCCATCTCTTTCTAAGGTAAACCTTACTCCTAACTCAATTTAGGGTTTTTGGATTTTATGAATATTTCTTTAAATTATTAATAAACTTCAATTTAGTTCATGGATTCTAGACACTTCTATTCAGTTTCACGTAAAATCATTCCTATTTCTTCGAATTTTCAATGTTTTGGAGTTTTTAAATGAGGAATTTTTTGATTTCTTGAAATTTTTAGTAATTTCTCAAAATATTTTATTATTTCATTAAATTAAAAGTAAAACTAAGCTTGTTAAACTTTCAATTACACAAGTTTCGACTCAAGTTTGATTAAATTTTATTTTTTGAAATTTATGTTATTAAAATTTTGGGTTTTTTTTGAAATTATTACAATTTGTGCATCTTTAATAGAATTAATAGTTAAATAATGTAATTAGAAATATACTTTAGTTATTACCACTCTCAATTCTTATTAATTTTATGAATTTAATCTCATATTGAACATTTTAACTTGGGCATATTATATTTTTATTTTTTAATTAAACTTTCATACATATAGCAATCTCTTTTCAATCTTATTTACTAAAATTCATTATGGCTTTGAGTTAATCTAGTTGGCATATAGATCATTTATTGAAGTGTTTTTTCATGAAAGTTTCTTTTTGACCATTCAGTGCTCTTAACACCCTTGCCCATATTCCTTGCCTAGAGTTTTCATATGAATCCCCTTTTTCTCTATATTCTATTACCATAGTTTGAAGTTAAGGAAACTCTTTTATTTCTACATAACCCACATGTCCCTTAAGTCATTCTAAGACTTCTACTAGAGGTAGGAATCTCTAGAGCCCAACTAAGACTCTAAGGCCTTATGAAAATGCTGCTAAGTTATGAAGATGAGTGCTTTGATGTTAACCCTTCTTAATTTATTAATTATGAAACATGTGAATTTTATGAAAACTATGTTATCTCTCTTACGTATCTAGTACAATTCAAGGATTATGAATCTATTTAATAGTTCATTAATTAGGGGTAGGAACCTTTGCTTACCAAATCTTTTCGAGTGAGTCTTACCAATGTAAAGTAATTTCATTCTAATCTTAAAGAATACAAAATTAGGAATATAATCCATATATTTTCAAGGGTTTAAAGTATAGAAATTACCCTCACTAGTAACCTCATCAATTAGAACCTTGGTATACCAATACCAACAATTTATTCCACTTAAAACTGTCATAAAAATATAGTATTATCTCTTATTTTGTACTGCATATAGTCAAAACTATCTTTAAGCTTGACAGTAAGGAAGAAATCACCTATAAGCTAAAAATGTTCACGTGCCTAAAGTCATTTCTTATTTCAACCATCTTTTCATTAAATATAACTTTCAATTCTAGTAGCCATTTTACTTCCTAAGCCATGATGTCCTTTGGTTTCTCTCCATCATCTTGGTCATTTAATAAAAATATAACATAACATGATCCATTTCATCAAACAAAGAAAAATAAGTAAAACATCCCATACACTCTCATCCTCAGGCTCATCTTCTAACATTTCAATGCCCCACCCACCAAAGATAAGTTAACTATCTTTTATTTTTTAATTGTGCCCCTTTTATCACATATAATATAATTGATGGTTAATAAGATTAAAATTTATTAAATTTTCATATGCTTTTTAATGTCATTTCAATCTTATTTTATTGTTTGAATATTCAATTTATGTTATATTGTGTTTAATGACAAGTTTATTTCCTTAGCCTGAATTTTAGGTCAAAACATAACAAATTTAAAGCAATTTTAAAAAAAGAAAAAGATTATTTTAATTTGAAATAATAATAAATAAATAAATCAGTTGAAAAGCAATCTATCAAAACGTAGCTTGCTTAGCATTTTACATTAAACAAAACGGTGAGCTACTGGGGCAAGGGAGAGCTTCATACGTAGTAGACTTGCTATTGGCTGGAGCTTGGACCTTTGGTGTATGGATTGGGCTTCCCTGTATGGACCACTTGGCCTGGAGAGCTGAACCTGCACCAGACTTGCCTGCTGATGGACTGGAGCCTGGTTGCACTGCTGGACCCGCACTTGCTCAACTCACTGGACTCCTACTGGACCGCTGCTGCATGAAACCTGGCGAGCTTAAACTAAGCTGCTTCCTCGCGTAAACTGGCCTGCACCACCCGCCTGGGCCCGTGCATGGCTGGCGCATGGGCTGCTGCATGACTACACCTGCATGGACTAAAGCCCTCCTCTACTGGACTGGTCTAAGTTGGAGAAGACCGCCCACATGAGGAAGCAGACCAAGACCAAGGGAGAAGCAAATGCGGGAAACAAAAATAAAAAGAGTGAGTTGGGTTTAAGAGTTTAGACTGAATTAAGCGGGGATCCCTAGGAAAAAACATAAAGAGTAGGAGATGCTGGCAGGTCTTGGTGCGTGGCGGCTGTGGCTTGGAGTTGCTTGCTTTGAGCTACTTCACTAGGACAATACACCAATACACCAGGAGAGGAGAGTCAACCGCACTATTGGATTTAATTTGAATTAACGACTATTCTCTTATGGTTTTTTAGCATTCATTTGTTTTATTCTTTCATTTACACTGTCCGAGTCTTTATCTTTAATTTTTAATTTGCTTTGAATTTTTTTTGTAATTTTTAATTTTCTTTATTCTTTATATAGCCGAACTTTAGTTATTACGTGGTTAGTTTGATTTTGTGTTTTAATTTTGTTATTCAATCTTTAAACATTGTTTACTTTTAAATATAAATGATAAATTTCAGATTTATGTTTGA
>JAOXYD010000001.1:7118095-7133349 GCA_028565735.1 Pinacopodium congolense | reverse complement strand
TGAAATCCTAATACACTTGAAAGCTTAAACAAACTTAATATGACAAATTTGATACACTAAAATGTGTATATATGATGAAAATTAAGATGAAAAATGATATGAACAAAATCTGGAAAATTTTAATTAATAAGATTATAATGTTTCCAAACTCTAAAATAAGTTTCTAAAAATTAATATGACCCTAAATGATACCTAAGAGATGGTGAATTAGTTTCTAAGAATTTTTAAGCAAAAAACACAAACACAAGAATATGATAACAATAAATTTAATAATTTTCAGAAGATAAATAAATAAATATGTAACAAATAGATGAAATGAAATTATAGTTATTGGAAATAAAAATAATAATATAAAAGATAAATTTGATAACAACTTACAAACTCCTTTTACACTCAAGGATAACCCACTTTTTTTTAAGGTTCAAGAATAATCTTATGACAAATTCTTTTTGTAGGCTCAAGAATAGCTTCAAAATAAGAATAACCTCAAAATACTCCTTTTTAAAGGATCAAGAATAACCTTACAAAGACAAAGTAACTACTCACTCATAGAGAGAACCCAAGTCACACAAAACTTGATAAACAAAACACTCTTAAACACGTAGACACTTTAATCTCTGACCTTTGTTCAGACTTCTTTCAGACTAGTACTTTCTTTCTTTACTTAATCCATCTTTTATACTAGTTAATATGGATTAGGGAGTTGCTGCAAGGTTCATCTCCTTATTTAATCATTTATTCGTTGGGTAAATATTGTGATCGTTGTGTAATAAGACCATTGTTGATAATCTGCCTGTGTAATTTTCTTTATTCGGTCTATCGATAAATAAAGTCCGATTGACCGATCTTCTAAATTTGTTCATTCGGTCAACCGATAACCATCGTTTGGTCGATTTTCATTCGATTAACTGATTTATTCAGTCAGTCGATCTCCTCAAAACATTCATTCGGTTGCAAGGTTCTTCTCCTCATTTAATCATTTATTCGTTGGGTAAATATTATGACCGTTGTGTAATAAGACTATTGTTGATAATCCACCTGCGTAATTTTCTTTATTCGGTCTACAGATAGATAAAGTTCGGTCGATCGATCTTCTAAATTTATTCATTCGGTAGATCGATAGCCATTGTTTGGTTTACCAGTCTTCATTCGATTAACTGATTTATTCAATCAGTCGATCTCCTCAAAACATTCATTCGGTCGACCGATCTCCATGGTTCGATCGACTAATCTTCCTTCGGTCAGTTGATGCTCCCTTTAGTGTTAGAGTTCGGTCAACTTATCTTCCCTTTATCCGGACATTAAAACCTTATTGCTCAAATGCTCCAATCAACCTATCCTTATAGACACTTAAACAAGAATATCAGTAGCAAAGTTATTTTATCATCATCAAAATAAGGTGGAACCTTTGGTTCAACAATCTCTTCCTTTTTGGTGATGAAAAAACCATGTGATATTAAACAAATACAAAACCATGTTACATTAAACAAATACAAACTCTCCCTAAATTACACAAGAGTTGCAAGACTTCATAAAAATATTTAAAAGCTTAAACTCCCCCTAAATTCGTGCATACGATAAACAAAAATATTTAATATCACATATCTCTCCCCTTTTTTGGAATCAACATAAAAGATCATAAAGAATGTCCATCAATCATACCAAGTTCTCATCTAATTGTGCAAAAACGATCTTCACATAGAGGTTTAGTAAAAATATGCGCCAATTGATGCAATGTATTAACAAACTCAAACTCAATATCTCCATTTTGCACATGATCGTGAATAAAATGATATAGAATTTATATATGCAATCCTAGAATGCTGTATGGGATTTTTAGTCAAACAAAACGTACTTGTATTGTCACACTAAATAGGAATTTTTTCAAGATGCCCTTCCATACTAGATGAGGGAGTAAAGGTGTTCATTGTTTGTGTCGTACCAATCTTTTCTCACAAATTCATTAGAATGTATACTAAGTGAAACCTACATTCTAATACCAATTGTTAACCCTATGTGAAATCTAAGAGGATGAGTAAATTAAGTATTTAAAAATTTCTTCTAAATTTCATAATTTAAGTTTATAATTTTTATCAAATGTGGAAGGCAAACAATAATTTATAATTTACCAAATTAAATAAGTATATAAAAGTAAAAGAGTAAAGCAAGAGAGACATAATACAATTTATCCTATTTTAGAGTGGTCTACCTACCCCTACATCTAGTCCTCAACGCCACCTGTTGAAAATTTTTCACTATTACAACAAAAAATACAATGTTAGATAATACAAGTTTCTTTTTATAACTCAAAGATAACCTTACCTTTTTTCTTTTTCCTTAGGCTAAAGAATAACCTCACTTTCTCACAATACAACTCTTAAAAATATTTCACATAAGTTCACTTTGGTATATAAAAGAGGCTCTTTAAAAAATAAACGCAAAAACCAAACTCTTAAAATGCCTCACATAATAACACACCACATAAAACTCACAAAATTTAGCTTTGAAATACAAAAACATTTGTAAGAATGTTTATAATACTTCTTGGATGAAAAACACACATTATCATGGGCTATTTATACAAAAAAAATTGGTCACTAACAATTGCCCAACAGATACATAATGTTATAAAATATTCAATGAATTTTAATGTTGTTAAAATACTGTTGCAAGAATCATGCTTCATATTTTTTTAAAAGATCGGTCAACTGATCTTCATGGGTCGACTGACCGACCTTTTTAATTAGGTCAATCGAACTCTCTTAGCTCGGTGTCTTCTCAGCCCAACTTGGCCTAAACCAAACCAAACTTACCCCAATCAATTCTTAACCCAAGTAAACACCTCTTAACACAAAATAATCAATATAAAAAAATTGACATAACTAAATTCATCCAAGTTATCAAATTTATTTAACATTAATACTTTCGTTTTTTTTTTACCTTTTCATATTTTTAATTGATAGAATTTAACCAGCCTCATCAAACACACATTCATTCAAATATCAAAAGATCTTTCAAGAAACATCAATCAACACATCATACCTTTTAATCATGTAACCTATATGTATTTTCTAAGTCATGTAGGCGAATATGCATGAAATAACCTCTTAAATAACCAAAATAAACTAAGTGAAAATTATAATAAAAGATACATAAACAAACTTATATAAATACTAATTCGCTTCTTCAATAACTTGAGTCTTTATATATGATCTTTATAAACTCCAATTAAGCTTTAAGGCTAATTAAAACGAATTTAATCGTACTTCATCTATAGAATTATCGTTCAATACACTTAAGCATAACAAACATTTAGTAATACAATTCTTTTGTCATAAAAACAAGGTGGATTCTCTTTTGGTTTAACAAAAAACATTCTTAACTTAATTTAGGATTAAAAAATAGTTTAAAACATTATGTAGTTTAACATTTTGAATGACAAGTAACATTTTAGGAACAAAGTTTTATAAACTAAATAGCCTAAGTATATTAGTTTTCTAAATTAGAGAAAAAAAAACAAGCAGCTTTTGCATAGTTTCTAAAATTTATATGCTTCAATCCTAAATTTCTCTCTAATATACTTTTATAAGAAAGAAAAAACAATACACAAATGTTGTGTTAACAATCCTAATGGTATTAAATGATCACATTGGACTATCACAAAAGAAAAAAGAATATGCTTTAATTCCAAGAAACAACACAATGTAACAAATAAGATAATATGTTATCTGTCAAATTTTTTTCTGACTCTAATACCAATGTTGGGAGTGTTAAAAATCACACATATTGATTATTGTAAGATCTTTTATATACATATACATGACTAACAAAAATAATCACTTTCGAATTTATCTTTAAGTTTCATAGGATAAAAAATTCCAATCTCACAAAATCCTTTGCAACAAAAAGTTTTCTTCTTTTAAAATGATATCTCATGTATCCTCTAATAATATTTTTTGAATTTTTTATTTTATATAAAAATTCAAAAATTCATGTCTCTTTAATTCAAATTGAATAGACATGTCTCTTTATTAAATCATTTTTTGGGGGGAGGGGAGGTGAAATTTTGTTCCTATCATGGGCTAACAATATTATAAGATTTTTAGTTTCTTTATATACTTGATGCGATTAGTGTTAAGTTGTATTCTTTATTATCGAAGCAATGTATTAGATTTTTGATACTAGAAAAAGGGAAAATGATTCTTTAGATGAACACTACTGAGCATTATTAGGGAACCTTACTTATTAAAGAGATTGATGGAAAATGTTTTTATTACAGCCATGCAAGTAGATAATTTAAGGAGTCAGAAAAGCACTGTCAAGCAATCTACAAAGAGATATTGACAGTGAAATGAGCGATTGAAAAGTTTAATTTCCACCTCAGTCTATATGACTTTATAATGGAGATGGATAACATATCTTTTTCAAAGTACAAGAGCCCAACAAAAAGATTTTCCAAATTGTTAACTAATTTGTTAGAAAGATTGGTTCTCCCACTTTAAATTCTCAATCTGACATATCAAAGGCCATCACAACATCCTTGTTAACCTTTTCTCTTAACCTAAACATATCCATCTGATCATACCTTCTAAACTTATTCCCTTTATTCTCACCATAATAAATCTTCCGTCCTTTATTAAGATTAAGAACCATTTCCCTTCGATCACTAAAACTCAACCAGAAATGCTTGATTACTTAGTTATCTTACTAAGAAGAAGACATTTTTATTGTTTGCATCTTTTCTTGATCACTGTCACTGTTCAAACTAATCCCCATCTTTTTGATTTCTAGGCACCCTATTGCTATATGATTCATCTTATAGACGCCCTTTATACTTACTCCATTGCCTTATTACCTTGCCATGTGTATAACCACTTGGTTGACCTTGCTAATAACAACTCTACCTTATGAACATTCCTTGAATGGTTTTAGCCACTTCCTAAATGGATAATACACCTTGGATGAATCCTAAATCAATTTTAGTTATAGGCTATTCCACTTGAACAACAAAAGGCCCAGTCCTTCTTTATCATTGATCATCCTTAAGGTGCGATAAATAATGGTTATGTTTACACCATTAACCATATCCAACTCTAAAGAACGACAAGCCAATAGCCTATGAATAGGAAAAGCATAATGAAGTAGCTCTATGTCTTCTTAGACCATTTGAATTGTTTTCCAAAATCTAAAGCACCAATTACTTCTACCTCTTTAGATCCATATCCAGGTTATTTGAGTTTATAGAAACCCATTTCCCCTAATGCAGGTTATTTTAATTCCTTTGATATCTTTGTTCTCATAATGTTTAATGTTAAGGTGGTAAAGCTTCCTTATCCACTGAGTTTTGAACCTAGAGCTAAGCTTGAAGCTAAAGAATTGTCTAGTCCAAGCCCAATCATTTTCCAGACTATTTCCATTATTCTTAAGACCCACGTGAGGACCCCTCATTTATTAATGAAGAAGTATTGGAAAATTTCAGTCTCACATTGACATAATTGGATGAAGATATAAATGACGATAATGGGACCAATAACATCAATTAGGGGGCATGATTCTTATCATCACTAACTCTGTAGATTCCTTCATTAGAACCATGTGTTTCATATTGATTGTACTTTTTATTATGCTCTTTTATTTATCAGTTTGCATTATTATCATATATGGGGATGCGCGTGAATTATTGGCTCTAATAGACCTTAGACTTGAATTTTTGTATTTTGTTTCTCTTGACCTCGCCTATATAAGCGGGGCTTCTCTTTCGTTGTAATCAAGTTCAAGTTCAAGTTTTTAGAACAATACAAATTCAAAAGTGTTCTACCATTCTTTATGGCTTCTTTCTAAGTTTCTCAATCTCTTAAAAGCTTGATTTTTTAATAATATAATAGCAATCATATAAAAAGATAAGTATACTTTACACTTGCCTCTTTAAGAGGAGGCAAGTGAACCTGTACATCAAAAAGTCTTAAACCAATTATCTTATTTAAGCTTAATAGTAAATAAGGATAGATTGGTCAACTTAAATTCCTAAGAGTCAAACTTTGAGAGTTGATTCTTTTAAAAGTGTTCTAGAACGTATCATATTGCATATGATTTCCTTTCACACCATTCATTGAAATTGATGAAAGTGTCCTTATGACCTTCAAGCTTCCTGTGTGGTATCAAAGCCATATGTTTTTCTTGACTAAGGCTTTATTGATGTTGATGATAGTAAATAGAACTCGACCATAGCCATGACTAAATCCCTTCTACTTCTATTAATCTAGTTCATTCGTCTTCAACTCTTTCTTTAGCTATTATTTCTTCTTCTGTAAAGAGAACTCTTTCTAATAAAATATAAAAACTAGTAGAAATTTACTCATGTTCCTAAAAATGCTAGAATCCATAATATCAATCCTCCCCTCTTAAGTTCGTATAGTCTCTGTCATAGAGACAAATCTATTACTAAAAGCATTCATTCAATTATTTTCATAAATCAACCTAAAGTTAAAGAAATCATTAAAAGTTCCATGTTAGAACAATATGGACTGAAAGCCACACAAGCTGAACAATATGTAACTCTGAAATTTCCCAAGGAACAAATATCCTTCTGAAGAGACCAAGGGCATACTCATTTAGATAATGGAGTTACTTGTCTCGTTTTAACCTTGCATAGAAAAAAAGAGATTCTGGTTATAGTTTAAATTTCTCTTTTGGATACAGTGCATATAAAGTATTACAATACTTTAATTGGTGTTTTAGTGGCTATTCTCAACAATAAGAGTGTAATCCTTATTATTGCCCTTAATTTCAATATTAAGTTAGATGATCCAATATTATATAAAAGGCTAAAGGTTCATATTCAGATCATCGGAGCAAAACAAGATCCCACTGCGATTATAACCATCTTGGACCATCAAATCACATACAAGCTCCAAAATCATCCTATAAACAATGATATCCCATAATGCAATTGTTTAACAAAGACTAGGTTAGATAGTCTGGGAATAAGAGTATCATTAAGGTCTCCTGGAGCTTGACCAGTGGCTTGAGTCCCATTGCTGCTTAATTCCGCTTATAAAGTAGCATCTGGCCCGATGCTTTCTATGGCGCCAACGCCGTCCTTAACTGCTGTATAAGCCTCCGGCCCTGAATATACTACTAGTTCAAGAGGTGTGGTCGATTCGGGCATGGAAGCACCCTCACCAGTATAAAGTGGCGTAAAGCAGTTTAGTATCTATCTGGCCCATTTCAGATTAGAATCTCCGTCCAAATGAAAGTATCTGGTTTTAACTAATGAAGAATATAATAACAATCTTTGGGCCGAAATAGTTTTTATGAACCCAACCCATTACAGCATCTCTTAACGTCAAATCGACTGCGGGAATGAGGATCTACTGAAAAGTGGCCAGATCTACGGGCTTTGAGAATTTTAATACCGCGTACTTATCGCATTGAATCCAAACTCCTTAACTACAACAAAACCTGTTCTGCTTCTTTTCGGTAGCCCTTTTTCTCACTCACAAAATCAAACCTTAAAACCAGACACAGTAAGGGAGGTCTTTCGTCAAAACTAACTTTTGGATTTTTAAAAAATTTTTTTTGTTGTTCTTGTAAAGGTGGCCATGTATAGAGCGGTTTCACGTCTTCGAGCTCTTAAGGTTTTGTTTCCAAAAAACTCGACTTTTGTTGGACTTTCCGCAAATAATTGGAAAATTGTTTAAGGTTTCGTTCGTTTGACCAAGTGGGGTGGTAAAGTTCACGAATGTATTTAATTACGATGAATAAAATTTGAATGTTTAAATCTTTTGGTGTTGTATTGATTGAACTCTGCATTTTAGTGATAGTTTTATGGAGAAATGAAGTCTCGTTCTGTGGTTCATAGATCTGATTTGATTTGTCTTTCATTTATTGGGTGTTATTTTACGGCTGCTGGTCAGGTCTTAGCGATTGATCTTTTTTAGGTTTAGTTTGTAAATCGGATGTTTTCTGCTTTTTTTATGATATATCACATTCACGTGCGATTTCCCATCTGATTCGTGGATTCTAATTACTTACAAAATGTTTAGTTTAGCATTGTAGGCCATGGAACCGAGTCTGAGATAGCTCTTACATAATCACTATCCTGGAAAATGGATAGTTTTATACTACGCATGCAAACTCTGGTTTTTAATGTTTAGCTTTACAGCTTTAAGGAGAATGTTACCTGCATTACATTAGATAGTGACTTCATTATGTCTGTCTCAGATTAGCTTAAGCAGCCGTGAGTCTGAATTTTTGGCTTATTGATTTCTCAAATGAATCTTTCTGATGAAATTTTAGTTTATTACTCTGCCAAAACTATCCATTGACTTCTTCGGTGTTGTTGCTGATTAGGGGGATTTTGGGAAATTAGGAGCCTCAAGGTATGCAACTTCAAGTGCAGTTGCTGCTAGGAGCTCCTCACCAGGATGGTTTAGCTGGTTGACTGGAGAACAGGCCAGTTCTCTTCCACCTTTAGACTGCCAACTTGATGGTGTTTCTCTTCCACCTGCACTGCCTGATTATGTTGAGCCAAGCAAGACCTTGTCAAAAACCCTTGCAAATGGTCTTAAAATAGCATCAGAAGTATCATCAGTGAGTTTGCAATTCCACAAGTTCTTATTGTGTCATCAATTAAATGTCTACCTTTTGTTTTTTCATTAACTTCTAGTTTATAACAGAATGTCAATTACTTTAAGTTCTACTTGGCTGTCTTACAATCTTATCAAAGCTTCATTTGGTTGGTTATGTAGAATCCTGCCGCTTCCATAGGGTTGTACATTGATTGTGGTTCCATCTATGAAACACCAATGTCATCTGGGGCTACACACTTACTTGAGCGGATGGCATTCAAGAGCACAAGGAACAGGAGCCACTTGCGCATTGTTAGGGAAGTGGAGGCAATCGGAGGTCATGTGGCAGCCTCAGCTTCTCGTGAGCAGATGGGATATACATTTGATGCTTTGAAGACCTATGTTCCTGAAATGGTTGAATTGCTTATTGATTCTGTGAGAAATCCTATATTCTTAGAGTGGGAAGTCAATGATGAGGTAACCATGTTCAATCATATTACTTTTTTCTTAATTTAAGAAAATGAGTTGTTTATACGCATGAAAAATCATCTTTGAGGCTATATCATGTTTATCCTAATTATCCTACAATATTGTGGGACCTAGGAAATTGCATACTTATTTTTCTGTGATCTAACTAACTACCTATTTATTAATGCATTCAGTTTGATGTTAGTTCATTATATTCTATGCTTGTGGTCACCTTCAAGTGCATTCATAAGGTGCAACTCAACCCAGAAGTTTTACTTGGGAAAGTTGTAGATACACAACCACCTCTTCCGGTGACATGTAGAACCCTTTTTCTTGCTAATTATCTTTTTCTACTGGCTGCAAAAATTCAAAAAGTAGGGGCTGTTTCTGCTTTACAGGAATAAGATTGTAATTGATTCTTTTGTGTCAAGAAAATTTTCTTATCTTTCATGGATTAGTCTTTATATCTGTTTCATGCATAATTAACAAATATATTCACACATTGTGTTGTTAATGCCTATGACACCTATGAATATGTTGTAACTATTCCTCACCTTTTCTAAACCAATTTTTGCTAGAACATAAGTGTGCGAACGTGCACGTTGTATGACAGTGCGGACTTATGTTTGTGCAGCTGAAAAAGATCAAAGATGAAATTGGAGCACTCTCTAACAATCCTCAGGGCTTACTTCTGGAAGCAATTCATTTAACTGGCTACACAGGAGCATTGTCTAATCCTCTTATGGCCACAGAATCTGCACTAAACAGATTAAATTGTGATCTTTTGGAGGAATTTCTAGCTGTATGACTACAAAACCTTACGATATGGTATTATAGTTACTTTCAATCGTCACTTTATTAAATAATGCTCATTTATAATTGCAGGAGAACTATACTGCTCCTCGCATGGTACTTGCAGCATCTGGGGTTGAATTTGAACAACTTGTATCTATTGCTGAACCACTTCTTTCTGATCTCCCACTTGTTCCACGTCCACAAGAGCCAAAATCTTTATATGTTGGAGGGGACTATCGCCGTCAAGCTGAGTCTCCGGTGGGCATTTCACTTAGCCTTTAAATGCATTGGATTGTTTTCAGAATGCTCTGGTTGCTCTGTGTTACAATGCTTACAGGTTTTGTTCCTTTTGAGGCCAGATGACACATATAGCTCTAGCTTTTGAGGTTCCTGGAGGCTGGAATAATGACAAAGAAGCTATAACTTTGACTGTTCTTCAGGTCCAACTGTTAACCTTGCTTATCATAAATACTTATTTTGTCCTTTTATTATGTGTAATGGCCTAGCATTTGCGTTGTGTCACCATTTCATTATTAGATCAGAAGCTTGCATAATGATTCTTTTGGTCCTGCTGCAGATGCTTATGGGAGGAGGTGGCTCTTTCTCTGCCGGAGGCCCTGGAAAAGGGATGCATTCACGACTATGTGAGTTACATAGGCTGAGCTCTTGTCTCACAACTTGATTTAAAATGTCATTGTCCTTCCAATTATCTAAGCTTACCCTCTTCCTTTTCAACCTGACATCTTTGTTGCTCGTTATTTCTGTTTCATTTTCAGCAAATTTCTTTCATACGGAGAACTTGTTTCTAAATTAATCCTTTTTCATTTGTTTGAAAACAGATCTCCGAGTCTTGAATGAGTACCAACAGCTTCAATCTTTCTCTGCATTTAACAGCATCTTCAATAATACTGGATTGTTTGGAATCTATGCTAGCACTGTAAGACTAATTGCCCATGCAATGTTCCTCAAGATGTTATTTATGGAAAATCAAATGCTCATTTAATATTGTCAGGGGGCATGCACATCTATGTTGTGACAACTTTTTTAAGCAATTGACTTATAAGCTTTTGGTTGGCTTTAGTCCACCACTTATTTTGAGTTTAGTACAAAACTTAACAGCCTTTTGTTAATTCAGAGCTCCAACTTTGTGTCCAAAGCAGTTGATTTAGCTGTGGGAGAGTTAATTGCAATTGCAATTCCTGGACAAGGTTTGCTTTTGCATTTGTTAAATTCTCTGTATTTGATTGAATACTATTTATATCACAAACCTTCTTGCAGCTTCGACCGACATTTCTTATTTCTTGTGGCAGTTACACAGGCGCAGCTTAATCGGGCAAAAGAGATGACGAAGTCTGCAGTTCTTATGAATTTGGAATCTAGAGTATGATCCTCTCTTCAACACACAACCTCAACCTCATCCTACTTCTCAATAAAGAAAAAGAAAGGAAAGAGAAAACTAAACAAATAAACAGAACGATATCTTTCACACCCACACAAAACACACCTGCCACACCCCTTTTTGTGGATAATTTTCTGGACTTCTGCTATGGAAAGAATCATGCTTTCTTGACTAGATCAAAGTTGATGGGTGTATTCTATATTGCCAATTATGCTTCTGCCTTTCTTAAGCCTCTTTTCTACTTGTGAGGGCTTACTACACAATGGTTTTGCAGCTAGTTGTGGCAGAAGATATAGGAAGGCAGCTTTTGACATATGGAGAAAGGTATTGCTAGAGTATCTGAACTATTTTTCGTTACTTTATAACTCAAGTAAAGAGCATGGGAACCTAGGGTGTTGCATTAACCATATGAAGCAGAACTCTATTCTTCAAAAGGAACACAGGAAAAGAATGAATACTTGCTGCCCATGAATAATATCGGATTCTGGTTTCACATGTGATTAATCCTCTATGATATAAGCTTTAATCAGAATCTTTTGTTACTTTTGATTGATCCATATGGTTAGCCTTGGTACAAGTTTGATCTTAGTTTTCGCTTGAGCAATTTATGTGGATATTTTACTTGTTGAAATGCTCCAAATGAGTGTAAAGTTCATATCCATCCATATTACTGGATTTAGAATGGGTGATGAATCAATGTGATGACTAAACGAGGTTGCTAACTTTTGCATTTTGAGATCTTCTCAGGAAGTCTGCAGAACAGTTCTTGAAGACATTAGATGCAATCACGTTAAAGGACATTTCTGACTTTGGAAAGAAACTTATCTCCTCACCTTTGACAATGGCATCTTATGGAGATGGTAATGTCTTCTCCTGAAAGTGTGTTCAAACCTCAAATTTGTTCTAAATCTAATTTTGTTTTTGTCTTTAATTGGTGGCAGTTATCAATGTCCCCAACTACGACTCTGTCTGGAGCAAGTTCCATGCAAAGTAAGAATGTTGTCTACATTCTTGTTGAGAGGCACATGAGCACAACCAGGCCCTTTGATTTGGTTTCAATTGTTCATAAAAAAAAAAATGAAAATGCAAAGACAATCCAGCCACAGATTTCCATTGCTGATGAACGAAGCATGAGCCTTCATTGACTTCCTGCTCAGTTAGGATTTCTCTAATCAGTTTTTGGACGTTAAAATCCATGATTGACCATCATGGGAAAATTTTGTCAATTTTCTTGGTTTATTCTACCATGCCAGTGTTTACACTCAAAGGAAACCAAAAGATGAAATGATGTTTTATGTGTCAAACTCCGGTAATAAGCAATTTGTTTCCTTTGCTGTTGAAGGAAGCAGAGTTTATGGAATGAGTATGATTCTTCTACTTATGTGGCCACGTTAATGTCATTTCCCATGAACTTTCTGCGTGTACGTTCCCAAGATTCTCAACTCCTGAAGGTCACGTTACCATGAGTCTTGTCGTTAATAATGTTTATAGTGAACCTTTTAAGGCTGGGAATGAAAAAAAAAAAGGAAAAAGGAAACTATCGCATATGAAGATAAAATAAAGAACATATCATCATATTGTTCGAATTCATTTTCTATTATTATTTTTTTATGGACTTTGTAATTACTATTCAGTTCAAACTATAGTATTTGGTATTGTACCGGTACTTATTAGATAGAATTTAGTACAAAATTTATTAATTTTGTACTAAATTCAAATATTTGTCGGTATCAATTTTAAAATTGTTTTGAAATTTTTTTTTATTTTGAACTTTTTAAATTTAAAGTTAAGTTAAAAATTATATAGTATAATACATTTATAGACCATTTAATAAATTTTATAAAATTCATGAATTAATTTATAATTTTAAAAAATTATTTGAAACGGTACAGGTATTAATCGGTACTGGTAATACCGGTACCAGTACAGTATTATTTTTAAGATCAATCTAGTATCGGTATCGGTACGATATTAATACACTAGTTCAAACTTCTAATAATAATTTAAAGGCCCTAACTTTTTTTTAAAAATAAATATTTAAAAATCTTAAAATGTCAAGATAAACTAAGTATAAAATATAATTTAATAATTATTTGAAGATTGAAATTTTAAAAAATTACAAATTTTTACTTAAAGGTTAAAAATAGATTAAATTCAAATAAAATTAAAAAATTTTATGACTTAAATATCTTAAAAATTTCATATCAGATTCAAATAAAATTTAAAAATTGTAGGTATTTAGATATTTTTAAAAAATCATACCAATAGAACTTTAAAGCTTGTTTGTTTCATTTTTTCTTTAGTTTGACTTTTTTATTTTTATAAATATAAAAATTAAAAAAAATAACATATTAATACAATATAAAAATTAAAAAATATAGTAAAAAACTCAAAAAAAGAAACAAAATTAATAAAAAATACAAAATTTACAATAAAAAATCACAACTAATAATAATACTAAACAAGTCATAAATTTTTACTTATTCGAAGAACATCATAGGCCGTTACAAAACAAACAAAAAAAAGAGTTGTATTTAAGTTAATTAAACATAATTTTATTATTAAATTTCTAATTTTATTCATTATTAGTTGTATAATATCTTTCTTTCTTCTAATTTAACCTACTCTTTCCGGGCTCTCCCCTAAAAATATTCTGAAGGATTTCTGAAACGACGGCGTACAACGTTTTTACTCGACAGCCCTAATTACATATGCCAAGACTTCACATTTTAAGCAGTCAATTAAACCATCTCGCGCCATGATATGCGGCCGTCATTCCATCACCACAGCCAGCCGCCGCCACTACGGTACAAAGTACACTGCCAAAATCACTTCAGCTTCCCCCACAGGTCGCAGCCTGGCCGCCGAAGTAACACCCCCGCCGCTGCAAGCCCCCGTCGACCCCCGTGGCTATCTGCTTCCCCGCCGCGAGCTGGTCTGCAAAGCCACCAAAATCCTTCTCAACTCCCAGCGCTTCAGAACGGCGAAAGGCAGCCCCTTTACGTCCCTCCATTCACGGCATATCCGCCCAGACCCGTTCGATTCGCTCCATGACTACCTCTCCTCTCTCACCGTCCCTCTCACTGCAATAGAAGCCTCCGAAATTCTCAAATCGTTGAACTGCCCCTCTCTTGCTCTGAAGTTCTTCCATTTTTGCCCTTCTCTTTCTTCGAACTTTCGTCATGACCCTGCTACGTATACACGGATCACACTCATTCTCTCCAATTCTGCTTTACCCAATAGGGTGGATCTCATCCGTTCAATTGTCTGCGAGATGGAGAAGAGTGGGATATGCGGGACAATATCGACCGTTAATATTTTGATTGGATTTTTCGGGAATAGCGAGGATTTGGAGAGTTGTCTTGGGTTGCTTAGGAAGTGGGGTTTGAGGATGACTGGGTATACCTACAAGTGTTTGGTTCAAGCGTTTTTGAGGTCTCGTGACTGCGAGAAAGCGCTTAAAACTTACATTGAACTGAAGATGAGAGGCTACAAGCTTGATATTTTCGCTTATAATATGCTCTTGGATGCTCTCGCTGAAGATAAAAAGGTTTGTTTCTTGCTTAAGTGATGGCTTTTCCTTGGATCTTCTATGATTTTTTTTTCCCGTGTTGCTACATGTTGAAGATGATAAGGTTTGTTCCATGCCTATTTGATGGCTTTTTGTTGAGAATTTCTAAGATGGGTTGTGTCATAATAAAGTTTGAGAAGCCGGACCAGTGTTTTAAATATCGTACCGGTACCGGTATCAGATTGGGCCTAAAAACAGTACTGTACCGGTACCGTTTAATACCGGTACTATTTCGAATAATTATTTTAAATTATAAATTAATTTGTAAATTTTATAAAATTTAAAAAAAATTTATAAATATATTATATTATGTAGTTTTTAACTTAACTTTAAAATTAAAAAGAACAAAATATAAAAAAAATTTAATTATTTTTTTCAGTGACCAGTACCGGTGGGTACCGACCGATATCGGCCGGTATTTGAATCCGGTATCGATTTCAATTTTTTCGTA
>JAOXYD010000001.1:7089413-7106533 GCA_028565735.1 Pinacopodium congolense | reverse complement strand
TATTTCTTCTCTCTACTCTTTTAATTTTATGCACTTACCTTATTTTGCTTGTTTAATCTAATAATATTGTTTAGCTTTCCCAATTTATATAAATTATTTGTGTTTTACAAAAGAAATATTTATCACCTAATTCACCCCCTTATATACCATATAGGCCTAATAGAAGTTATAGAGTTGAATTTAAAAACTAGTTAATGATCAAGGTTTGAAAATATGGTTGTCCATGCTTCATAGTATTTAGATGGGCTGGGCTTATTACTTTAAAACTTCAAAAAATGGAAAAAGATTTCAATTCTTAAGTGATTCTTTTATTTAAAAATTTTGGATATTTAAAGGTGAGGTTAGATCATATTTGAGTTAGGATGGAGAATTTTTTTAATTATTTTTAAAAAACTACATCAATAATAATATAAAATTTATCATATCACAGGGATGTGGACATATTATATAAATAGATTTAAAAATAATCTTAACACAGTTAGTGTTAATAAAATAATTTGTATTAGTTTATAAATATTAAAGGACAAATTATATTATTTTTAAACATTAAAAATAAAATAATATTTTAAAATTAGAAAATAACTTGAATAACTTATATTCATTTTAAATATTAAAAAATAAAATAATGCCTTAAAATTTTAAAAAATAACTTGAACCTTTTATCTTTTTTGTAAAGTTTTTAATGTCACATTGTATCATATCGATTGAAAAATGGCACATATTTATTAGTACCATTTCATTATAGAATATCAATTAGCACCAATTGTTCTAATTAGTGCTAGTTGGTATACGAATGCCAGTACCATACTAGGGTTAATTTGATAGAATCTAAAATTTTCAAGGATTAAATTGAAAAGACAAGTAATAAATCTAATTTTTAAATTTTTAAAATTTTACTAGTATTTGATATATATATATTAAATTCTATACATGTGATATAAATATTTAAAAAAAAACCTCCCTTCCATCGGTGCCTAGATCACCATGACTACCTCTTTAAACTATAGTTCCTCCTAAAGCTCTCTTCCTTCTCTTTCCCTGGCTCTCTCTCTTGATTCACCTAACCTACTTTTTTACTATCTTCTTCCTTCTTCTATCCCCTATTAAAATGATCAACTCAGCACTTAATAACATTGAACCTTTCCCCCCTTTAACCCGGTCTACACATGGTATTGTTCCAATTCTAAACCTTAGAGCAATCAACTTTGAACCTTCCCTCCTCCCCTTTAAACCAATCTGCACATGATATTACTCAAGGTTCTAATCTGGCAATGCCCAAACCAATGCAGTTCACTTGGAAGCAAGTGTTAGGGGGTGAATCCTCTGAAACTCTTGTCTTCCGACCTCCAGCCAATCTACCTTATCAGACTATAGTCTCTCCAATCCTTAATGTATTGAAGGAGCGTGTTAGGGCTTGGAGTGCCACCTTTGTTGGCTTTTTTCTTAGTAAAATACCACCATTTCTTGTCATAAGTAATTAGGCATAACGAACTTGGAAAAGCATAAGGATGATAGAAGTCCTACTGAATAAAGAGGACCAGATTAACTATCAAACAAGAAACTACTAAGCTGTAGAAGTGGAAGACGGGTTAATCGAAGACAAAACAACTAAAAGCTCATCTATCAACCCAAGGAATGTCGTAGCGAATGACCAGATTATGGATGACATCTTTTTAAATAAAATTGAGGTGACTGCAATGAATAGGCACAATGATTCAAATAATACATAACAATAATGCTCTACAACTTAGAAAGGAAAAGGTATTCACAGCAGGACCCTAGCTTACTAAAAGAGTCTTGTAGCTCAGACACCTAATATAACATATTGGAGTCTAAAGAAATGAACTGTAACTCTAATAGAAAAGAAGTTAATGAATTTAAGCCCATAACAAATAGGAAAACTAAAAGGACTAAAGGCGAGGAGCCAAAGGATGGCTCTCTCTAATAAATTTCTATCATGGCTTGGAATTTTAAGGACCTTAATTGTCTCAAAAAGTAATAGTTGCTTAAAAAGGCTATTAATGACACAAAGCCAGCTCTGTTATGATTGTTGGAAACAAAACTCTCTAAAGAAAAATGCGAAGGGTTCAAGATCTTAAGCAAATGATGGAAGATTCTTTCTAATCATCAATTTCATCATTATGGGAGAATGATAGTAGTTATTAACATAAAAGAAGTGTAAGCAATTGTGATACAGGCTAGTGATCAAGAAATGCATCTAAAAGTCTCTAGACTGCATAGCAATGTCAATTTCATAGTATCGTTTATCTATGCATCAAACTTTGAGTTCCAAAGGAACCATCTTTAGTTTGACTTGGAGAGACTCCATAACACTACTCAAGGCCCTTGGCTAATTTTTTGCATATTTCAATAGCATCTTAGACAGGTTAGAAGTTGAATGTGAAATTAATGAAAAATAAATCCTGAATGACCTTAAAGATTATTTAGAGAAGCTAGAATTAGCAGGCCTCAAATTTGAGGATAATTACTTCACTTTAAGTAACAAGAAAATCTTTAACACTTACATGATAAAGAAGCTGGATAGGGCGTTCGTAAATGGGGATTGACTTAGTCAATTTCTATAAAGAAAAACAACATTTATGGAACGTATGTGCTTTGATCATGCCCCTATTTATGTGCAAATATTGGTGGCAAATAAGCAAATGAAACATCCATTTTGGTTTAACAATTTTCTCACAGGAATGGAGGGGATCCAGGAAGCTATCTCTAGGGGGCTAAATACTCATGTACAAGGATGTAAGGAATATACTAGAATCCATCAAACTTGAATTAAATAAATTTAATAGGATCATTACAAGTGACACTAATCATGAATTATCATATGTTAAGGCTGAATTGTAGAGAATACAGTAGGAGTTATATAGTCAGCCTAATGATTCAAATTTGCTATTCAAAGAAAAAAATGCCCTAAACCATTATTAAGAGGAACTTCAAAGGTAAAACTCCTTACTCTATCAAAGGTCTAGAGTAAATTGGTTAAAGGAAGGTGATAAAAATACTAGCTAACTATACAAGCTCTGGAGAATTTTAATATTTGGTGAATTTTATCGCCTACAACCAAATCTAAAACCAACTTCTCGCAACACAAATTAATGTAGCAGTGGAAAGTTAGGATTGTTCCTAAGAGAAATTTTGACGTTAGTAGTTACGCAATAAAAAGGGGGTTTTAAATTGTGAATTAAACAAATTTTAATTGAAATACTAAATTAAAAAATAGCTAATGGCAAAACAATGAAAATTTAATAATCAATAGGAATAAATCTTGGTTTCTGGTCTCCTTCGTTATTGAACTTGTGTTGATCATAGACACTAAAATAATCAATTTATCGGTTAAGCATTCGTTGCGGTAATTTTGTTACCTATTTTCTCTTATGTTTAGTTAACTAAAAAATGTATTCGAATTAACCCTTATTAATCAACAACCTGGATACGATCTCAAATTTAATGAACTAATAGCTTTATGAATCAAGAAAATCGACGAACTAAACAACATATATACGATGTATATTTAGCTTAGAGAATTATTTTTTCTAGAATCATGTTCCTAATGTAGTAGAAAAAAATCTTAGTCGCTACTTCTGATTAAAATAATTAAACGTCAACCTATTTAATCTAGCAATTGATTGAATAAAATCAAAAACTAGTTGCGCTCCTAGTTATAAAATCAAACAATCAAATAATAATCCAAAAAAATAATTGATACTTGACAAATAAATTGATTCAAATAAAGAAAGAAGGTCTCACAACATTCAGCGTTCAATAACTAGGATTCCATAAACTAAGAAATAACGATTTAGTTACCCAACATCAAAATTCTTCTTGCCTAATATTTTTTATGTCTATTTTCAAAATTTGGTTTCTTCGGCTTCTTCCACCCAATCTGCAGTTGCCGAACCTCTTGTATTTTCTGCTAGACCTTTTTTTTTTTCTATCTGTTGCTTGCTACCAACCCTCTTTAATTTTTTTGGACATTTTCTCTCTTTAGCCGCCACTCCCTTCTTGTCTTGGATCCAATTTCTTTTGTTTTTACTAGCCCATTCACGTCCCTTTCTTGGTTTTTTGTCCCCCACTTTTGTTTGAATTTTTTGTCCACACTTTCTTTGTTTGTTGACCAACCCACACATTTTTAATTTAAAAAACTAATGTTTATTTTATGTAGACCTACTAACTAGCATTTCTCTTGTATTTGCTTAGACACGTTCCCTCTTCTTGCTTTAGCTTTGCGGCCCATGTTTCCATTCCATATGTAAGACCAAAGTGTTTCATTTTAAACTTCTTTCTAACTTGTTTTATTTCTTTATTTTTTTCCAAAATTCTGGTTATTACTGCATAAGGCCATATCCAGTTAGCTCCAACGCATGTTTCAGCTCTTTTTGTCATAAAATTTCTGCAATTCTTTCCATTTGATTCCAAAATATACCTTGACACAAAACAAGATTAATTTTCATTAAGTACAACTTCAAACATAAAAAACAAAGAAATTTAAAACATAAAAGATATAAAATAAAGACACTATCAAACTCCCCAACGTTTAACCTTTTGCTCACCCTCGAGTAAATTAAACAAAACCATTAAATTCTATCAATTCGTTTTCAAAGAGACCAAGCGCATGCAATCATTCAAACATTGGGTGCTCAAATGTCAAGTTACTACACGTATCATGACTAGTTTTCATTAGTGCACATAAAAAAATTCAACTTATGATACTATCATTTAAAGACAAGCATAAACTCACAATGGATTTTCTTCATAGGATCACTCATTTCACTCAAGGGTTTATAGGTTGGTGTTTCGCTTAAAACTCCATGTAGGAAATTACACGATCATAGGCTTGCAAATACACCAATTTTTTTCCACATTGATTACATGCTAAAATAGATCAAAAGGACTTTATTTAAGGTTGTAATGAGGCTATGGTTAAGGTAAGTCAAAAGGGGTTTGAGGGATTCTTCACAAGTAGTCATAAAGCACTAAATGTATAAAGGGACAACAAAATGTATTTATGATAATTGCATGTAAATAACTAACTACTCAACACTTATTGTTGCTACTATGCTTGATTCTTTTCTTTTCTTTTTTGGATTTTGTTCTTTTCTCTCTTTTTTATAATATTATGGAAAA
The DNA here is from genome assembly GCA_028565735.1 of Pinacopodium congolense. NCBI lineage: Eukaryota > Viridiplantae > Streptophyta > Magnoliopsida > Malpighiales > Erythroxylaceae > Pinacopodium > Pinacopodium congolense. The sequence continues at coordinate 7,101,391 of JAOXYD010000001.1, read as the reverse complement.
AATGAACAATAACAGTAGTTAAATACAATGTGCTCTATGAGTAGAAGTATCGCTCAACTCATTTAAAAAAATGTAGACAAAAGTCCCAAAACTAGCTCACTTAGCTCTTCATTAGACTTGTGATTAGGTAAGCCAATGGGGTTTGATGTTTTAGAATGAGTTGTTTTTTTAAGAAACAAAAGGGGTAAAGGCTCAAAAGGGTTTGCAAGAGGAAATAAAATACGTGGGTAATTTAAATCAAGGGTTAAAAGAAAAAGAGCTTTAATCATTTCTATCTTATAGATTCAAATCGGTTCAGAGTAAGTTTTGAAGGTACTCACTAAGGGAGTATCACACACACACAAAGAAATGAAATGACTTTGTAATGAAGTCATATAGGTTCAATTTCTCATATAAGCTCAACTGAAGATCCATTATGCTTTTATACATTACCTAATCACTCAAGCATCAATTTTTGAGTAAGCTTATGTAACTAATTACTTTAATAAATCAATATGATTCACCTTCTATTTAGTTTGCCTAATTCAACTTCAAGCACGCAACTCAGTCTCATTCTAACTACTATGATAAATTTTCATGGTTTAACACACATCACATACAAATAAAGGACAGAAAAAAATCAAAATAAGTAAGGAAACAATAAAAAAAATTTACCAAAAAATAACAAGACACAAAACATACTATCATACAATCATTCATTATTTATCCTCCCCCCTACACACTCTTAATCTACATTGCCCTCAATGTAGTCACAAAAAGAAAAACACAAGAAAAAAATGAAAATCATTAAGAAAGAGATTTAAGAAGCTTCTCTATTAATGCATCAAGGTGTTAGTGAAAAAGGAGGTTGGAATTTTTCGCCAATGTGGGTGAGATGCAGGTTGTACAATTGGTCTAAAAGGTGCAAAAGTGTATCAATCAACTCCATCGGCAACTACAAGTCCCATCCTTTACAAACACTCACAATCAAATGGTTTCATCTCATTAAACATTAATATAGCGTAGCCATCCCATTTTATCCATATAATATTCAATTTTAGAATAACTAAGGAGACTAGAGAAGTGGTAAGAGGCTTTAAGAGAGTGGAGATGAAAGAAAAAAATTTTATTAAATATTTTTTTAACTGAAAAAATAATTAATTAATTAAAATAATAATTAAAAAAGGAAATTAAAAAATTAAAAAGATAATTTAAATAATAATAATAAATAAGTAAAAAGAATGAAAAAGAAGAAAAAGAAAAAAGGGAAAAAATTAAAAAATATATATATATTTATAAGAATTGATTAAGCGATCTAGCCTCAACTCACTCACGCCTGCTTAAAACTTTTATTTTATTTTATTTTTGGTTTTTGTTGAAAAAATTAAAACATAATAAATAATAAAATACAAAGGAAAACTTAAGTTGCAATATTGTTGTCTTTTTCTATTTGAAAATTAAGATAAATAAAATAACAACTTAAATTTTAAAAAATTTTAAAGTACATCTCAAGAGCGTTTTTTTAACATCATATTAGTTAGACAGAAAAAGAATTATTTAACTTACCCAGAGTAAACTGGCTCAGCCAGTTTAATTTTTTCTACAGTTTCAACTCGTAAATTCTCATAATACAGTTTTAATTAGTGCTCATTAACTTTAAACACTTTAAAAATGTCTAAACTTTGAATTTCTACTACAACATGAGAGAAAACATTAATAACAACAAATGAACCTATCCAATGAGAACACAATTTACCAGGAAAAAAATTTAGTTTTAAGTGATAAAGAATGACCTTTTGACCTATGAAAAATTCTTTTCCAGTTAAGATTTTGTCGTAAAAGGTTTTAGTCTATTCTTTATAGATTTTAGCACTCTCATACGCATCATTACATATCTCTTCCAACTCTTGTAATTGTAATTTTTGACTAGTTCCAGCTTTAATTAAATCCAAATTGTATTGTCTGACAGCTAGTAAGCTTTATGTTCCAATTTTACAGGCAAATGACACGGTTTTCCAAATACTAACCTATATGGCGACATATCAATAGGAGTCTTATATGTTGTCCTGTATGCCCATAGCGCATCATCTAAACGCAAACTTCAATCTTTCCTATTATGATTAAACACTTTCTCCAAAATTGATTTGATTTTCCTGTTAGAAACTCTGGCTTGTCCACTTGTTTAAGGATAATTTGCTGTTAAAGTTCAATGTGTAACGCCATATTTCATCAGTAAAGCCTCAACAATTCAGTTACAAAAATGAGTTCCACGGTCACTGATTATTACTCTAGACACTCCAAACCTACCAAAAATATGAGACTCAACAAAATCGACAACAACTTTGGCAATATCAGTATGAGTAGCCTTTACTTCAACTCATTTTGAAACATAATCCACAACGATGAGAATATATTTCTTACAGAAAGAGGAAGGAAAAGGGCCCATAAAATCAATTTCCAATACGTAAAAAATTTCACATACCAGGATATTCATGAGCGACATTTGGTCTTTTGGTCCTAAACCACATGTTCTTTGACATCAATCACAAGACTTATAAAATATATAAGCATCATAAAATATTTTAGGCCAAAACAAACCACATTCAAGCACCTTACGAACTATTTTTTTTTTTTGACCAAAGTGTCCACCACACACAAAAGAATGGCAAAAATTCAATATAGAAGGGATTTCATCATCAGACACACATCGCCTAATAATTTGATTAGAACAATATTTCCACAAATGTGGATCATCCCATGCATAATATTTCGCCTCTCTTTTGATTTTATCTTTTTCAACTTGTGATAAAGTATTAGGCAAAAACTTAGTAATCAGAAAATTAACTATGTCAGCATACCAGGGTGTTACCTGTTGGGTAGCGAATAAATGCTCATATGGAAATTCATCTTTTAGGTTGTCTAAAGTTTTGTCTAGATGGATGCGACTAAGATGATCTACAACCAGGTTTTCAGTTCTCTTTTTATCCCATATCTCCATATCAAACTCTTACAGTAGTAGAATCCAAAGAATAAGACGTGGCTTTACTTTCTTTTTAGATAAAAAAATACTTCAACGCGGTAAATTATGAATAAACTATGACATATGTGCCTAATAGATATGAACAAAACTTCTTTAGCCCAAAAACAACTGCCAATAATTCTTTTTCTGTTGTTAAATAATTCTTTTGGGCGTTGTTTAGCATCACGGAAGTATAGTAAATCATATGTGGTGCTTTATTCCTCCTTTTGTGGTGCTTTATTCCTCCTTTGCCCCAAAACAACTCCTATCACATAGTCGCTTGCATCGCACATTATCTCAAATGGAAGACTCCAATCTGAGGGCTGGATTATTGGAGAGGAAATTAGTTTCTCTTTTAGTTCATCGAATGCTTTCTTATATGCTTCGTCAAACTTAAACTCCACGTCTTTTTGAAGTAACTTGCATAAAGGTTGAGTGGTCTTCAAAAATTCTTTGATAAAGCGTTAATAGAAACCTACATGTCCAAGAAAGGAACAAACTTCTCGTACACTAACGGGGTAAGGAAGAGACTTAATAATTTATATTGTAGCCTTATCAAACTTAATTCCCCTAGAAGACAGTATATGACCTAAGATTATCCTTTGATCAACTATAAAATGGCATTTTTTATAATTCAAAATCAATTTATTTTCAATGCAACGTTTTAAAACTTTCTCAAGGTTAATCAAGTAAGTATCAAAAGATTCACTATAGCCCGAAAAGGCTTCCACAAAAACTTCAATGCAATCATCCATATAATTATAGAAAATGCTTACCATACACCTTTGGAACGTGGCGGTGCGTTACATAATCTAAATGACATTCTTTGATATGTAAAGGTGTCATAAGGACATATGAAAGTCGTTTTGTCTTGGTCCTCTGGTGCAACATAAATTTAATGATAACTCGAATAACCATCTAAACAATAATAGTGAGTTTTCCCCACAAGTTTTTCAAGCATCTGGTCAATAAAAGGAAGTGAAAATTGATCTTTGTGAGTAAACGAATTTAACTTCCTGTAATTTATACAAAACCTCCACCCATTTTGCACATGGGTGGGTACCAATTCACCTAAGGCATTCTCTACTACTGTCACTCTGGTTTTCTTAGGAATCACCTATACTAGACTTACCCATTTATTGTCTAAAATTGGATAGATTATCCCAGTGTAGAGGAGCTTCAAAATCTCCTTCTTGACTACCTCCATCATTGGTGGGTTCAACCTTCGTTGAGGCTGTCTTATTTCTTTAGCTCCATCTTCCAATAAAATTCGGTGCATACAGATTGATGGGCTAATCCCCTTCAAGTCAGCCATAATCCATCCACAAGCATCTTTGTGATTTTTCAGCATCCCCAATAATTATTTTTCTTGTAAAGATGTTAGTCTACTCGAAATAATAACAGGAAGAGTTTCATGCTCATCTAAATACACATATTTCAAGTTACCTGGAAAAGCCTTCAATTCCAATTCTGGTGGTTGTATAAGATATGGAAACAACTTCGAATTATTTTTAGTTAGCTCCAGAAAATATATTCCTCCAAGTATTTGGTCCATTTTAAAATTTGGATAGTGGTATCCAACTCCTCAGGAATGACAAGAAAATCGGCTAGTGTTTTTCCTTCTTTGATATCCAAGCTATTTTCCAATGCAATCCATAATTTATCTAGTCCATCTAAACAAAATGTTTTCTACACTAAAGTATAGAGAAAACCTATTATAAATATCAATTTTTGTTCTAGAAGTTTTCAAAAATGGTCTTCCCAATAAAATTAGGACTAAAGTAGATAAATCTTCATTATCCATCTGTAAGACCTAAAAATCAGCAGGAAAGATCATATTATCGAGTTAAACTAATACATCCTCAAGAACACCCTTAGGATAGGCATTAGATTGATCAGTAAGTTGGATTATGACACCAGTTTCCTTTAAAGGCTCCATATTCAAAGATTCATAAATAGATTGAGGCATAACATTAATTGATGTACCTAAATCTAACAATGCTTTCTCAATTTTCAAATTACCTATTTTACAAGGGATTGTAAACATACTTAGATCTTGAAATTTAGGAGGCAACTTCTTTTGAAGCACAACAGAAACATTCTCACCCAATCACACCTTTTCATTGCCACTTAACTTTCTCTTTAAGATACAAAGTTCCTTAAGAAATTTAACATAACGAGGAATTTGTTTATAGCATCAAGTAAAGGAATATTTACCTGTACCTTGCGAAAAGTTTTCAAATTTTCTATCTTGTGCTCCTCCTTCTTTTGCTTGGTAAAACGACAAGGAAAAGGAGGTTGCACCCTAAACTTAAGCGTGACAATGCAAAAATCACCACCCTTTTTCTCTTATGGCTGCTTTGGAACTTCTTTCTTTACTTCTGCTTCAAACTATCACTTAGAAACTTTTGGGATAGGTTCCTTTAACTCTTTTCCACTTCGGAGTGTGATAGCATACACATTTTTCTTCCGATTCCCCTAAGGTTAAGAAGGAAGTTTTCCTAAATTTTGTGCCTCCAACCTATTAATAACAATCACCATTTGGCTCATTTGAGTCTCAAGATTCTGTATGTTGGCTTGTGTATCTTTCTGAATTTTCATGGTATTCTATTGAAAGTTTATAATATTTGCTGCCAGTGTCTTAACTATGTCCTCCAAAGAATTATTTTCACCAGAACTTTACCCTATTTTCTGTTGTTGTTTGGGCATAAAAGGTTGTTTAAATGGCTGAAAATTAGAGCTTGCTTGTTGTTCCTGATTGTTGCCATAACAAAGATTTGAATGATCTCACCAAACTGGATTATATATATTTGATTTAATGGGTTATACTTTCTTTGAGATTATCCCAGATAAACTACCCATTGCCTTGGCTTATTCAACTTGGTCTTCTTGTAGATTGGGACACATATCTATAAGATGACCAACTATAGAACAAATACAATAAGCCTTTAAATCCTCCTTCCTGGATGCTACAATTTTAAGCGTTAAAAATGTCAAATAGTCTAATCTTCTTTCTAATGATGAAACTCCCATCTTATTAATATGTCTTGAGCCATAATCATTCAAAGCTCCAATTGTTGAGAGTTATAAGCCATAATCGATATCAAATCCTATACAGCTATTAGTGTTTTATCAATTAAAGCCCCTCCACTTACAGCATCGATTATACTCCTCTCAATCGGTAAAATACCTTTATAAGAATATTGAATCAACAATTAATCACTTATTTGATGGTGGGGCTAGCTTGCACACAACTTTTTAAATCTCTCCCAATATTCATATAAGGACTCCCTGGTATTTTGTCGGATGCCATATATTTATTTTCTGATATTGGCAACCTTGAAAGTTGGGAAAAACTCCTCTAAAAATAGCTTCTTCATCTCTGCCCATATTGCAATATTTCTAGTATGCAAATAATATAACTAGTATTGGGCATCATCCTTGAGAGAAAAAGGAAAAGCCCTCAGTTTTATCTGTTCTTTGTGATATTAGTATGCTTCATCCCTATACAAATAACATCAAACTCCTTCAGGTGCTTATAAAGATATTCTCCCAATGTGCCTAAGAAAATGAGTAGCAAGTGCGTTAGTCCCGACTTCAACTCAAAAGTGTTATTATCACCCAAATTTAGAAAATTAATGTAGTGAGGTTATTGGTTCTCAACTGGAGTAGCTAGTTGGCATAAAGTGCAATTAGCAGCCATGTTCCTTTCTCTCTGTCATTCTTCTCTTAGTACTTGTTATCTTTCTTTCGTTTGCTTTCTTAATGCCTTTGCTGTTTTCTTAATTTCAAGACTGAACTGCAAATTATCATATTGATTCGAACGTATAATGTACATAAACCATCAAAAACTCCCCAGCAATTGTACCAAAATTTGGTGAATACTATCGTTTGTAACTAAATATAAAAAGAAATCAATTTCCTGCAACATAAATTAATATAGTAGTGGAAAGTAGGGATCGTTCCCAAGAAGAATTTCGGCGTTAGTAGTTACGCAATAAAAAGGGGGTTTTAAGTTATGAATAAAACAAAATTTAATTGAAATACTAAATTGGAAAATAGCTAATAACAAAACAATGAAAATTTAAAATCAATAGGAATAAATCTTGGTTTTCGATCTCCTTCGTTATTGAACTTGTGTTGATCATAGACACTAAAATAATCAATTTATCGGTTAAGCATTCGTCGTGGTAATTTTGTTACCTATTTTCTCTTATGTTTAGTTAATTGAAAAGTGTATTCGAATTAACCCTTATATTAATATACAACCTGGATACAATCTCATATTTAATTAATTAATAACTTTATGAATTAAGAAAATTGACAAACTAGACAACATACATACAATGTATATTTAGCCTAGAGAATTATTTTTCCTAAAATCATGTCTCTAATATAGTAGAAAAAAATTCTTATCGCTACTTTTGATTAAAATAATTGAACATCAAACTGTTTAATCTATCAATTGATTGAATAAAATCACAAACTAGTTGCGCACCTAATTATAAAATCAAACAATCAAATAATAACACAGAAAAATAATTGATACTTAACAAATAAATTGAATCAAATAAAGAACGAAGGTCTCACAATATTCAACGTACAATAATTAGGACTCCGTAAATCAAGAAAAAACAGTTTAGTTACGCAACATCACAATTTTCTTCTTGCCTAATATTTTTGTTGTCTATTTTCCAAATTTGGTTTCTTCGGCTTCTTCCACCCAACCTGCAGCTGTTGAACCTCTTGTATTTTCTGTTGGAACTTTTTTTTCTATCTGCTTCCACCAACCCTCTTTAATTTTTCTGGACTTTTTCTCTCTTTAGCCGCCACTCCTTTGTTGAATTGGATCCATTTTCTTTTGTTTTTACCAGCCCATTCACGTCCCTTTCTTTTTGGTTTTTGGTCCCCCAATTTTTTTTTAGTCTTTGGCCCACACTTTCTTTGTTTGTTGACCAACTCGTACGTTTTTAATTTGCAAAATAATGTTCGTTTTATGCAGACCCACCAACTTGCTCTCTCTTGTATTTGCTTAAACACGTGCCCTCTTCTTGCTTTAGTTTTGTAGCCCATGTTTCCATTCCATATCCAAGACTAAAGTGCTGCATTTTGAACTTCTTTCCAGCTTATTTTATTATTATTATTCTTTTTCTTCCAAAATTCTGGTTATTACTACACGAGGCCATGTCCAGTTAGCTCCAACGCCTGTTTCAACTCTTTTTGTCATAAAATTTCTACAATTCTTTCCATTTGATTCCAAAATACACCTTAACATAAAACATGATTAATTTTCATTAAGTACAACTTCAAACCTTAAAAACAAAGAAATTTAAAACGTAAAAAATTAGAAAATAAAGACACTAAAAATATTATATTGTCTTTAAGGAAGCAGGAAATGACCAATACGCAAGAGGAAGTCAGTGAGCAGGCCTATATATTCTTCAAACAAACCTTAGGCACTTCTGACTCATCTCACTCTTCTATAACTACATCGAGAAGTTTTATTGATCACCAAATTTTAGATAAGGAAGGGCAAGATTTGTGTAGGTCTTTTAGTGCACAGGATGTTGAAAAGGCAGTTTTTTAAATTAACTAAAATTAGTCTTCTAGACCGCATGGTTTGAATGAGTTTTTGCTTCTAAAAAGCATGACCTGTAATAAGAAAGGTAGTTATGAATGCGGTGCTAGAAGTTTTTGAAAAGAGTGAGCTATTGAAGAGTATAAATAAGACTTTCATTAGCCTAATTCCTAGGACAACTAATCATCAATCTATATCTAATTATAGGCTTATTGCCTGCTACAATATCTTATACAAAATTATCTCTAAAATCCTAGTAACTAGGATAAAGGTTATCCTTAGTAGTTTGGTCAATGAAACTTAGGCAACATTTTTTAAAGATAAACTTATAGGGACAATGTGCTATTAGTATAGGAACTTTTAAAGAAGTACAACTCTAAAATATCTCCTAAGAACTATGCTATCAACGTTGACTTACACAAAACTTATGACTCTAGCAATTGAGCCATTATTATGCATCTACTGGAGGCATTTAGTTTCCCAACTAAGTTTATGGACTGGATTTGGCAATGTATTATCAATACATTTTAAATTCTAATTAATGGATAGCAAAATCAACTGATAAAAGGAGGGAAAGGTCTGAACCAATTTCATCTTACCTGTTTATTCTTTACAGAGAAGCCTTGCATAAGCTAAGGAGGCTTAATATAAAGTAGGAATTAAGTTTCCAATATCACAGTAAATGTACGAGGTTAGAGCAATTCAGTCTCTCTTTTTACAAATGATCTTTTGCATTTTCAAAAGCATATAATGACTCTATCAAGAATTTTATGACTACCCTAAGAACTTTTAAACTTTTATCTAGGCTAAGTCTGAATAGTAACAAAAGCTTTTTAATTATCATGACTTTTGCCCTACAAAATTCTAGATGGATTTCTGTTGTTGCATGTCTTCAGATTAAGCTTACTCTTTTTTACCTACCTAGGTCTACCAATTGCTCTAGACAAATATTTGCTATTGAATGTACTAAATTAATTGAGAAAGTGATGGAGATCAAGCGTCATAAGTGGCTTCAGGTAAGACAAAAGGATTGGGACATGTTGGATAGCTTGGGCAACAAGGAGAAACACTTAAACAAGCTCAACAAAATGATATTAGGGAAAAAGATCCATGTCACGGGTAGATCAACCATTGGAATAATCATGTATTATCTTATGCTGAAAGGTTACAGTTAATTAAATTAGAGTTAAACTCTATGCATATCTACTAGTCTTTACATTTTTTCTTAGCCAAAGGAGTCACTAAAAGGATTGAAAAGATAATGAGAAGCTTCCCATGGACAAGGAATCAATGCACATTATTTCAAACCTAAGTTAAGTGGATTGAGATCAGTATGCCAAAAGAAGAAGGAGGTCTAAAGGTGACTTCCGTTACCTTAGACTTCGGAGGCTAATTACTAATAAGGAGTCCATTTAGTCTAAATGGATTAATTCCTACTATCTGCAAAACAAGAGCATCTGGGTAGTAGACAAGGTACCTACATCAACATCTCATTTCTGGAAACAGTTGTTAAATTTGATGGACAAACTAAGGGATTTCACCAAATGCATGATTAATAATAGAGAACTAGCTTCTTTGTTTTTTTTGATAATTGGAGTAATTCAAAACATATTTGTAATAACCCCCTCTACACTTAGTTAGCTAGAACTTACTCTACCAATTCAAAAGTTAAGGTATGGATCTGTCCAAACAATTTGTACGACTACCCTCAAATATTTCACCTAAACCTACTTAATTATATACCAAATGCTAGCAAGAAGGATAGGTATATGTGTATGAGACCCTAATCTGGCCTGTTCACTGACTAATCATGTAAAGATCTATTTAGAGTAAAGAAGCAAGTTTAAAATTGGCACAGAGTGGTATGGAATAAGAACATCCTACCTAAGGTTTCTTTTTCATACGTCTGCTAGTTAGGAAAAAGTTAAGTACTATAGATATGTTAAAGTTATTTAACATTCCTTCAACATGCTAGTTATGTAAAGCTAATACTGAGACCATGGAGCATTTGTTCTTCGACTACCCCTATAGTAAATATATATGGACTAGGATTTCGACCCTCCTATGGCCGAATGCAGGGACCCACTATGAAGAAGTCTTGAAATATCTTATTACGACTAAAGCTACTTCAGTAGGAAACAAAGGCATTTAGTTGATTGCCTTAGCTTTAACCATCTATAAAAACTGGAAGGAAAGGAATGAAAGATGTTTCAAAGACAAGGAGAATCCTAAAAAATAGGTTACTGAGGAACTCATCAATTGGATAAGGGAGCAAGTTATTGTAAGCAAATCGTTTGATTCATGTGACAAATCCATGAGGGAAAGATAGAGGTTAAGCCTATGGCTATAACTAGTCGGGTAACCATATTCATACTAAAAGGCTGAACCCTAAGGAATTTTCTAATCCTATTCTACATCAGTATAGGAACAGGGGTGAGTCCCATAGTATATGGGCACTAGTTACTCTTGTTCCACTCTTTTTGGCATCAACAAGCATCTATAGTACAAATTGTGCAGTGGGACTTACCTCTTGATGCCTTATTTGCACTTGAACCAAATTACTTCCTATAGCTTCCCTTTCTTCGTACCAAGACCTAAACAACAAGATTTAGTAAAGATCTCTAAGAGCAAGGACAACAAAGCATTTCTTCTACAATCATATTTTGCCCATTAAAACCCATTTGATTTGGAGTAGCAAGATGGAGAGCGTACTTATGATTCTAGATGTTGGAGAGCATACCTAGTTATTTATTATCTTTTTTTACAATCTTTGTTTCTCTCGTTGAGTTTTTTTAAAGGAAAGATACAAGTATTCAGCGATTAGTTCTCTAGCTACAATATCTATAAAATGGGTTAATAGTCAAAAAAGTGATTAACCTTTACACATTTATTCAGTTAAGTGATCAACCTTTTAAAATTTTTAATTAAGTAATTAACGTTTGCAAAGTTAACCAGTTGAATGAAAAAAGGTTAATACAGTTAGTCTCCCGTTACGGACCCAATCTGACTCGACCGGCTCTACCCGATTGATTGGTCCGGCTGGACCCTGCCGGACCCGACTGAGCCGGCCTAGCTCGGCCTAACCCATTTCAACCTTTTTACTTCTTTGGGTTGATTTTTTAAACGTTAATCAATCAATTGAAAAATTTTTAAAGTTTAGTCACTTAACTGAAAAAAAAACGTGAAAATGTTATATTAATAACTTATTTTAAGATTTTTAATATAGATTCATCTCATAAATGAATATTTTTACATAATATTTATAACTACAATTAAAGTATTTAATTATTATTAAGTAAAAATAATATTATTACATTTAAAAATGTATTATTATAATAATGTATGTAAAATAATAAGTATAATTCATAATAGAAGATCAAGACAATAATTATTAGTAAAATT
>JAOXYD010000001.1:7078105-7089313 GCA_028565735.1 Pinacopodium congolense | reverse complement strand
CGAAACTAATAAAAATATATAATCAAAATTAATAATAATATCAAATAAGTTTTTAAGTTATTAATTAATTAAATTAGATAGTTATAAAATAACCTACCCAATTTTATAATTAAAGATTTTTTAAATAAAATTAAATCAATTAACTGATGGATTTTAAATTAACTAAAGCAAGCGATTGATTTAATATAGTTTAAGTTTTAATTTTTTATTTTTTTAAATATAAAAATAAAAAATAATATAAAAAATACATTTATACTGAAAAAAATATATAATTTAAAAAAATATATAATTAAAGATTATAACTAATAATAATACTAAACATCTCTAACCATTCATTGAATCCCTTTTCTTTGTAAATTAGACAAAGATCAATAAATAAACATTAAACACATGTAACCAAATTTTCGTAGTTCCCTTTTAATTGAACCTGAGCTCACTTAGCGGAAAACATAGCTTGTTTCAAAACCGGAGCCATTAAGGCAAAAGCCAGTCTACTTCACTCCTAGATTCAGTAACGATTATGCATACCAAATTTATGGATCGCTTCTAGAATCATAGAAAGTACCATCCTCGATACCAGTTGCCCCTCATCCACAACTGCTTATATAAAAATTTGAGCCTTAAGACTTAAAGGAGCTTCTTTTTTGTAGGATCTTTGCGTTTTTGCTTCTTGGTTGGATTAGTTTGTGCTGAACTATGGAGAAGAAGGTGCTGGTGCCAGTGGTCTATGTGGCGGCTATCGCTGGCGTTGTGGCCGTGGCGGTGGTGGTGCGAAGGAAAATGCGGAAAGCTGGGAAGTGGGCAAAAGCGATGGAGATAGTTAAAGAGCTTGTTGAGAAGTCCACGACTCCTATGGCGAAACTGAAGCCGGTTGCAGATGCTATGGTTGTGGATATGCATGCCGGTCTTGCTTCAGAAGGTGGCAGCAAACTCAAGATGCTGATCAGCTACGCTGATAATTTACCTACTGGGTTGTCTACACCTATTTTGATAGGCACATAAATTCGATAAATCTTAATGTTATCTCATTAAATAGTTGTTCTGGAGAACAATATCCAACTTGTTTCTGTAAATAACAAGCAGGAATATATTGAAAATAATTGGGTAGTGCTCATTTTTGTTTTATGTGGAATAATTGTGGTTAAGACAAGACGTTGTTACTGTTGCAGTGATGATAAGGGGCTGTTTTATTCTCTGGATCTTGGTGGAACAAACTTTCTTGTATTGCAGGTTCAGCTGGGGGGGACAGATGCTGTTCTTCTTAATCACGCATTTGCTGAGGTGTCAATTCCTTTAAGTTTAATGACTGGTGCTTCAGATGTAAGTATTGTGTTGTTCAGATGATTGATGAGACCATCCAAAGAAGTTTAGCTGTAAGATCTCTCAACTTTGAAATTTTAATCGTGATTTCAGGCACTGTTTGACTATATAGCTGCAGAGCTTGCAAAATTTGTTGCTGAAGAAGGGCAAGAATTTCATCTCACTCCAGGTGGAATGAGGGAATTAGGTTTCACCTTTTCATTTCCTGTCTTACAATCATCCATAGGATCTGGGACGCTTGTCCGGTGGACAATAGGTTGCTCCATTAGTGATGGCGTTAGTTCTAGTTGCTTGAGCTCTCTTTTATTTTTTCACTATATACTGTTTATTGGTTTTGATCAAGTTAAAGGCAGGTAGTGCTATATACTATTCTGTGCTGACTGCTAAAAGCATGCTAAGGACATGACACCTTGTTTTTAAAAAATAGGTTGGCCAAGATGTAGTGACGGAATTGACAAAAGCCATGGAGAGACGAGGAGTTGAAATGGTTGTCTCGGCTCTGGTAATTTAAATTTCTTGTAGTGTGACATTAATGGCAACCATATTTTCCTTTGCTAATCTTAGGAAATACAATGGCCTGCTTTTCCATGTCAGTCTGAGTATGGAGTACTATTTCAAATGAGTACCGGTGTTTTTTTTATATCTAATTAGGGAAAAAGTTTATGGTATTCTTGGTGGCTTTCCACGACTATTTTCATATAAGACAAAAGTTGTTTTGATTATTTTATTATTATTATTTTCGTTTGTATATGAAGATGGCTATAGAAGACCACTAGTAGAATATCATGTAGTCAAACTCATCTAATTAACAATGTTGAACTAGGTAAACGACACAGTTGGAACACTAGCTGGAGGTAGATACACCAACTAGGATGTTGTTGCTGCTGTTATCTTAGGTACAGGAACGAATGCTGCTTATGTTGAGTGTGCCCAAGCAATACCAAAATGGCATGGTGCTCTTCCCAAATCTGGAGAGATGGTAGCAAGTTCTGGTACTAGTTTAGTTTATGTAATTCAAAAAAGTAAATAATTAAACGCTTTTGGTTGTTGGAATGCAGGTTATTAACATGGAGTGGGGTAACTTTAGGTCATAACATCTTCCCTTAACTGATTATGATCATGCTTTAAATATTGAGAGTCTAAATCCTGGTGAACAGGTAGTTTGACAAATTTCTCATATAACTGCCACTAATACTTACTGTAATCTTCTCAACTGTTCCTATATTCATCTCCTGCAAATTTTTGAGAAGATCATTTCTGGCATGTACTTGGGAGAAATAGTAAAGAGAGTTCTGCTACGAATGGCAGAAGAAGCTGCCTTTTTTGGTGATAATGTTCCTCCAAAACTTAAAATTCCTTTCATATTGAGGTAAATCCAATAGTCTATACATCTAGGCATTGCTCCGTTCTGGTGCACTGCTGAAGTAAATATTTTTTTCAAAGACACTGGATGGGGATTTAAACACCAGTACTTATCAGATATGATTGATGGCTGGAGATGAAGAAGTTAAACAATAAAACTAATTTCTTTACATGAAGCCTTGAGAGAACAATTATGAATCTTTTGAACTAAATGTTCCCTGAAAAAGTTCTTCTGGCCTAACAGATGAAAATCTCGAAATTTGGAAGTCAATCTTGCAATTGTAGTACTACATTGGAAACCGTTCCTGACATTTGATATAGTTGCTGAGATATCTTGTTTTTATGTAATGAATCATTTACCATTTTTATTCAGGTGAGGTGGGGAATTTTTCCTTTTGCTTATTTATGTATGAGAGGTAGGTATATTCAGATTGATTAACAGGTGCTTATGAGCAATTCACTGCATGTTAAGCAAAAGTAGTAAGTTTTTTTTTTTGGATTGGAACATAGCGCAGAAATTATTGCTATGAAGTGTGTAATTTTGTTACATAGGCTACATTTTTTCAAATACAATGCATTATCTCTCTCTTTTTTGCCAAATTATTAGTAAGTATACAAGATTAATTGTGAGCGGGTTGATAAACTAATGTTTATGAATACAAAGGATGGATTGTATGTATGTTTCTTTTGTAGTGTGTTTGGGTGTGGATTGGTTTCTGCAAGAAAGTTCACAGTTGGCACAGCACTGCTATGTTTGATTGAATTTTTTAAGTACATGAGAAGAGTGCCTTCAGATTTGAAGGTTGTGGATTCAGACGACCCTGTTATTTTAAGTCTTTCCTTCCCTAGTCTTAGTTACTTAACAAGTATAGTATCAGAGTTACCTTATTGCACCTCTTAGTAGAAGATTTACATCACGTCATATGAGGCCCCTTTTTAGGCATGCCAATACTGAGAAAGAATGGCCATTTTTTGGTAGTTGTGCGGATGGAATAACCAAAGAGGTGCAATTTGATAAAATGGATTTTGGATAGACAGGACGCCTGAAATGTCAGCAATGCATCATGACATGTCTCCTGATCTTAAAGTCGTAGGGAACAAACTAAAGGATATTCCAGAGGTATTTCATGGACCTACAACCAATTTATAAGTCTTTAAGTATTTTATCATTTTTCATTTGATGATCACCTTAATTTAGCATGTAGATTGCACAGTTTTAGGACATCTAGGTTGTTCGTCTGATAGATTGATATTTTGTCTATGCTGTGAAGAAAATCTGTTCTGTAATTGCTGGTGGGCTAAGTTTAAAGAATACATATTTTATCTGAAGTTGCTTCCTTGAATGTAAGCTTTCCGGTGATTAAAGCCATACTACCAAGAATTGGTTGGTTTGATAGAAATGTGACTGAACATTTGTTTTTGTGAGCTGCTTTTATATCTGCATATCAAATGCCTCCCAAAAAACAAGGAGTGGTAGTTGAGTTATGCAGTATTGTTGCCACATGTGGGGCCCGCCTTGCGGCTGCCGGATCTTGGCTATCCTGAAGAAAATTGGTAGGGACATTCTCAAGGATGGGGATAAACAGAAGACAGTTATAGCCATGCATGGTGGGTTATATGAGAGCATTACACTGAATGTAAACCATAAATAGATCATGAATAAACGGGAATTCCAACTGCAAACTTGTGCTTCTAATGTTACTGGGTTCGTGTTAGTTGGGAAAATCGAGAGTATCAATAAGTTTACATGCACCATTATTGACAGGTAGACCGGGTGAAATAGCACTGACGAAAGATGCTGGAATATGGAGGGCGAAGTCATATCCTTGGAAGGTTCTAACTAGGGAATCAAACATGGGTGGACATAATCATTATTACATTGGAAGCTAGTATTTTTTATTTATATCATCTATCATTACAACTTCTAAGTTTTCCTCTCATGTTATTAGGAGTCTTGGTCGTTGATAGTGACACTGATCTCCTTCAAACAAGAAGCAACATCAAAATAATGTCCTTCTAGAAACAAAATAACAGAAAACTAAGCACTTCTTTTTAATGTAGAAATACTACTCACCACCTGAGCGGTTTTCATAATAATAAATGTATTTTCTTCTATTGAGATGATCCGAAATTTCGTGCTATTTCGAAAGCACTACAGTATTTAAATTTGGAATGTACTCGAATTAAATTAGGGCTACTACCTTAGAAGCAATGTGCTGTTCTTTTAATATTAAACTAAAACTTAGAACTATAATTGTGTAGATGAATCCTTTGCTTTTTATTAATATTATAAAATCATTGGATGAGGCATATCTTTCGGTATTACAATTAGCCTCAAAATTCAGTTAATTGTCCAGGTATATTCATTTGGATTATATATGCATATATGAATCTCAATAGCAATTTTGGAAAGTCTATTCACAATTAGTGGAGGAAGACACAAGTATTTGGTTCTTATTGATAACTATGAGTGTTTTCATTATAATATAACAAAACACTTGCTAAATATTCAACTAGTAAGTAATTAATGAATAGATATGTGGAATTATATAAAATATGGTGGATAGCTGTATTACATGAAATTGATAGTGGGGTATTAGGTCTCTATTCAAGTTGAAATATATGGAGAACATAATTGGACATACAGTAGGCCGACCATACACATTAGGATATACGTGTGTACAGACATAAATAGAAGCTTTGCTCATTGATTGTGTTTTGACCAAAGTATAGCTCTCCATTAAAATACTATGGTGAGTGGATGCACCAAAAAATGTTGTCTTCTGCCATTGATGTTCTCCTTTAGCTCGTTTTTTCAATAACAAATGAGTTGCGCCTTTGAATCCTTTAGAAAAGGAATTTCCTGTCACGCCCACTTGCCAGTTCCTCCCAAATACATGAGAATGATTTTTTTAAAGGTTGAAGCTATGTTTTGAATTTGAATATTTGATAAGATTTTAATATTTGGAAAATATTTAAAAAAGATCATTATATTTTAAAAACCTTTGAAAAAGACTATAATTAAAACATTAAATTCTCCAATTAAATTCGAAATTAGATTTAGAGATTCAAGTAGATTGTTAATGTAATATAAGTTCATCAAAAAAATTGTTATATTGTCAGTTATAAATACAATTCGACACAAAATTAAACTTTCATTAATTTTAGAGTATTTTGAAATATTTTTTAAATATTAAGATATTTTTTATCCTTATCAAATATTAGGAATTTTTTAGAATTTTTGAAAAACGTTTTTTGAAATTAATTTAAGAAATGTGAAAACCAAAATGGATTAAAGTCATTAACTATTCTTCTATAAGAAATATAAACTAGTAAGTATGCTAGTACATTAAAATAACTACAGTAATATACACAGAAATGGATTTCATGTCATGAAATCATTAGAACTTGAACTAATACTTCTATCAGCCTACGGCCATGCCAAAGCTTTGATTGTAAACTATGGTAAGAAAGTCATAAATTAGATGGATCACTTGCATCTGGAAAAAAAAAAGGAAAAAGAAAAAAAGGACAAAGTAATTCCAAAAGTCTATCCTGACCTTTTTCCACACGTCCTCGAATGAACGCAGGAAAGGCCAACGGAAAGCATAAAACAACAAACAATGCATAAAAAGAGAGAGGCAGACACTTATAAACATTGAAAGCCTTAACTTTCAATGGTCATGGAGGCGGTACTGCGTTTTTCTTTTTTTCTTTTTTTCAACAAACTCTGCCAAACTTGGTGGCACCTCCAAGTTTGGCACAACTGTCGGTGCTTGATCGATGATCACTAGTCCCCTCTACCCCTCTTTCTCTCGACATACATGTGTAAACCTATACTCTTGTACAACTATGGCACACAGGGCTAAGCCAGGCGAACACAAGGAAAGCTGTGTAGATTCATTATTAGTAAGTATACTGCTTCTGGGATATATGTCAATCTGTGCCATATATGATTAAGGCATATTTCCTTTTCTCCCTTCATTTTTCTTGTTCTTACAAGAGCGGAGCTCGTTCGTGGTTGCAGACACTAATAAAATGTATTTTAATTTGTTCTTGCAAGCGTGTTTTTAATGTATTTTGTATGCTCACTGAGCCAAAAAAGAGGATAAACAAAAAAAGTTGAAAAGGGTTTCGCTTAATTTTATAGCCTAAATAAACAACTATCTGATATTTATTTCTGTAAGGAATTTTGGACTCTCTTCCATTCGGTCTACACTCTACAGTATCTGTTTGAAAATATACAAGCTTTAAGAAGGAAAAGAATGTAAACTTGCAGCTTTTGGAATGTCTCTGATTGGCAATAAGTGATTATCTCAATTAATTGTTATTTAATTTATCATCTTAACTAGTGAGATCACTGTAAAGGTCACTAAAAATATAAGTTCATAATAGATCTAAAGAACTAGAAAGTGAAAAATAATTTTGAGGTACTAACGTGATGAATAAGAATTTGATAAGTTACAATACAGAACAACGGTATTGGTAAGGCATGAGAAATCTTAGAAAACATAGTAATTATTGTATATTTTCTATAACATCAAGTTGTCATCGGCATGTATGTTGAGTTTACTCAAGTTCCAAGACTTTTTGTAATGCTAACCAGCAAAAGGAAATAACTTATATTATTGTAACCAATTTTGGTGGCAGTTTATCTACATATATGCATTGCCAAGAGATTCTTTGTTCTTTGTTCTTTTTTTTTTAGGGTCATCATATTCATTTTACATCTAATGTTACCCCTATTTTGGGGCGTTTAACTAAACATGAAACTTAGGATCGTGGATACATCTTACTTAAACCGGAAGTGAAGAAATTCAACTAACATAGCATGAATATATCATCAACCTCTCTTCTAGCTACTCTTAAAATTAGTTGAAGAGTAATGCATATTATGTCTAATGAGTTGCACGCATTTGTTGATTGTTGTTCCTATCAATTGGAAAAAAATACGTGATGTGGGATGCAAATACTTATTCATTTGTAATAATATCACGAACACTTCTAGGGGTTTGATCAAGGAAGAATGAAGAACTCTTTTATTTATCATATTCCAAATTGTTATATGTGCATAAAATGAAAGATTTCAGTATATGTTTGGTGTTTCCAATATATTAAGAAAATAACCACAGATTATTTTCTGATGTTAAATATACACAGGCTGAGAACGATGCTTTCAGTAGCTCTTACTATTTTTACTAATCAAAGAGCACATAACAATGATAATGTTATGGAACGCGAGCAAAATAAAATCCAAGTGATGATATTATCAGGGTTTGATAAGGCTAGATAACCTCTCTATATTCAACAGTTTTGAGCATTTCCTTTCCCTCTAGTTTATATTAATTTTTTCCAAGCAATAAGCTCATCAATGACACACAATGATTTTGTTTTGACATTATAATATACCCAACAAACCATATCCTCATGCATAATCTTGTCCAATAGATATATGTTGCAAAATAATGGAGTAAGATACGTTTTATCCTCAGGATTGTCAATATAAAATTTAAATCAAGTTTACTATCCTTAATTTTCTCCCTTGCAGGAGTTTATGGGTTGGAAATTTGAAAAGATATAAAAGTAACTATCATATGTTAAAACAACCAGATTACACATCAATTCTAATTCAAATGGTAATAAAATGAAAGAACAAGCAATGAGTTTTACGAATATGAACTTAGAAATTCAATCCAACTACAATAAAGCGCCATGCATTCTGATTATAGTGTTATGCAGTTATGTACACTTGGACACAGATAGTAAACCGAATTGAACGTCTTCTAAGTTGTAACTTTTATGGATTATCATTGTTTAGGTAGTAGAAGGCTAAGAAAAGATCAATGATAGGGTGAAAATGGCTATAAAGATTGTGATCGAATTTTTCCTGGGATATCATATCAGGTGCAATAAAATAATATTTGTAACTTTTTATGATAACCATGTTCAAAGAATAACCTAAACTAATAATTAAAAATATAAAAGACGAGATTTTTACAATAAGGTATTTTTTTGAACGTGATTGAGTCAAATGATTTTCACAAGAGAGATTTTGAAAGATTGAAAAACTAAGAAAAATGCTTGAGAACTATTTTTAGGTATATTAGTCGAACAGTATGATCTATTGGTCATTGAGTGCAAGTGCTTTGTGCATATTAGTTGATGGAAAGTGATCAACCAATATTTTGAAATATTTGGACAATAATTTTTCTAGTGTATAAATGATGAATAAAATGATATCATTATTATCTACTAATTGACCGGTGTGTATAGGTGGTTGATGGTTGACTAATATAGGTAAAAATGCAAGTTATTTGTGCGAGTGGTTGATAAATTGGTTAACTAATGTGGGATATTGACCTCCATGCTCGACTGATGGACCAATGTGCTCGATTGATCCACTAGTGTGCTCGATTAATCGACCAGTACATCTATTAGGCCAAGGAATAATGATTAGTTATTATTTCTAATAGGTGAAAAAATGTACCTAATTATTTTTTAATAAGGAGTAATGGATAGGACACATTTTTAATTGGGTTTTAAGTATCCTAAGGCTATAAATACATGGTTTTAAAGTTGATGAAGGAGTCTTATGAAAATTTTTTGAATTTGATGAAAGTTTTGGTAGATTGAATGAGTTTGAGAGAAAGTGTGAAGTTTTAAGCATTCGCGTGTGAGCATTTGATTGCATTAGCATTATTATGAGCAAGTAAGATATTGTTTTATTATATGTTTCCTTACGAGGATTGAGATTGAATTTGTTTAAGGGGTTACTCTTTACACTAAAGGAAGATTGTGTAAAGGTTTTTCTTTATCTTGGAAGAAGATTTTGCAAGAGTTCCTCTTCATTTTCAAGAAGATGGTTGTTCAAGGGTCACTCTTCACATTTTGAAATAAAGTTTACAGTGAAATATCTGAGAGTTTCTTGGAGAGTAGATGTAGTTAAGGTTTATTTGTCAAACCACTATAAAAATCGATTTATAATCTCTCTTCCCTACCCTCTTTATTTTATACAAGTTTTGTGGTTGATTAAAATACTTTGCTATCCACTATCATCATATTAAAATTTTGTTCAGTGTGAATTTGGATTAGCAATAACTTAGAAAATTTTTATTATACCTAATTCATTCTCTCTTAAATGTTATAAAGCTTAAAAGGGGTATTAGAGTTGGGACCCACATTACATATATTTCTAGCTAAATAGTGAGAAAAGGTCCCAACGATAAATTTGAATGTATTAGCTTCTTCTAGCTAATAGGAAAAAAATATTTATAGAGTCCCATTCTTTGATAGTAATCATTATTTGTATTAGGAAACTAGCATAAAGTTTTCTTAATAACCAAAAGTGTTAAGTTATAAGAAATTTTTTCTAATGGCCATTTTATTCCCTCCAAATTAGTAAATGATTAAAAGATTCCTAAAGAAGAAAATAATGGGATGCTAATGATAAGAAATAAATAATGGGATTTGGCATATATTGGAGATTACATATGAAATATCAAATCAAAATAAAGAAGCAAAAAGTGAGTATTTAGAAGAAGTAGCTCATATGTGCTTTATGGCCAACAATTATGAGGTACCTCCTTACTTAAACTCTTGCAATGATGATGATTGTAGTTATGGGATCTTCATATAAAAAGAAACAAATAGAACAAAGTTAATATATCTACCAACCTAACCTTAAAAATGAAAAATAAAGTATACTCAATCATTCATAGCTAAAGAGATACAAAAGAAGAAAGAAAAAGCTATAGATAAAAAGTAAATGTGCTAGATAGTAATCCTTCGCTCCTCAGTCCATCTTAAATGCTATTGACAAACCATAACTCAATACTTAATGAAAATAACTAACAATAAAAAAAGACCTAAAACTAAATGATAACAAAAACCTAAGAACAAGAATGAAAACCTAATTCTCACATGGCTTCCTTCCTCCCTCTATACTCTCCACCCCTTTTAGATAAGGTGACTCTCCCTTATATATTTTTCTATAGCTCTTAGGTTTATGAGGAAATCCTAATATGTTTCTTGGGGTATTTGAGACATTATTAATCTAAAATAATTTTCAAATATCAAGTTTTAAAATACAAAGTTGCGCTTGGACTTGACTAAAATGGTATAATTAAATAGAGTCTTTGGTATTTTGTCTTTTCTCCACTTTTCTCGAGTGAAAATAATACCTCTAATAGGACATAAATGAGTTCATTTATGTGGGATTATTTATGTTTTGCACTTCTACAAAAATTACCCCTATGTTTTTCTTTTTACTCTTTAACTCCTCAAATGAATATAAACATGAAAATTTACCAAAATAGCTATTAAAGAAGGAAAATTCATACATTAATAAGGGTAAAAATACTTGAAAATATTCCCCCTATTAACTCCCATACATTTAAACTATTGCTTATCCTCAAATAAGTATTTAGATATCCACTTAGAAATATTCTAATAACAGTTAAAATTTAACTGTACTAACATATAAATCAATGCAATTAAACATAGTTAATATCTCCTAACTCAGTCATG
>JAOXYD010000001.1:7036049-7046885 GCA_028565735.1 Pinacopodium congolense | reverse complement strand
ATGTATCATTTTGTAACCGTTAAGGAGTAGTATGTACTATTTTGTAACATTAGGAGGCCAATTATACCATTTTACAAATGTTATGGGCTAAAGTGGTACCTTAAAAAAACGTTAAAGGTCAAATTAAACTATTTATCAATCGAGAAACAAGGTCAAATTTAAAACAAGTTTATTCTATGTAGTGTTTTAAATTTCGTTCCATACCAACCGAGAAACGGAACAAAAATAGCTTATATTGTATCGAGTTTGGGTATCGGTCAATATCAGCCGTTTCGGCTATTATCGAACGGAACGCACGATACGAGCCTGTACCAGCCATACCGAAAACAAAAAAAAATAGATTGAAAAAAAGAAAATTTTGTATTTTGACCTTTTAAATTTAAATGTTTAATTCTTATTTCTTATTACAAATATTTTATAAATTTTATAAAATTTTGGAAACTGATTTATAATTTTAAAAAATTATCCGAAACGATATGAATATTAATTGGTACCGATACAATATTATTTTAAAGTCAAATCTAATATTAATATTGGTATGATATTCAAAACTTTGATTATACGAGCATAAAAAATTCAATTCAAGCTCCGAAGACAAACGTTTTAGATGAACACATACCTGCCGCAAATATCGTAAACTCACCCACTCACAATCACATGATTAAATTACCTAATTACCCCACAAATTGCTCTTAACTTCCAAAAGTTGTTTTTGTCATTTTCTGTTTTTTGTTATTATTTTAAATTTCTGTTTCTTGTTTTGTGCTTTCGTTTTTCTTATAAAGAAAAACGAAAACTTGTTTAGATAATATTTATAATAAAAAATAAAAAAATAAAAAAATGTTTGATTGAGATTTATAAAAAATATAATTTAATAATGATAATTAAAAATAAAATAAATTTAAATTGTTTAACTAAAATACTCTTATACACCTTAAAAATATATTATTAGTCAATAGATTATATTCATTATTTAATTTTTAAAAATTTTGTTTTCAAAATGGTTTCTCTATTTCTGTTTATATTTCTCCAATTTTAAAAATAGAATAAATAAAATAGAATATATGTAAACATATTTTTCCTTCTATTTCTTTGTTTTTGAAAACAAAAATGGAAAAACAAAAAGATAAGTTAAAAAAAAAACCCTTAGGGTCCGTTTGGTAACACTTCTATTTTTTCGTTGTTGTTTTGTATTTTTGTATTTTATTTTGCATTTTTTTTCTTATAAAAAATGAAAACTTATTTAGTTGATATTTGTAATAAAATAAAAAATAAAAAATATTTGGTTGAGATTTATAAAAAAATAATTAAATATTGATAATCAAATATAAAATAAATTTAAATTATTTGACTAAAATACTTTTATACACTTTAAAAATATATTATTAATCAATAGATTATATTCATTAATCAATATAAAAAAATCTGTTTATAAAATATATTTTCAAAAAGTAGAAAAATATAATTTTTTATTTTTTATTTTTTAATTTTAAAAATAAAAAATAAATCAGAATATAAATATTTTTTTTTTCTGTTTATCAAATTTTAAAAATAAAAACAGAAAAATATAAAATATAAAATTTAACAAATTGGCCTTAACGTTCCATAGTCCATTCCTCATCCAAATTTTCCCGCAAAAAAAGAAACAAAAGGAGCAACCCTGAACTAAAGTGACAATCTAACCGTTCAATCCCTCAAATTTTACGGTCCTTAACAGGCCACGTAAGATTTAATATCTTTTCTCATTATTAAAAAATAGTTTTATCAATGTCTATCTCCTCTCTCTCTCTCTCATTGGTATTTTCTCTCTCTTCTTCTCTCTCTTCTTCTCTCTCTTCCTCCGATCCCTAAATCTCATGCTTCCAATTACACTATCGTAATTCCCTTAATTTCTCGAAACTTTCATTTCTCCGATCAAATTTAACGGAGTTCCATCATTGATTCACGACGTGTCTTTTCGGAGTTTGAAGAAAGCACTTGATCGATTGGATTGAGAGAGGCAAGATAGTGATGAACAAAGAATAGAGGAAGGGTTTTTAGGGTTCAATTGGAATCGCGAATCGGACGATGAACGATGCCGGTGCTGCGTAGCGGAGCGCGCAGAGGCCGGGCAGCAGCAGCAGCTGGGAAGAGACAGCAACAGAGTCCGATTGAAGCCGGCGAGGCGATTGCTACGAGAACGCGGCGGCGTCAACGTGCGGCAGCTGCTGCGGCGGAGGCTGAGGCTGAGGCGGCGGTAGGTTTGAATGACGTTAGCAGGAATCCTAATGGCAACGATCGAAAAGCGGTGGATGAGAACGTAGTGGCGGTGGCTGCTGCGGCGGCGAGGGAGATTGAGAATAGGGGTTTAGCAGAGGAGGCCAGGAAGAGGCCCATGGACGACAACTGTGATATTGGTGGCGGCGGGAAAAGCATTGATAAAGGCAATGATGGTGAAGATGAGGGGAGTACCGCCCCTATTCCTGAGAAGGTTTTATTTATTGTCCACCTCTTTCTCGGTTTTCTGAATTCTTGTTGCTGATGATAAGATAAATGCTATTAGGTGCTAAAGATTTGTTCTTGGTTGGTTTTGCGCTGTAATGATATTTCCCAGAGGGATTGCTGCAGGATGTGGAAATTAGTAGTTTATTAGTTTCTGTTCACTAGATTAGTGAGATCTTAATGACTCATGTTTGGTAGGAAGTTTTTTCGACTGTTATTGCACGCAGAGAAGGGTGCCTAGTTCAAGTATGTTTCGGCACTTTTGTGGTCGTAAGTTTGGTGTGAGCTATGATGTATATCACCATGTTGTGCTTTTATTGATTTTCGTCATTCTTGAAGTGTGTTTCATATCCCTTTGGCTATACCATCACAGGTTCAGGTTGGAGGTTCCCCAGTGTACAAAATAGAAAGAAAGTTGGGCAAGGGTGGTTTTGGTCAAGTGTATGTTGGTCGCCGTGTTTCTGTGAATACATCTGAGAGCCCTGGTGCTGGAGCTGTAGAGGTATACAAGTTGTCTAATAGTTGTTTGGATCATAGTTTATGTTGTTAGGTCATTTTTTTCTTTATTTGTGCCTCATTTGACCTCTGGACATTGTACTTAGGTGGCTTTGAAATTTGAGCACAGAAGTAGTAAAGGATGCAACTGTGGACCACCACATGAGTGGCAAGTATACAGGTGTGTTGATAGATAATATCTCACTTTATCATGGTCTATGACATATAAGTAAGACATGTATATTTATATTCCTCCCTTTCCTCTCTCTGGTGCGTTTGTTTGTGTGTGTGTTTGTGTTTGCTGTCATGGATATCTGAGTCTATCAAGTTTTGTCAAATGCACAGCTGTCTTGGTGGCAGTCATGGTGTACCCCGTGTTCATCATAAGGGTAGGCAAGGTGACTACTATGTCATGGTACGTGTCTTGGATTTTGCTTGATTTTCATTGTTATGATCCATTGGAGCATAATTATCCATGAAGCTGGTCTCAGAGGGATACATTTGATGCCTGCAGGTCATGGATATGCTTGGACCAAGCTTGTGGGATGTTTGGAACAATAGCTCTCACACGTGAGTTGCATTCACTATCTTCTGATGTTTTCGTACTACGCAATGTTATCCATTTGAACTATTTATTCGTTACATGCTTCTGATTGCAGAATGTCTGTTGAAATGGTTGCATGTATTGCTATAGAAGCAATATCAATACTAGAAAAGATTCACGCCAGAGGGTAAGTTCGCTTATTTCTTATCATTACCCCCTTTGTTGTGTGTATGGTGTGGTCCATTCTACTTAGCAAATGAGTGTTATGTTTAAGCTAGATCAGTCCCATTCTTGCAGTTACGTCCATGGAGATGTGAAGCCTGAAAATTTCTTACTTGGTACACCAGGATCACCTGATGAGAAGAAATTGTTTCTAGTTGATCTTGGCTTAGGTAATTGTAGTGAAAATTATACCCATGATTTTATGTACTTCAAATTTTCTAAATACAATAATTGTCAGTGTTGACTTGTTTTGGAATTTGTATCTTGGCAATAGCTACTAGATGGATGATTAGTTCTACTGGTTTGCATGTTGATTATGACCAAAGGCCAGATGTATTCAGGTTAGGCAATTATTTTATAAAATTCAATTTTTATGAGTCATGTAATCTCTCTTCTTCAATTTCTGACTGCCTGCTGGGATCTTACCTTGATATTTGAGCACATTATTTCTTTGGATTTTATTAAATGTTATCTTCTATTTCTCTCAGGGGAACTGTGCGTTATGCTAGTGTGCATGCTCATTTAGGGAGAACTTGTAGCAGGAGAGATGATTTAGAATCTCTTGCTTACACACTAATTTTCCTTCTTCGAGGTCGTTTGCCTTGGCAAGGGTACCAGGTTAGTTTCTTTGAAACGTTGGGAAATACTTTCAAATTGGGTAATCTCATTAGCAATATGTTGCTTATTAAATCTTACATCTGAAGAAGCTAAAAAAAATTTGAAGTTTGTGGTTTGATTTTTATTACTTTCTAACAGTGTGGTTCTTTTAGGGAGAGAATAAAGGATTCCTTGTGTGCAAGAAGAAGATGGCAACATCCCCAGAGGCCCTTTGTTGCTTCTGTCCACAGCCATTCAAACAATTTGTTGAGTATGTTGTGAATTTGAAGTTTGATGAAGAACCCAACTATGCAAAGTGCATCTCTCTTTTTGATGGGATTGTTGGTCCAAATACAGAAATTAGGCCAATCAACACAGAAGGTGCCCAGAAGGTATTGAAGAGTTAAGAGTTCTGATGTGAAGAAAGTTTAATTAAAGATTCTTCTTTTTCACTGTAACATAGATTTTACCCATGAATTCAGATTTAAAATAAAAAATTCATTAAAATTTTAATTAATTTATGGAAATGAGATATATATCTAATTTACAATGTGCATCGGGTGAAGCTTATTTACCAGGTTGGCCAGAAGAGAGGCCGATTGACTATTGATGATGAAGATGATGAACAACCAAGAAAGAAGATCCGCATGGGCATGCCAGCAACACAGTGGATTAGTGTGTACAATGCTCGTAAACCGATGAAGCAAAGGTATAATTAGCCTGAAGTTATTATTCACTTTTAGATATTCAGTAGCCTGTCAGCATGATCTAGGCAATTTTCTGTCAAAATCAGATGGATCAAATCTCTTAAAACATAAGTCAAATTGAGAAGTTTGCGATGTCATTTATTTGTAGGTATCACTATAATGTGTCTGATGGAAGGCTGGCACAGCATATTGAAAAAGGAAATGAAGATGGCTTGTATATTAGCAGTGTTGGTTCTTGTCAAAATTTATGGGCCCTAATTATGGATGCTGGAACTGGTTACAGTGCTCAAGTCTATGAACTCTCTCCATATTTCCTTCACAAGGTACATTCTTGTATTATTTATCTCTGTGACGCTATTGTCACGTGTTATTTTAAAATGTCTCTAGCAAATCCCTGATAGATATTCTGTGGCTTTGAAGGAATGGATAATGGAGCACTGGGAAAAGAATTATTACATTAGTGCTATAGCTGGAGCAAGTAACGGAAGTTCCCTAGTCGTGATGTCCAAGGGTTGGTCAAAGATGCTTGGTTTTTTTAATTTTTAATACTTAAGCAACTATGTTTTTTTTGGGTTTACTTTACTTCCTGTGGCCCCCAGGTACTTTGTATTTGCAGCAGTCTTACAAAGTGAGCGATTCATTTCCTTTTAAATGGATTAACAAAAAATGGAAGGAGGGCTTCCATGTTACTGCAATGGCCACCTCAGGGAGTAGATGGGCAGTTGTCATGTCTCGGGGTGCTGGATTTACTCAGCAGGTCCACCTTGTGTCAAATATGTAATGAAGGCTACAGTGCTACAGTGCCGGTCTGGATACTGATTCCTAGATTTTGATTTCAGGTAGTTGAACTCGACTTCCTTTACCCTAGTGAAGGTATACATAGGCGATGGGATTCCGGATTTCGCATTACAGCCACAGCAGCAACTTGGGACCAGGCAGCTTTTGTCCTGAGTGTACCAAAAAGGAAACCTCCGGATGAAACACAAGAGACTCTTCGGACTTCCGCTTTTCCGAGTACACACGTGAAGGTGTATACCATATGTTTATGGGTTTCAAGTTTTCCCTTCCTTTTTGTCCGTACTTTAGATAGAGGTCTGATTTTTTTTTTACGTGGGTGATGCAGGAGAAGTGGGCTAAGAATCTATACATTGCATCCATTTGTTATGGAAGGACAGTCTCATAGGTTGTGGTATTTTGCCCGACTCCCTACGTTACACTGATTAAGCAGCCTCTCTACCCGTCCCCTATGTAGATAGCCATCCGGTTGAGAAGGGCAAGAATATCAAGGTATCACTGAAATGGCGTTCATGTAGGCTTAGAGAAATTTTGATGAGCAAAATAGGTATTAATCAATTGTAAGAAAATTATAGAAGGGTTTTAGATCTTACGATTGTGTGATATATATATATATATATATATATCCTTTATCGGACCTCCCTAATCAACAAAATCCCTTAGGGGTTACACAGTATCTTCTTCTAATCTTTGTATAGTTTCAAAAGTGAAGATCTTATATTAGGGGCATTGTGAAAGTCAAAATAATTTTTATCATTGTTAAGTTGCCACGTTTGATTTGATTTGATTTGGACTTATGTTACGTACGCTAAGGCAGCCTTTACAAATTGGAAGAAAACTTCAGCAACCGCTGAGAAGCATAACATCTACAGTCAATTGTTTCGGATCAAATGACAGAGCTTAAGTGGATAAAAACACCAACCTTTGCAATGTTTTCCCGGGTTGCAATTTTCATCACGCAGTTCAACAGAGAGCCTTTAGAAAAAACCGGCAAGCTACACTAGCTTACATGATCAGATAGTTTCGTTTTCATTTCTCAGATCATGCACTTCTTAGGAACTAGAAGTAATGCAACAAACTCTCTTTGTTGGCCTGCGACACAACCTGTGCAGCTCTACCTTTTCCTGGCATGATAACAGTCCAAGATCGGTGACATGCACATGTTCATAGCTTAAAAATTTTAATGATTCTCGAGTTCTTTGTATCGTTGCACTAAGTGGACGGAAAATAGCTTGGGCGAGAAGGAGAGTAATAAATGTCTTGGAACTTACCTCAGAGATACTATGCTCATAGCTAACTACAAAGATGCAACTGCACCTACTTGCATCATGTGATTGCCTTTCGATTTGTAGTATACGTGCATCATAATAAACCGCATGCTCTTCTCTTTCCTGCAAAGGAGGTAAAATGAAGTTGGAAAAGGTGCTGACCACTATAAAACCAGTAATAAGACATTGGCTTGGCTTGCAAGAATGGTTATGGTTATGGTTATGGTTATGCTTCATCACCATTTGAACATTTCTATGGCATTGCTTGTAACTCTATGGTTTTAGGATTCACTTATGTCCAAAGAACAATTTGAGGGGTTGGTCAAGGGATGAAATATTTTTTATCCGAGTTCGTGCACACTCGAGCCAATCCAATGGTCACTAGTCAAATGTAGGTCAACTTCCCATATATACTCTCATCAAACCCTATCCGCATGATTATGCCCTGTAATCAACTGCTGGAGGGTCTCATATTTCAGTTTCTGGAAACAGTGCAAAAAAAGTAAGCTACCTGAAAGCATAGGACAAGATCTCCAACTTGGATAATCTCACACTCTGACGGTTCTAAAGGAATAGATCTTTCTCGCACTGCCCTTTTCAGATTCACCCATTCATCGTGGATATTACTGTACCCAGCAAAGCGTACACGAACTTCCTGGATTACAATTAGAGAATCCCGAGTTTTATAAGATCAAGCAAAATATGAGCCTTTCAAAGAGAAACCACCAAAAACATACCTACTACCAAACTTTCGAAGAACTTATATGTAACAAGCATTTATTCCATTATAATCCGAAGACACAAAATAAAACGAATCTTACAAGTTCCCCTGTACAAAGAACTCTGTAGTTGTGGAAAGATGCAATGTCATACCTGGAACATAAAAAAAATCCTAGTTACAAACTCCTAGCAATGCATCAAAATATAAGAAACTTGAGATACAAAAAATTAATTTCCTCAAATTTATACTGAACTAAGGAGATTATAATCGTATTCTCTGCGTTGCCAAAATTCCCACATCATCAATGAAATGGAAAAGATGTCCAAGTGTATGGTTTTAATGTCAAGCAGGAATTTCCACATCATCAAGAGAAGAATTCTAACCAAGCATTATCTTTTGAAGATTTAGCTTCAAACGTCAACTCCGACAAGTCTGCTGCGCTACTACCTGTGAGGGAATCACATATAAAATTGGCTTGTCACTAATGGAGCTGTAGATGCAGGATCTTTAGTCAATAGCTTTGGTTCATCACTTCCACGGACGTTTTGGTCTGAGCTCACAGATTAATCAAACTTGTAATCCTTGTTTTTTTATACTTTCTACTAGTTTGATTATGTTTTGCCCGGTGAGAACGGCAATGTACTAAACATGTCAAATAAATTAACCACAAGAAAAGACTATTTAACAAATTATATCCACACTGCAGTTCCACAAATGGTGGTTAAAAGGAGAACCTTTAGACTGAGGAGAACTTGGAGGACTATCATCTGGAAAGCTACCATCAGAAAAATCAAGAAGCAATTTGAAAGGTACAGGTGGTGAATTGACTTTAGATTGCAATGGTTGTTGTTTCTCCAGGAACCAACTCAGCACCTAAAACATAGGAAGAGAAAGCGAAGAGGTAGACATGGGCTTAATAACCATTAAGAACAAAATAATAATAATAATTTCCAAGACAATGGAGAAGAAAAACCTGTTCACATGTTATGGCTGGCTTTCCAGCACGATTTACCGAGAAGCTGTGGGAAAGAAGTAGCAATCTTTAGAATAAACTTCTTCTCTAAAACCAGATACTATGTACAGGAGTTATTCAATTCTCTTTGTTAAATTTAGATGGAATAATGATATGCAAAACATATACTGCACCTAAAGCTGGTAGCAAGCCTTCGGCAAAACTCTGGATCTAGCGATGCTTCTCCTATCTCCTTGTATATACTCTCCAATTCCTTCATCTTTCAAAGAAAGCAGACCGATTATCTCACAGCAAATAAAACTTATTTAACTAACAAGAACACCAAAATACTGTCCAACTCTAATATAACAATCACATGGCTGCAAAATAGCAATTAAATGGAATAATCCATTATTCAGACTGATGGGCCTTCATAATGATTCCAGAGTTCAATACTTCGTCTAGTTCTTAATCTAATTAAGTCGAAAAAACTCTCTATCCCAAGTAAAGATATAACCACAAAAATGATTTTGGAGGGAAACCCATTATCGGAACTCACGAGAAATAGCCATACAAAATAGGAAAAGACGCAGAAATAGAGTAAAAGCAGGAAAATGGAGCTAAAGTTTAGAACTTTGCATGTTTAACTAACAAGTGAAAACACAAGACTTGCAAAAACGTTGCAGGCGTAGAACAAAGAGAAATAAAGGATAAATATTACCTCAGCAATTGTGAACTCGGAGGGAAAGTCCATCCCTTTCAGATTGTGTTGAACTGGAAGTGAAAAACTGAAGTAAGATATTTTTGTTGTTTTTAGAATCTCTAGAGTCTAGACCGAAGGCTTTTACTAGCAGTTACTGCGTTTTGACTTAAAGTTAAGACTGTTGAAAACCACCCTACGATCAAGGATGTGGGTGCAACAACGAATATAAGTCTATAATTTTTAAACGAATTATTTTAATAAAATATAACTTGAAATAAAAATAAGAAAAATAATAGGATTTTAACAAATTTGATTATATTTTTCTGTTGAACCTTTTTCTTTCAACAACCAAGTTACTTTAAGTATCTAGTTTTTAATAGTATTCAAAAGATTTAAAAGTATTAGGACATATTTGGTATAATTTTCTGTTTTTATTTTTAAAAATATAAAAATTAAGGAAGAAAATATATTTGGTTAGATTCTTTTTTGTTTCTTTGTTTACAAAATGAGAAAAATCAAAACAAAAATAGAGAATTAAGAAAATTATGTTTCTTTACATTTTGAACACATGTTTTATAAATATATTTTTCTAAATTGAATAATTAATATATTTTTATCAGTTTTTATTATAAAATTTAACCAAATATATTTTTGTTTTCAATTTTTTTATTATAAGTGTCAATTAGATAGAAAAATAATAAAAAAAAGAAATAGAAACTAAAAATTACTAAAAAAACAAAAGTATTATCAAACGACTCTTTAACTATTCATTCTTTTATTTTCCTTATATAAGAAAAATTAGATTTTTAATATTAAAAATAAATGTGAACTAAAATTAAAATTTAACTATAATTATAATTATAATAAAATAAATATTATATATTTGACCCAAGAAGTTTATCAAACTTCATAATTAAGTTAATTAATTTTTATTTTTTAATTGATCTTTATATGTGACATATGAATTTTCTAATATCTTGATAATGATTGTAAATTATAATTCTTGTTAGGCTATGATTTCAATGCATTTTCCTATTAATTTTATGCCAAATTAATGTACATTTACTCCAATTTGTTTTTAAAGTACTTAATTATGTTTACAAATGTTCAACATGGAAGCCAAAACTTGAAGAAAATACGAGAAATACAATAGAAATTTTTTTAAAAAAGAGTAAAACAGTGGTCCTATTAGTCTATGGTTTTACTCCTATTTACCCAGGGTTTTACTCTTGTTTACTAACCCTGGAGACTAAAACGATGCCGTTTGACTCATGTTCACCCAAGGGGGCAAAGTAGACCCCGTTTTACCATTGTTCCAGCGTCGTTTTACTATGCAATCGGGATATTTCAG
>JAOXYD010000001.1:6997581-7019245 GCA_028565735.1 Pinacopodium congolense | reverse complement strand
AGGTTTTAATATTTAAAATCACTTTGAGGATTATTTGAAACTTGTATAATTTGTTTTTGAAGTGAAAGAAATGGTTGCAGAGTGGGCCACCATGACAAGGGCATCACGAGATTGGATGGGGAGAATGTCACGTCAAGCACTCTAATAAAAAGTAAGCAGGTTATATTAATTCTACATCAGATAGACAACGGATAGTCTTAAAGCTTATGAACGTGAGTACTGCACACTCCTTCAAGTTGATCTTTTGGACAGAGGATAATAGCCCTGTGCCAACCCGTACGCAATAATAGGGCCATTTGAAAGTCCAAATGATGCTTATACTTATTGTAACATATGGATAAGGACTAGTATCTCCCATATTAGAAAAAAAATGATTTGGAAGTCAAGTAAATAATATAAAAGATATTATCATTTATATTATGTCCATTAATGATATTATTTATTAATTTTAAATAAAATCATTTATAACCCAAAAAAATAAAACAAATGATAATTTTTAGCATTAGAAAAGAAAATATTAAGACAACTTTTAATAAATAATAAATTTTAAATATTTGTATTTCCTTAATAAAAGAGGATTTATAAAAATTTAATTATGGTAAATCTTCCAAAATTTTACTTCTTTAAATACTTTATCAAAATATATTTTTTAACTTTAATTTGAGGATCAATAATTAAATTGTGAAAATATTTGTATTTAACATTCCAACATTCTAATTTTAAAGTTTATTATTTTTTTCACTTCTTTTATTTTATATTAAAATATAAAAGTTCTAAAAAAATACTAATTAAGATGATAATGAGACATCATAATTTTATCACTAATCTTGAATAGTTGTTAATTTATTAAATATATTTATACAAAAGTGTGAATCACATTAATTAACAACAAAATGTTCTCCCACAATTGTCTTAAGAAAACAATTCTTCATGTTATGAACTAATCTTACCTGACAAGATCACAAACAGACGTAAATACAATACAAACTTACTAAATACTATAATCATATGGCTAAATGGAATAAACTCCACGAGTGATTGCTTCTTGTTATAGTGTTTTCACTATTGTTAATTATTTCATATTGTAGTTGACTCGCTTCAGCAAATGTTTATGGGGTACTTAATCAATAAACAAAGATTATTAATTGATCTTGTTTATGTCAATGAAACTTGCGTTCTATACAAAAAAATTCCCAGAAATTATAATTAAGACTACTTAACTTGTTTACTCAGGTGAGTCTAAGGGGGTAAGGATAATTATTTGTGCTGGTTCATAGAAAATTTTTTTTCTTTAATGTGAAGTTTGTTAATAATATTTATTAAAAAAGTTTGTTAATAATAATAATATTGTTTTTTAAGTTAATAATATTGTTAATAGGTCGGCAGGTTGTCGTTTTGAGTTGCAAATAAATATAGTCACATAGGCCCAACTCCTATGGATGGACCAAGCCTTCTTGAATGGAGATTTGACTTACTTTTCCCTACTATTTAATATTAGTGCTTTTTCAACATTGAAAATGTTAAAGAATCAACATTTTTTTTTCCAAGTTATACTTTTCAGTAGGCAAAAAACATTCTTTCATATATACAGCTATTAAGAGAAGTAATTATACTAATGATTTTATAGTTTAATGAGAAGGGATGCCCAATATATATGTATTTATCTCTACCAAAACTAATATATTTTGCTATGTTTATTTTCATGAACAGTAAGTACAAAATCTTTTGAACAAATTATATACAACATGATGACAGTTGAATTTGGTTGTTAATGAAATGATCCAAAGAGCGAATTAATCGTCCCAACATTGAGAACAAAACTATCTTGTGTTTTTATATTTTAGAACATAATAAAATGAGATCGATATATTTTTAGTATTTTTAATACTTTAATTTAAGATTTCAATGCACATGAGGCTGCTGTGAATCTTTATTTGAAACCAAAAGTGAAAGTGAATAGATCGAAGCTTTAGTATACAAAGAATGGCCTACTTTCAATTGACATCTAAGTGAGGGGTCCGAAGACACCGTAAAGGTTTTGAGTTTTCACACTTTGTGAAATTCTACGAAACTGGAAGGTTCCACTGTTGCTTACTCCTAATGTTTGAAAATCTTTTTAATTTACAACCGATAGGTTCAAACATAGTAAATCAAAGATAGAAACCATCATTGTGATCTTGAAAGCTTTTTTGTTTTTTTTTGTTTGTTTTCCTTAAAGCAAGCATTTGTCAACTCTGTTTATGTTTATTGAGGCCCAGCTGACCATCACCCTGCTGCTCACTAGAATCGACTTTTATGAAAGTGAGCTTAGGCTTGGTGAATATCGAAGATTGAAAATACGTATATATGCTTTGTAGAATGTATTCAATGATGAAGTTCATCTAACTTTGTTGACACATGCATATAGCTTTTAGTTTCTTCCTGCTCCTCCCACCTTCTTTTTCCTTTCATCTCTTAAAAATGTTTAGTCCTCAAATATTACAACAAGAGGGTAAATGACGAAGGTTTCAAACAAGAAACATAAAATTATTAAAATTAGTTAACTTAAAAAATTCCTCAAGACACAACTTTTAATATAATAGAAAGGAAATTTATTTCATGATATTGCATTGAAAAAGAAGCGGTATAATCTTGATTAAAAACACTTGTATCTTTAAGTTGAAAAATAAGCTCCTCAAGATACATCTTAGACTAAGATCTTATCATTAGGATTTAATTAGAGAAAGACAAAATGTGATCAACAAACATCCCTTTTTACCCTTGATTGCTATATATATCATGTATCATAAAACTACTAATTAAGGAACAAATACAAATATATTATTTTTCAACATCAATTTTTTGGTCTTGAAGAAGTTTATGGGACCAATTAGGAGTCATATGCCAAGGATTCTCTAATTTACTAACACATATTGTTTAAAGTGTAAGGGCACACAACAATTAAGGGGGGGTATTTGACACACAACAATTAAGCGTAAGGGCACTTCAACAAATGCATAAAGTTATTAATAACATGATATTTTCCATAGAAACGTGAAGATGAATAAAAGGAGAAGATGAAGAAGATAAATGTAGCAGTCAAGTGGCATTGGTTGAGGATAGACGTTACAGTAGAATGAATAGGTGAAGACAAGTGACACGTGAACTTTCTTGTCTGCAATGAAAGTTTTATTTACATTGACCCTATTGAATGCATGTGTATATTTATTTATACATATATGGTACCATCTAGCTAGTCTCGAATCTCCTTATCTTTTCACACACTTCAACCTCGGTGGCAGCTTCGACCGCCCCACCACCTAATGCACTAACCCAAGTTCAGATGTCTGAGTTGGACCAATTCCACCACGTGGTGTCATACATAATATCGTTGATTTATTATGTTATTTCTAACTCCACATTGGAATTACTTGGCTCTAGATCCAATGTTGTATGATTATCTTATGTTCACTTTTAAATTTTTATTTTTATTTTTATTTTAAAAACATAAATCTATTTGATTTAAATTTATAATAAAAAATAAAAATAAAATATATTTAATTGAGATTTATCATAAAAATTAATTTAATAATAAAATATGAAATAAATTCAAATTCTGATATCAACACATTTTCATACATTTTAAAAAACATATTAATTAATAAATTATGTTTATTATCTAAAATAGAAAAAACAAAAATTTCTTATTTATAGTTTTTATTTCTATTTTTATAAATTTATAAACTGTATTTGCAAGTAGAAGAAAAGTGAATGTGTTTATGTGTTAAAAAACACAAAAATTAAAAATAAAAACAAAAATTCAACCAAATAAGCGCTAAGTATCATATCCACATTTATATGCTTCAAACGTTGTGTTTCTAACTTTGTAACCACTAACTATTATCTAGTGTTATTGTATATGAAATATTTAAAAACTTGCTTTCCTAATCACTTGTAGATCATTTAGAAATAATATTATTTCCATTCCATTAAAACATGTTTAAAAATTATTATGATCTAAAATTGAAGAACTATGCCAATTGAATCAAAGTTTATAAGCCCATTCATATTCCTTAGTTTAGCATATATATGACAAAGAATAGTCATACATGATGGATGTTAAATCACACATGAATGTTGTTTTACATATGTTTTGACCATTATAAGCATTCCTTTTTCTTGAGACCAATTAAGTGTGGCTCTCTTAGTATATTACTACAAATTCTTCTTCCATAGACACTAGTTATTGCATTAACTAGAAGCACAGAACTAACTATTCAAGTTATTATTGAGACTGTTATCCCTAATAACACTTAAGAGGGGAGCATGGATAAGTGAATTAGGTGTTTTAAAAAAATTTATTTTTAATACCTAAACCAATTTTCGTATAGGAAACAATCTCTAACCACAATTCAACCTAAATAGTGATGATGATGGTAATTCAAAATAATGATTCAAATTCAAACAATTTAGTAACAATCACAACTTTGCATAAATTGAAAGGGTGCAAGGAAGAGAGAGTATACACTAATTTTTATAATAGATAGAAACCTATGTCCATTATCCAAGTTCCCACATGAAGATTTTACTGTAGAACAATATTCCTTAGATGAAGAGGAACACTTATAACGTCTTTTTTATAAGATGAGAAGGAACTCTTATAATGTCTTCTTTATAAAGATAAAGAGGAACCCATAACTTCTTCTTTTAAGTGATAAATAAAAACTCATAACAAGAGAAACTCATAACAATCTTACTTAAATGGATAAAAATTAACCATTTATAAATTTCAATAACGAACTTCTAAAACAAGAATACATAATCTTAAAATCTCATTTATAATGAATGCAACTAAAATGCTTTACCCATTCACATTTATTTACAAAACTCATTTAACTTAATTCAACAACCTAAATTCATTCAATCTTTCTCAAAACTTATTAAAATTCATCAATATTGTTCAATAACACTTAGGACTCCTATTTATAGCCTTTCTAGGATCAAAATCCTGTTAGAAATTTTTTCTAGCCATTAAAAACACTTAAAAAATGTTAGACATCTTTTAATTAGCACTTAATACATTACTAGGTTCGATTAATCAACCACATGCATGGTACTAGTCAATAGTTAACCACTTCAGTAGACTAGTTGATTAGTTTGCTTAAAAATTGCAACTAGTTGATTAAATTTTAAATACTGGTTGACCAATAATTTTGTAGAATTGATTTCTAGATTCTTCAATAAGACAAAAAATTTCAATCACTCGTAAAACTAATTCTTTTGTTCCAAAAACAAATTCAATTAAGTTTTAAATGTTCTCCACAAAGATTTTAGTGATAAGATTTATCAATCAAGTTAAAAAATTCAAAGTGGTTTGATCAATAAAACTTTATGCATATTTTGAAACTTTTCATTCAAAATAACTTCCAAACATTCAAAAACATTTTCTTTCACTTAAAAATAAATTTACACAACTTTCAAATTATTCCAAAAGTATTTTTAGACATTGAAAAGTTTTATTGAGTTCAAAAACAAAATATTTCTTGACCTATGAAAATTTATGCACTTTATCAAAGCTTATGCAATTCAAAATCTTTTTAAACAATTTCTAAACAAATTAACAATTACAAACAAAAATTTTTCAAATAATTTCCAAACAAATTAACCTTCTTAAAACCATTAATTTCAACAAAACTTAACTCAAACAAACTCAAAAGTCACTCCGAAACATTTTGACACATCAAGAAGGTTTTCTTTAAATCTTTTCTTAAAATTTCTCTTGATTATGAAGCACTATTTATAAAAACTTATTATGTAAGACATATGTAATATTTGAGCAACATATAATACACACATGTATGAAAAACTCTTAAGAATATTGAGAAAACCAAGATAAGATTTAAAAATAAAAACACAAATGTAATCCTATTCAACCTTAATCTTCTTAGTCTTAATTTTTCATTGCTTAATCTTTGCTCCAATGCTATTTATGTCAATATTTCTTAAACTTGATTTTCATACCAAAAACATATTCTTTAGGTTTTAATATGTGCTTATGCTCATCATCTAAATTCTTATCTCCTTTAAATAACATCAACAAAATAACCATTAACAATACTCATATTTTGTCATCATTAAAATCGTAGATTAGAACCTCCCTTAGTTTAAAAATCTCCACCTCTCTGATAATGACAAAACATATGATATTAAGACAATATAAAAACATATGCAAACATGCCATATTGCTCATCTTTCATACATTTATCATAAAAATCAAAATTTAATAATATATCTCTCCTTGATATCACCAACCTTTCTCCTCCTTTTTAACATTATTAAAAAGTTACAAAAAAAAAAGATCCCAATTACTTATTGATATCTATCTTTTGATACCAATTGTTATGCAGGAGTTAATAAGAAATCTAAAAACCATACACGATTACACAAAGATACACATTGTTATAAAATCAATAATTATAAAACCAATTGCATATAATTTTCAAAGAGATCTTCCATTAGTCATTCCTAAATCTCCTAATTATTAAGAGATCTTTCTAATTCATTTATCTATCTCCCTAAATCCAAACAATAAATATATTCATTATATAAATCTCACTTTCCCTTAATTCATGAATTATAGTAAATTTTACTTCCCCTAAATATATGCATTAATGCATAATGAGGCAATAAAGTATGAAGGTGATTTAAAAAACATAGTATACCTTAAAAATAAATATTATGTATCATTGTACCTAAAAAACACATATTACACATATTATGTATCAAATATAAATATAATTCATTAATATAAACAACATGCAAAAAATAACACCCCTTACATAAAACCTCTAATATTACTAAAATTCTCCCTTAGAAAAATCCTAACATTTTAAAGATATCCACTAATTTACTTCCTGTCATGAAAAAATAGAGGAGTTAAACAAATAAAATAAAGCTTCTCAAGGGATAAAATAATCTTTTGCAAAGATAACACAAGAAAAATAATATCTAGACTCCTTAAAAAAAATTCTTTCTAACTCCCCTTCTTGTAAAAAAAAAATTCTATCATAAAGGAAGAGAGCATATATAAAAGACATTTCTTCAAAACACATAAGGAAAAAGTGCTTATGCAAAATATTTTTCAAAATATGTACTACTTTAAAAATAATATCAATTTAAAAAATCATTATACTTTATTCATGCAATAGTTATCCTTATCTGTATGCAAATCATATACTAATTTTAAAGATAATACCAATTTAAAAGAAAATTATTCTATTTTACTCAACTTAAGTACACATAAACAAGTCTTTCTCTTAAAAAATATTTATACCAAGTCAACAATAAAAAGCTTCTCCTAAGTGAATATAATAATACTTTCTATGCAAAATATACATTTCAAGGTCAATATTTTCAAATGAAATCAATATAAAGACAATTACATACATCTTTTATATACCTCTAAATTTATTTCTTTCTCACTTGGTTCAACAATGTGCTCGCTTAATTAGCTCATATGAGGACTTTTTGTTAGTTTCCTTTTCCACATAAAAGTTGAAGATACCACTTGTTGTTTCTTTAATTAATATTCATTTGATACCAATGTTGACTTATGAAACAAGTAAAATCAATGTGTTTTAGGTGCTCATAACTTTTACAGCCCATAATTTTAATGGTTTCCTCAAATTCCTTTGTTTAAGAAAGAAAATTTTTTCAATATGACCAAAATAACCAAAAAAATAGCATGTCATATATTTATTGTGTGAATGATAGTGATTTCTATGATTTTTATACACATATGCATTCTAAGGTTTTCTATCATGATATGTTCTTATTAGGTAATGGTGAGACCTTGGATATGTATGACATGTGCTCTTATAGCTACATTCATGCATATAGGAAGTGTAAACATATATAATATATTGTTTAAAATGACTCCTAGGACAATAATGGGACTTAAAATGTCAATGTAATATGCGCACATTGTTATGCACGTACGTATGTGGAATATGAAAGTGAGTTTTGTCATTGTGCACTATATGAGGCCTAAATAAGTCATGTTGAGATTGTGTATTCTTATAGAAATTATGTTGGTTCTTTCTTGAATTCATTGCATTCCTAACTTTTGGTTTTACTCTATAAATGAAATCATACTATGTTCCTTTGGGTTGAGATATAGAAGATGAAGCAATATTTTCAAATTAAGGTCTAGGTTATTCTTACCATCTAAGTTCTTATCCTTCACAAATGTAGTTTTGGCATTAATAAAAAGATTCCCTTGAGTAAATCTGACCATGCATATCATTGGAAGCCTTTTGGGTTCTAAGCATGTATTCTAATTTTTCACTGCCTTTGATGAATTTTGTTAAGGATTCATTGAGGGCATCGATCTCCTTTTTCAATGTCTCGTTTTCATATATCAATTCATGCTCTATATTTGGCAATAAACACACTCTTAGATTCTAACATGTCATGCATCTCATTCTTCAATTTCTTATTTTTAACATTCATGCATTTAAAAGCTTTAATGTCTCTTTATATTTAGAAGAAAATTTCTTCTTTTACAAACTCAATATTCTTAGGCATGCAACTAAATTATTATAAGAAAGATTATCACAATCACAATCATCATCATCATCACAATCATTATTAGAATTAGAAAAGTTTAAAGTAAAGGGTACCTCATCATTAATGGCCATCAAGCACCTTTTAGCTTCCTCCTCTTCCAAATTCTCATTTTGTGCTTCTTTAGCTTAATTGGTACCTTCACAAGAAACTTCTATTACATTTCAAAATTCATTAACTGATTCACACATTGAAACTTTATTAAACACATTTCTATTTAATGTATAAAACCAAGAAAGTGTAGCACTACTATTTATCAAAATAAGTTCTATATCATTGTCATCCCATTCCTCTTCTATCTTAGAAATGTTTTGCCTATGTGCTATTTTATTGGGAACAAATGGCCCATTTGAAACTATTTCTTACAAATATACATTTTTAATTATTAAGAAAAATTTTATTATAATTTAATAAACCAAAAAATCATTTCCATCAAATGAAAGTGGTCTATCTATACATTAGCTATCAAATAGTGCTATACTGATTTTTATTCACTAATTTGCTAGAAATTTTGTATGTTTAAGGAAGACTAACTATGATACCAAATGATAGCCCTAATGACACTTAAAAAGGGAGAGGAAGTGATAGTTGTGCTTTAGCATAAGTTTTTATAAGTATTTGTTATGTTTTTCTTGCATGATAGGTTGATATTATTTTGTTTTAGGACTTATTTTGTGTGTTCTTATTTAGCATGATCTTCATTGTTGTTTCTTTTATATTTGGTATTAGTTTGGGGTAAGTCTAAATCATTTTGGTGTTTTCATTTATGCTTTATATTTTAACATTTAATTGTTGATTTTGGATTAGAATTGAATCTTATTGGTGTATTTATTTATTGTGTTAGTATAATTGGAGTTGGAAGTTGAAATTGGAAGAACGTTGGAATGAAAAAGAAAAAATGGGAAAAGATCATGTTAAACAAGTAAAGAAGCATGGAAGGAGAGCCAAAGCAACTAAGAAAAGAAGTTTACAAAACTAGGACTTGCACGCATTACGAGGAAGCATTCTATAAGGCCTTCAGGTTTTCAAATTTGTATGAAGTTCATTCTCGGGTGAGACTCCTCTCCACCTTTGACCAAGACCAAGTCCCCTTCTCTTTGACCAACTCTCCACCTTTTTACCTAGAATTGATGAAGCAAAGGCCAAGTAAAGCTTGGAGAGAGCCACGTGTTGGAGAGCAAGCCTCACCCGCCTAGAGAGCAATCAAGCAAAAACGAAAGCATAAACCCAGCGAAGAGAGAGCTTACGAGAAAAAAAAAACCTAAAAGCCTCCCATATACACATTCGACAGTCTCCATTAAGAAAATGGGGAGAGAATAGGTTTGACAGCTGTAAGACGTGTAGTAGGGAGAACGAGTATTTGGTAGTCGTAACGCAAGATTCAAGTATCAAAAGGCTCTTTAAGTCTTCATTTTTTTTTTCATATTTTTACATATATAAGGGAATACAATCATTATTATATTTATTTCATTTTTGTTTTTCTCATTATATTTTGTATTTCAGAGAATATGGACATGGTTGATATTATTTCTATTATGAGTGGCTAAACTTGTTTTAGAATTTTTTATTTGAACTATTTGTGATCCCTTATGCGTTGATTTAATGTTATAAATATTTGTGTTATATATTGAGCTTAGAACCTTGCAATAAATCGAGAGAATGAGCTTGGTAAATCGTGTTAAA
This sequence comes from Pinacopodium congolense, assembly GCA_028565735.1. Lineage (NCBI taxonomy): Eukaryota > Viridiplantae > Streptophyta > Magnoliopsida > Malpighiales > Erythroxylaceae > Pinacopodium > Pinacopodium congolense. Next base: position 7,008,958 of record JAOXYD010000001.1, on the reverse strand, counting down.
TATATAACGAGAGTTGACTTTTAATAGACATATAGATAACAACTTATTGATTTATTATGAAGAGATTTCAATAGATTGATATACTGTGTATAGGATAGCTTCATATCTAGTTGAATGTTTAGGAAAAGCTTTGTATATCGAGAGATCCTAAAGTTAATTCTAATTTATTTAATTAGTGACATTTAGTTGCACCTTGAGAGAGGGTAGCTAAAATATTAAGAAATCTTAGACCAAATAGAAATTGAATCAATCAAATAAGTGGGAAACAAATAAGAATAACGACAAGTCCTAGACATTAATCTTGATTTCTCCGAGTTTCAATTTACACTTTTGGCTTTGGCTGTGTCACTTGTTTTTATTTTAGTTTGTTTTCATTATATTTATCTTTTTAAATTTGCTTGAATCGATTTCTTAAACAAAACACAACTTGAATAAAGTGATGACTAACTACAATTCTTGTGGGATTGATATCATATTTTTAATATAAATTACGACCTGTATACTTGCAGTTTTGAGCGTAAAACTAGTAGTTTAGTGTTTTGCTATCAACATGAAGCGAATTAGAAGTTCTAAAAATTTCTAAACTTAATATCTAAACTAGTTTTTGCATAGAATGTAGTCCTTAACTAAAATTGAACCTAAATATTGATGATAATTTAAACCAATGATTGAAATTTAAGCAATTCATTAACAATCACAACTTTGTATAATTTGAAAGAGTGTAGGAAAAAGAGAGTGTAAACCAATTTTTATAATACTTCAGCAAACTAACCCTTTTCCTGCATCCATTCTCCAAGATTTCATTTGAAAATTTCATTATAGAATAATATTTTTAGAGTAAAGAAGAATTCTTACGTCTTCTTTATAAAGGTAAAAATAAACCCTTATAACATCTTCTTTATAAGGGTGAAGAGGAACTTATAACTTCTTCTTTAAGGGGTAAAGAGAAACCTATAACAATTGTACTTAAATGGGTGGAGAGTAATCATTTATAAGTTTTAATAATCAACCTCCAAAATTAGCATACATAATCTCAAAATCTCATTAATATTCTCAATGCTCAAGCGGCTTACAAAACATAGTGAATGCAACTAAAATGTTTTAGCCTTTTACAACCACTCAAAAAACTCATTCAACTTAATTCAACAACCCAAAACTCATTTAATCTTTCTATAAACTCATTAATATTAATAAATATTGTTCAACAACACTTGGCACCCTTATTTATAATCGTCCTAAGCTAAAAAATTTGTTATAAATGTTTCTATAGCTATTAGAAATACTTAAAAAGCCATTAGACATCCTTTATAACTGGCAGTTGTACATTTGCAGGTTCAATAATTGACCATTCCAGCAAACTAGTTAACCAGTTTACTTAAAACTATAAATGGTTGACCAATTCTCAAATACTAGTCAACTGATAGTTCTATATAACTGATTTCCAGATTATGTAATATGATAAAAACATTTCAAACATCCTCATAACTAATTTTTTAATTCCAAAAACAAATTCAATCAAGTTTCAAATTTTTCTTACAAAGATTTTAGTGATCAAGACTCATCAATTAAACTAAAAAAAATTAAAAGTGTCCTTATCAACGAAATTGAAAGTTTTCATTCCAAACAACTTGCAAACATTTCAAAATAATTGCTTTCACTTGAAAAATCAATCCACATAAATTTCATCCCCAAAGTTTTCTTAGACACCAGGAATTTTAATTGAACTAAAAAATAAAATATTTCTTGGACTATGAAATTTATGCATTTTATCAAAATATATGCAATTCAAAATCTTTTTAAACGATTTCCAATCTTTTCAACTTTCTCAAAATAATTTGCTTCAACAGAACTTAACTCAAACATGCCGAAAAGCTAATCCAAAATATTTTGACACACGAAGAGGGTTTTCTTTAAAGCTTTTTCTCCAAATTCTTCTTGATTATGAAATACTATATATAAAACCTTAATATGTATGACATATGCAATATTTGACCAAAATGTATCGCACATATGCTTAAGGAGTCTTTAAGAACATTGAGAAAATCAAGACAAAATTAAAAAAAAAAAGATGTAAACTTATTCAACCTTAATCACTGAAGTCTTGATTTTTCTTTACTGGATCTTTACATTAATACTCTCCTTGTCAATATTTCTTGAACTCTAATTTCCGTTCCAATAAAACATTTTCTTTGGACTACAATATGTGCTTATACTCATCATTCAAATCCCTATCTCTTTCAAATTACATCAACATAATAAATATTAATAATAATCATATTTTGTCATTGTCAAAACTGTAGATTAGAACTTTCTTTAGTTTAAGAAAATCCACAGTTTCAACTAGTAGCAAAAAACTTTAAGTTTTTCAATATTGAAAAGAGAAACATTTGGCAGCTCTTTTGTAGTAGTTATCAATAATCATCATAAGTCAAATTCTTCAAATTAGTCTTACATACCTTAAAATATATGTCGATATGTAAAAGAATAAGAATTTAATCTACGATGACCAGTACTAAACACAACAAAAAAGCCATGTACTTAAATCTTATTTGAAAACACTTTAAATTGTGAGTTCTTTTTTTCGTAAGAAAATTTTGGGGTAATTTTAGTTCCCTCTTTACTTAAATATAAAAAATGGAAAATTTTTAAGTTTACCATGCTTCCCAATATCTTTTTGTTTTTGATTTAGTACTTTGAGTATGGTTTTGATGGAAAATAATTCTGTTATTGGATGTTTTGTATGTATTCCCATTACAATAAGTCAAACGATCTCAACCACTTTGAGCTTATAAATGCAGTATTTGACATTTTGGAGATAGTCCTTTTCCCGATCAGATTTTTCATTGGAACCCAATATGGACGAACTGCAAATGTCTCTGTGACTAAAGTCGTGGGAGGTTCCTTTCTGATTGAACTTAAAAGTCATTTCCGAGTGACTATATACATACACATCCAAACAAAATAGAACAGAGAGGGCTTCGATGTATATCGATTGAGCGTTTTGGCTGTTATCTTTTGAGTTGTCTCTTTCCTGATCTATCAGTGCACGTAATTAATTTTGTTCAACAGAAACGGATCTTTTCTAATAGGCTGAGTTGTGCAAAAAACATATGTAGGTTTTTGTATGCTTGTGGCCTGAAGGTTTTGAGACCCCGTCCAAGTTAGGATTTGTCTATTGTGTCACTGTCTTCAAAGCTAATAAAACAATAATAAATTCAAGGACGTCCCTCTTTCAATATTTCGATGACCAAAAATTCAAGACCAGGTCTTGCAGTCATTGACAAAATGCAAACTAAATCTGGTGAGGCTTGAAAATGTTGCTAGTGACATTCGAGAAGTTCACATTGAGACTATATACATATTTTTTCTACTACAGATATTCAGTCTAGAGTAAATTAATTGTCTGAAGTACAATCCAAATAGCATTGTTTCAATATTTTGAACGACCAGTCTTCGAGGTTTAGTATAATGCATATATTATATCACTGTTTCATGTTGTAGTTATCGACATTTAGATATACAATATTCATAATTTTCTTGGTACATGTACCAATTAAATATTTACACGATTAAAGTTAATTAATACACAGCAAGGTCTGAGCTTGAATCTGTAATACAAGAGGAAGTTCTGTGCATTATCATTTTCTGTTATTTTTCATGGTAGTAGTTGTTATGGTACTTCTGTTTTGAGATGAATGCGAGTTTACTGATTTACATACATTTTTCCGTGGTTGTAATTTTAACGAAACTCCCATTTTGAGATGATATTCGTGTTGCTCTTTTATATACTAAAAAAGGAATTTGGTTTGAAATGGTTGCAATCATAAGGGATAAGGATTATAGTAACGTATCTTATCAAAATACATAAAATTCTAAGGAAAATATTTAATGACTTAGAAATTAGATTTTTAACTCAATTAGCTTGTAATTACCAACTACTATCCCTCATCTCTAAAGCCGCTAGGTTTTGACTTAGCCTCTTACATATCTACAAAGCAGACAATAACCCTAGTTGTTGTGGAAGAAGTTCATTATATGCAAACAACATGTTTGAATATTTCATTTTGGTTGGGAAGGATCTACTTGAGCCTAACTTGTCTCCACTAAAAAGATCAATAAAATTTGTTTGAACTATTTTAAATACTATATTTATTCTTCGCCATTGTAATATTTAAAATAAGTTGCAGACTAAGTTGTTTGCCTCGCACCAACCAAATCCAATTAGCTTCATTGATGACAAAAACATGATGAAAGGAGGAACACAAAAGTTGCCAGGTATGAAGGATTCATTTCATTCCATTTCAAACACTAATGGTACATATGTAATCTTGGATGTATGGGAAAAGAGCTCATAAAACATACTAACAGTAGAAGAACATAATAGTTAATCCCGAATGATAAGCCAAAAGTGTATAAATAGTATCATAATTTAAACTTTTATCAAAGAGGGGTGTGGTAATAATAATAATAATTTAATGATTTAGAAAAAAGATATAGACAATAAATACTGACGGAAGCAATATTACAAAAGTAAGCTCACAGTGGACTTTATAACTTGGATCTGCACTTCTCTTTTCAAGTTTTGACGTAAGATTCATTGAGGTAACCTATAAATTGATGTTTGTTTTGCTAGAATTTCAACTCAAAGACACAAAAGGGTCAATTAGAAGACCGCATACGTTGTTTTGGGTGTCCAACGACATAATTTGTTCACCTAATGTTACGATGAAGTCTACATGTCCAAATCAAACGGGTTGCTTTAAAATGATGTTGAATTCGAACGAAGATTGATGTTTTCTTAGATAATTAAAACAGAGAAATTCGATACGAGCAAATTAATTACTAATGGCGACTAATAAAAGTTGTGATCCTTAATGTAAGAAAGGCCGTTGTCAATAGAAAGAGTCATTGTTAAAATTTGAGTTCTTCTTGTGAATATATATATATATATACACATAGATATATGAGACAAATTCATATTTAGACTTAGCAACCATAATTAATTTTTTTTTACTTACATATATATGTGTATCCACGCTCTATCACAAGCTCGAACTTTTGATTTTGCGAACTATGCGGTATCAGCAAACTCCTTGACTAAAGAAAGTCGTCTTATATTAAAATGTTAGTTCAATCTTCTCATAAGTACTTTTTAAATTTACTTTTATCGAACACCTTATAGAATCTAAGTAATATAAAAGATGGGAAAAGAAAACACAAAGTTTGAAAAACTTGGAGAGTGTTCTTAGTACTCATAGAATGTATACAATATGAGACGATGATACAAGAAAAATCCTTAACCTATTTATAATCTTTCATCCCTCAATGGACAGTTGGATCGCTTACAATGTGTCTTTAGAATAATCTATATAAATATTTTACCAATCACTCCACTAATAAAAAAAGCTAGATTTGTGGAGAATTTTGTAGAGAGATCTAGGGTCAAACAGTTTAAATAGATTCTTTGGTAGAGTAAATAACCATTGCGTGATATTCTTTCCCACTCAATAACCTTGTCACACTCACCTTGAATGCTTCAATGTGCCTCTTTTCATTCCACAAAGTGATCTCATGCTTATAACTTGCCTCACTTTTAGATGTTCCCTTCTACTTGACGAAGTAGTCCACATAACTTAAATGGAAACCCCTCCTCGAAATGACCTAATGTACTATAATTTCCTCAACTTTTCGTTCGGGCAATGATGTGATAGTTGTAGATGCTTTTCTCAACTTGCCTCAACTTAGATCCTTTTTTTTTTTCTCTTTGTAAGGCTTCAACAATTTCACATGGAATAGCGGATGCATCTCAAGATGTGAAAGTAGCTCTAATTGTCGGGCTAGCTTACCAATGTGTTTCCCTACTAGAAATGGACCTTCACAATGCCTTACTAGCCCTTTCTGCAACTTGGAAAACCTTCAGCTTTGATGGAGAAGAAGCTTAATGAGCACCAAGTCTCCTTCCTCAACTCTAAATGTCTCCTTTTAGTATCGACCTATCCCTTCATCTTCTTTACGGCCTTAGCTAAGTATGCTCATGCCATGTCCGATTTTTTATGCTATCCCTTGACAAATTTGAATGCGACAGGACTTGGACCCTTATAACTAATTGTAAATATGTATGGAGTGTCGGTACTGCTACAACTGGGGTTGCGCCTTGTACAAATTCTATCTTATGATCCACCTCTCTTTTTGGTGGGAGTCTCTTTGGCAACTTTAATGGTATAACATCCCTAAACTCCTCAAGGACTCAAACGACTCTTTTTGATAGTTCAGTGAAAAAGGAAGATTCACCTTCTTCCTTTAAGGCTACTAAACATGGTGGTTCTTTTTCACCCTTTTTGTAGAGATGCATGGTCTAAAGTGTCTTGGGTTTAAGAATTACTTCATGTGCTAGTGACAACATACATATATTTCCTTATTTTAGAATGCACCTTGTGTTTATAAATGATATAAATATTCCCTTGACGCTATCTATAAACTTCATAGCAAGTACTACAAGATAGTTATCCATAGAAATAACTGAAAGGTTAATAATGCCATACTACTAACCTAGATTTACTTGGACGCCTTAAACACTTTCGAAGATGGATGTAGGCTTTTAAGTTTATGACCTTAATTCATTCTTGTTCCTTGGTGAATTTAATATCCAAACATCTTGCTTCCTCTACTCAAATGAAGTTGTTGGAAGCTCAAGCATCTACTAAGGACTTCACCCCTTAACCACCAATTTTGACTTCAACAAACAAACATCCTTTCTTCTCAAACTTGGGTATCTTTACTTTTGCCTTAATAGCATTGAGGAGTTTCAAGGATCCCATCCTCATCTCATCATGTTATTATTCCTCTCTTTCTTCCTCTAAGGCCGAGAGTTTGGCCTTCTTTAGACAATCCCTAGTCATGTGCGATCCATCATAAATATAATAGTTAGGAATAAACTTTTTCTCACCTTTGTCCCTACTGATGCCCTTGCCCTTTTTAAATTTATTATGTTTATCATGTTTATGTGAGCCCTACTTGCCTTCATAATTATCTCACCCACTCTTCTCCTTGTCACCCTTGTCTTTGTTATACTTGGACTTATTGGACTTTTTGAGCTCAACGAGGAATTTGGAAATTGAAATGATTGTGGCTAAGTCTTGGGTTTTATGGTGTTGGATTTCTATCTTCACCCAATTTTAGAGATTATATTTGAATACAAAGAATTTCTTTTTGTTAAAGTAGTTTGAGATCTCTTAGAGTACTTAAAAAACCCCTTCACATAATCCCTAATGCTTTCATCTTGATGGAGACGTTTTAACTTGACTTGCATCTCCTTTTTAACATTTTTCGGATATAATTAACTTTTGAGTTCTCTTTTAAACATGTTCCATGTACTTATGGTGTATGTTTCCTTTTCAATGTCCTCATATCTCCTTCTCTACTATACCATTGCGATGTCTTTAAGATAGAGAGTGACATTATTCATCTTATTGATGTTATCTATAATATCTAGCATCTTGAAGTATTGCTCTAAGCTCTATAGGAAATTATCCACTTCCTTTGCATTCCTTGCCCTTTGAACATTAAGGCTTGGGAATTTCTATCCTCGAACGGTAACTATAGTCGGAATGACAATGTTTCCCCTTGAGCAACTGCCTTCTTATAGAGGGTTAACTCATCCTTGATCTCTATTAATTCATTGGAAACCTTCTTGACCTCTTCTTTCATCACCGCAATATCATATTGAAAGACTCTCTCTAAGGCCTCCACTTGGTTTAGATATCTTGAGAGGGCTTTATTTAAGACACCTGCATCTCCTTATGGAGCTCTTTCTTTCCATTTTAAGCTTCTTAATGCGGTTATCCACCATTTCAAACTTCTCTTATCCATGAGTTATTACAAGCTCTACTCTTACTCACCTAGCATCGATGCCCACCAAGACTTCCCTTGATTAGGATCTCCCTCAGTTGGATTGCTTGGATTGTCCCTCAACATGCGTAGTCTCATTGTTTCCTACACCTACCATCTTTTAAGAAAATAAAAAACACAAGCAAATCACTTACTTAGAACTGTGGCTTGGATACTAACTCAGTTAGAACTTTGGCTTTGTCGCCAACGTGGTTGGAAACTTGTTTTTGATGCTAATTGTCTTAGGCTTAGACTTTTAACCTTACGAATTATGAGATATTAGCAAAATCCTTGACTTAGGAATGCTTTCCTTAGCTAGAATGCTAATTCAATCTTCTTATAAGTACTTTTCAAGAATACTTTTATTAAACATCTTACAAAAGTTAAGCAATATGAAAGATGGGAAAAGAACGCATAAATCTTGGAGAACTTGGAGAGTATTCTTATTAATCAAAGAATGTATACAATATGGGATGATGATACCAGTGAGACTCCTGGCCTGTTTATAATTCCCCTATCTCCTAATAGACAGTTATGATCGATAGAATCCAACTGCTTATAATGAATCTCTAGAATAATCTATATAAATATTTCACTAATCACTCTGGTGTAGAATTTTCTAGACATATCAGAGATCAAGTGATCAAAGTAGCCTCCTTAGTAGGGTAAAGAACCATTGCATGACAGTGCTCGTATGTGTTAAAAACCTCTTATAACAGTGTATATACATCAAATAAAGTTGCAAGGAAAAGAAAAGGCATTGTAGTAAGAAGATGTATTACATTAAAAAAAATGGAATGGTGATATTCAATTTATTTAAAACCTTCTTATAAATTAGTTTTTTAACCTACATACTCCTATACATTGTGCACAGTTTTGTAAAATTTTTAAGGTTTACTTATTTAATAATAATAATAATAATTTGAATTTTATGTTTTATTTAAGACAAATTAATTCAAAAATAAATTACTACTACATAAATAAAATGAAATAGAATCAATTTGTGCTATTTTATGGTTGTTTAAGAAGAAATCAATCATGTGATTTTAAGCCACTTAGTTAAGTGTTAGGTGTCTCTTCTTAGTATATTGAGACCATGTATTTCTCTTTTTCCTTACATATATTTCTTACATATTGTAAAAGAAGAAGTTAAAGAATCACACAATTAAAATTGTTATAGATTTTTTCTTGGAAAGTAAAAGAAGTTATTGTAAAAGTTGTTTAGGAAGAGATTAGATAGTCATTCAAGTCATTCAATTATAAAGAAATTTATCAAGCAAGAATTGAAAAATAAATTAAGGTGCATGCATTTATTATAACACACACACACATATGATAATTTTTTTTAATATTGTGTATTATTTATTATGCTTTGATAGAATATGATATTAATCATATTAAAGTGAAAGCATATACACTACAGGACAATTACTTCTTTCAATGTAAATGAATTCATTTGAATTTATCTTATTTCACTGAATTTAATAACATTAGAAACATAGAATAAATAATAGAATAAAATAGTTATTGCAACAAGAATTGAATAATATTTATTAATTATATTTTCATTCATATTTAATTAGTGAATGATTTATTATAAAATTTATTATTTATCATAGAACTTTATAACATATCTTAATTGTATTATCAAAATTATTAATTATTAATTATTAATATTATTTTTATAATTAAATTGTTGTTTCTATTAGGATTTGAACTCTGGTAAAAGAGAAAGTCTTAAACATTCTTTCTTAATAAGTAACAAGGCTATTAGTTACTTATTAATATTGTTACTACTACTAAATGAAATTATTTTAATTTTAGGTGGATCTAAGAAATAATTGCAACTCTTTTTAAAATCCAAATGTTGTTGTAATAATAATTAGTTATATGTATAATTATCTTAGGAATTATGATTTGTCATAAGATTTTAATGTCTTTAAAAATTCTTCCAATGTCTATCATTTTGATGGATATATGTATAGTAAATTTAAAATTTACTTGTCACCTACTGAAAAATGTAGCTTTAGTTTAATTATATATGGTACATAGATGGATAGATATAATGTGTACCATCTTAATGGATGTACACATGACAAAATTAATAAATTGTCACTTTCAACATTTAGAGAATATAACTTTAATTTATTTATATTTATATGATAGATAGATAAATATATAAATATATACATCACATATTGAAGTCAATGAAAAGATAATTGTAATGTTCTTTTTTTAAATGGTCTCTCTTATAACCTATGTTCTATGTCATGCATTAAATAGGTGGGTTGAATTTTAAGCATGTTTAAAGAGTTAACTAGTGAACCAAATGGCTCCTTTAATTCTGAATGGAAGGGCTAACCGTATGATATTGATATTTATTTCGACTATTCTATTTAAATTGCTTAAGACACATCACATAACAAAGAAAAGAAGCTTAAAGATTTGTGAAAAGGATTGCTTGGTGAACTATGAGCACTTGCTCTAAGGATTCATTCTATTAGCACCGTGACAACTATCTTATATTGCTTTCCACATCCATCAAGTATGGACGTAGGCTTTATTAAAAAATTCTATGCTCAAAACTAATGTTACTGAAAAAATAGATATATATATATATATATATATATCTAGATAATTGACTTTGAACTGTAAGATATCAATTTCTATGTGTGTATAATTAATTACATAACAACCTTCAATTTATCCATATTGTGTTATTAAACTAGCTAATTTCGTGCTCATACCCAATATTCTTAAAGCATGTTGTCATCATAAGTATTAACTAACATCAAACAAAGAAATGCGTATAAGAAGTAAGGGTTGATAACATTGTTATTGTTTTAGTGGTCTATTTATCACGATCAATATTATTTTAAGAGTAAATTATATCATACACTTCTATAGTTTGATTAAATTTTATTTCACTACTTATACTTTAGAAATGGTATCACATCTTTTTAAATTTTTGAGGAACTTTGATCATACCTCCCTACTATTAAATATTTTCTAATCACTAATAGATTGTTAACGTGACATCTGATGTGATGAGTGACATAAAAGAGATGATGATATGACAAGTAATCATTTCACTCCATATACCTTAAAAATGGTACCATACCCTCCTAAATTTTTAAGAAACTTTCACCTTACCTCCTTGTTAAATTTTTTCTAATTATTAACAAATTGTTGATGTTACATCTAATGTGGCGAGTGACATAAACAGATGCTTACATGACAGGTGATTGGATTATGCTACATGACGCATAACATAGTTAAGGGTATAATAAAATTTTCTTCAAAATTTAGGGGGTTTGGGGTGACATTTTAAAAAATTACAAGGGGTGAAATGAAATTTGGCCAATTCGTAAAGAGTGAAGTGTAATTTATATTATTTTCCTTACTAAAATTTAATGATCATATCTTTGCATATGTCTTGCTTTTCTTGCTAGATTTTGTGGAATCAGAGCTGTTGTGGTGTCCAGATCAT
>JAOXYD010000001.1:6961511-6993237 GCA_028565735.1 Pinacopodium congolense | reverse complement strand
CCTCCCAAACTTGCAAATAAATTAAAGAACATGCAATGGTGTAATATTAAGAACATGAACTTTGATTAATCCAGAAAACATAGCTAATAATTTAATATCTAAGTTAGAAAACCTCCTATGATGGTTGCCAGACTCATATTTGAGTCTTAACAATAAGCTACAATAACTAGTAAAGCAGAAAACTAGTTAAAACTCGAATTACAAGTGTTTGAAGCTAAGGAACCCTAAGAACAAAGTAAAGATAAGCTAGAGAATTTCTCTCTAAGTTCATATTTGATATTTGATGAATCTCCCCGTGTTTTCTGTTGTTCTTCCCTTTTTATCTAGTTCTACCACATGTCTAATTTGTACTTCCAGAAAAAATAATTAATGAAGAACACACTTTAGCTGCAATCCTTGAGATTTATTAGTGATATATTTGTCTGAGAGCTATACAATAGGTTGACTTGAAGCAACAAAGTAGTATGGAACTCACCATATAGGTCCTAAATTACGGCACACATATAGGGATCATAAGGACCAATACATGGTAATCTTTGAGATTTAGTGGTGATATGTTTGTCTAGGATTTATACGACAGGATGACTCGAAGAAATACGGTGGTATGAAACCCGTCGTATAGGTCTTGAATTGTGGCACACATATGGGTGTCATAGGGACCAATACGTGGGAAGTAATATGACAGTATGGAACCTATTGTATAGGTCTTGAATTGCAGCACCCAGGACCAATATATGGGTCTAGAGGCATGCATACGGGAGTCACAAAAACCAATACATAGACCTTGTGACTCCTATATGTGTGCCCTTTATACCTATCTACTGATCCTGGAAAGTGACAATTTTGCTCCTTTTTGCTTCATTCTTCAATTAATCTCTAATGCCTGCAAATTAAACACTTATGTGCATCAATTGACCATATAAACATGAAATTAAGGGTTAAATCGTAACATATATGCATTAAAAAACACAATTAATTTAGCATTTATCAGGTATTCAAGCTTTATACCTTTTATATGTATACTTTTTGATACTTATAAAAAGGGGGGAGACTGATAAACATGAAAAATAGAAAGGCGTACAAAATTTTTTTTGCATATGATATATGTGTGGTTTTGTTTATTTAATTTACGTGTTATGTGCTTCTAATACGATATGATTTTTTCATTATCAAAAAGGGAGAGATGGTTGAACTAGGAGGTGGTTCCACCTTTATTTTGATGATGACAAAATGTTTCTACTAATGTATTTATTAAGTTGATTGTGTTTAATAAGACAGGCTTAATGCAAGCAAGTTATGAAGTGTTTTGTTAAGATTTGAAGTGCATGGTGGAGTCATAAAGAGAAATAATGTGTTCGGAGTACAAGATGAAGTGTATGATTATTAAGGGTGAATGTCATAGTGTTTTTGGATGTTATTTGATATTTAGTGCTTAAATATTTAATTTACGCTTAGAAATGTGTAAATTGCATATTGATGTGAATAATTGAAGAAACGTACAAAAAAAAAGCAAAATCATCTAATTTTGGACCATCAATGATGGTTTGGTTAACCACTGTTGATGGATCCATAAAGCTCTATTGAAGGATTCAAAATCAAACGATTAACGACGATTTGTTCATCCTTCAACAACATCATTGATGTTTAGTGCCAATCATCGTTAATCATCAGTAAACACATTTTTTGACTTAAATCTTTAGCAATTGTGGTTGCAACTTGCTCTAATCTTCACATTCTCCTTCTTATAAATGCAGAGGACGTCCAAAGGCCTGAAACCAAGTAGTTTAGGGTAGAAACACTAGTTTTTATTTTTGTTTTTCAGATCAAAGTAATTTAGGATGTTTTTCTTTCAGTCCATTGTAACTTGAGCTTCCAAAATTTTTTTTTTTCCTAGAAGCTGCCTAAACGTGATTTAGAGGTAGATCATCATCTGGGGATGTGATTTGGTGACTTCTAACTCTTAATTTTGTTTTATAATGTTATTATGATTAATTAATCAAGGAAATATTACTTAAATTAATTATCTTATGTTCTTTGACTAATTTATATGCTGAATATGTAATTTCAGTTAGCTATGTTGTTAAATGTGTTTGTTGATGGTTAATTGTGTTAATTAATTATTAATGCATGATTAGTGAATTAATTTTTGTTTATTTAATGATTAATGCTTATTATTAACTGATCACTTAGGATATTGTTATCAGATGATCTAGGATTTGATAATCTCTACCTAGGTTATTAGAATAATTAATAAACAACATAGTTTAAATAAGTGAAATAGCCAAAGACTTGGTTAATCATGAGGGTGTTAATCTTAAATTAAGGAAATTTAGAATTACACTTCTCAAGTTTTAAGCCTCTTACATAAGTCTAAAGCATAACCAAACTTCATGATAAAACCAATAGAGATAAACCAGTGTCTTAACCATAGCGCTATCTTGATTTAGTGAAGATACCCTATATTAAGCATCACCAATCCATCAATTAAATCATCAACCACTAAAGATTTAACGGCATAATTTAGGAAAAAGCAACCTTGATCTCTTTTATAATTGATTGGAAGTTTTCTAGGGTTTTTAGGTTAGTTTTGTAATTTTATTTTAATTTCTTAATATATAAACCCGTCATAGTTCTTTAGATAATTGTAATCCGATTGACCTTGTACTTATAATCACATACACACTTTCTCGTAAGATCAATACTCATAGTCATAAAAACACTCCACTATATTACTTGTTGTAATAGGTGCGCTTGCCAAAACGTTGGTCTTGAATACACTATAATTTTATGTGTTAAAAGATATATTAATTTGAGCTAATTTTGTATATGAACAACTGCAATCAAGTTTTTAGTGCCATTGTTAGGGAATTGAATTGTAATATTAGGAACATATCAGTGTTAATTATTCTAGAGATTTGTTTTCTTGTATTATTTTCTGTGCTTGTTTAATGTTTATATTAGCAGTTTATTTCTTTATGTTATTTTACTGTCATATTTTTTTGGACAAGGAGTGGTCTTTTGGAAAGTTTGTTTAATCATTAAGAAATTGTGGAGGCAGTAAGACCTTTGGCAAGAATGCTAGTGGTATGAGCCTGAAGTTTATTGAGGAAACAATAGGACAAACCTTTTTTATTAAATTGATTGTAGCTATACCCTTGAGTCTAATGGTTACCCTGATTACTCTTGGCTCAATCCATCTTATTTTAAATAACCTTCACCCACTTTTAATCAACAACATTTTGAGTGTTTAGATGAGGATTACATCTCTAGTTAGATGGACACCTAGATTTTGTTTGGCTTAATAAGGTTTTATTTAAAAACTCTTTAATTAGAGAGCCTCAACCTAAGCATGATCAAATAACCATAGAGGAAATTTTAGCATCAGTTAGGGTATTTGATCATGTAGAGTCAAGTAAGTTAGAAGATAGTGATGAGTCTACACTAGCTTTTAATGAAACCAATTTTGAAGTTATTGACTGTGAGCTTACTGAAATGAAGGTTATTGAGAGTGAGATTATTCAAGAGTCTCAAGAAGCACTTGAGCCTTTTGATTTCCAAGTTATTTCAAATTTTGATCCTAGGCCACAAATTGTTTACCTAGAATTTTTATCATAATACTACGTTCATGATACAACTTATGAATTCAGGACCCTACTAATTGGTATAGGAAATTTCGCAAAATTGGTTTGTCATTATTCAAAGGATGAGGATGGGAAGTTAGGTATTAGACCTAGGCTAAAATTGAAAGTGAACCTTAAGGTCCAGCTAAAAGACCTTAAAGAAGTTCTTGTTGGAAGGTAACTCAACTGTAGAAGTAGGACTTCATGTGCTTTCCATAAAATGGTGTGTTTTAAGCATATTTTTGGTGAGTTTTAGTGTGTTTATTTTTAGTTTTGTGTGTTGTATTCTATTGCTTTGATGTTTCATCCTTTATTTTTCAGATAGCAGAAATTCACATCAACAGAGAGCTTTCAAATCATATCTTTATCTAAGTGTATTCTTTTTATTTTTCTCATATATTATGCTTATTTGTTGAATTTGTGAACAATAGGAACAATGTTCAATTTAAGTGTGAGGGATGGATATGGCAGTGGACACTTGAGTGTTTCTTATCTTAATGCATATCATTTTCTTTATAGTATATAATTTGTGAAAAATTTTCAAAATTTTCGGTTTTCATTGAAAATTTTTTTCTTTTGATTTCGATTATTTTTATGATTTAAGATATTATGTCATTAATTAATTATATTTGTTAACAATTGAATTAGATTTCTTTTTAATTTTGAAAAATGAATATCTGATGGTCATGGTAATCTTCTTTATACAAAATGAATATTCTTGGGTAATTTGTGATAGCTTTTAAATATTTTCATCATCTTATTTAAGTTGAAATTAAAATTAAAAAAGAAAAGGAAAAAGAGAGATAAAAGAAAAGATATTCATATGTGTTTAAATAAGTGAGTAAATAAATTCATTCCATTGACTTTTAACCAATTGGTTGAAGCTATTGAGTGATACTAGTAACTATTTAATGTAATGTGATTTAGTTGAGTAACGAGAGATTTTCACGATAAAATGTTCACCTTTGTATTATGAGACTAGATGACTTCTCAACTAAGCTTTTTAAAGTAACTTTTGTTTTTTATGTTATTAATTTTTATGTCATTCATAAATAAATAATGTGAATTTGTTTAAATGATGCTACATTTTACTTTGCAAATATTCCTTTTATGTAAAGAAATGATTTATGTCAATCAGGTTGTAGTATGAAGGAATATAAGTTATCTGAATTCATTTGTTAATTGACTGATAGGGTTGAATTATATGATATTTTTATATGCATTTCAATATGAATCCAACTTTATTTTGATTCTTAAATACTTATTTGTGTTTATATAATGTTTCTTTATAAATTTAATTATTAGACACAAATATATGTAAAAAAAAGAAGAAGATTAGAAGTTATTTGAAACAAAACTAAAGTAGAAAGTATGAAAGAAAAGGAAAGCAAAGAAAGAGTTTGCATGCAATACATGGAAATACACACTTCCCAATGCATTAAATTACAAAGCCATGCAAAGGAGGGCTGGCAATAGAGAGCTTTCCTGGGTGAAGGCCAAAATGTAAAAATAGAGAGCAAATTCAGCAACACCATTCAAGCTTTGCATGGAGAGCTTTTCCAAGAGAGGGACACATGTCCACTAAAATACAAAATCAACAAAGGCCAAAGCAAGCATGTCCAAGACAGGAGAACGAGAAAATAGGCTGCTAGGGAGAGTTTGAAAAACACCATTTGTTTTTATAAAGCAATCTTGCACAATAAGACAAAAGCCAAAGTTTTCCAAGAGAGGGCTAGATGAGAAGAAGACGAAGATCATTATAAAAACGACAGTGGAGAACTTAAGGACGAGTAGCTCTAGGACCAAAAATTAAAAAGCTCTTTATGTATCAATTGTTGGGACTTCATTTTAGAGGAGAGCTTCATTTTTTGTTTTGTTTTTCTTAGCTTAGTTGTGCCTTCATCTTTCTTCTATTTTTATTTTTCTTAGTTTTCTTTCTTAGTCTCTTAGTTAGTGTGCTTGAATTTTGCTTATTCGTTCAATTTTGTGCTCTTCATTTCATGTTTTAGTCTTTAAATACTTATTTTTTAGTGTATTTTGTTTAAATATTTATGTTGAACCTTGGTTATTGTTATTTATTAACATAATGCTTTATTTTGGTTAGTTTGAGAATTGTTCTTAATTTTCCAGCTTTTAGTTTGTTAATTTCATGTGTTTTATTGTTCTTAATTTTTAGCTTTTAGTTTATTAGTTTCTTGTTTTTATTTCATTTTCAACCCTTTATTTGTGTTTTTTATTATGTTATTAGTTTTTTTATTTTCTATTTTAATTATTTTTGTAATTTTTACTTAATTTAGTTTTGGGTTGGAAGATATTGATGGAATTTTGGATGAATAATTATGAGAATTGATTAGGAATTGATTGGGCTTTGTTATTTAGTTTAAGATTGAATTAGAATTTCGGTAAAATGTCATGAATTAGGGATTAATGCTTAGTATTAGCTACCTTATGTATGATTTCTAATTCAATTGTTAGGTAGAGGCTTGTGATAAGTAATTTTCTGTAGCTAATACCATAAGTGGCAATAAATTAGTTCAATTTGTCAGTGAACTTAATCAATCTAGTATAGGATTCCAATCCTCTAAGCTATATAGTCCAAACTTGTGTGGATATGGCTTAGGTTAGTCGTTTCCTAGTTTTTAAAGTTGTTGCGCCATTAAATCTAGAGAGCTTATTCTGAGTTACCATATGATTAGGGATAAGTTTTCTATAGTATAGGACTTGTCTAAAAATGGAGGAATATAAGACACAAGAGCTTGTTTGTATCTATATGCTAATAACTTAGACCAATCACAATTTATCTATTTCAAAGATCAATTATAAGTCTAGAATCCCAAATTTATCTTCCACCCAGATTTTCATATTCGTTATTTATTTCTTGTTTGTTCGTTTCTGTTTCGTTAATTGTCTTTAGTGATTAGTTTAATATTTTCATATCCAAGGGTTTTCTTTTCTTTTTTTTTCCATTTTAGGCAACATTAGAATATATTTATATACCCTAACTCCCTGTGGGATTAACTTGACTTGCCCTAACTACATAGTTAGGTTAGGAAAGATATTTTATTATTAGGGACTTCCCGACGACTCACCAAATTTTTGGCATCATTGTTAGGGAGCTGGTGTTTGTGTTTTAGTTGTTTCCAATGTTTTTTTTGTTTTTAATCATCTTGTCTTCTATTTGTTATAGTTTTGCAACTTTTCTAAATTTGAGATCTTTCAGTGTGTTTTCGAGTTTGATTCTTATTCTTATTATCTTGATAATGCATTTTATTCTTTTTCTACTTCAAAGTTAGAGCATCAAGTGGCGAATTTCACATCCTTAGCCGCACAAGTACTGATAGATGATCATCAAGCTAAGGTATGTGAAGTTTGCTCATTTTTGGGTTATCCTTTTTGTACATGTCCTGTTTTTTAGGATGAGTAGCATAGATTCAATTCTCCACTGTGCTATTACCAATGTCAGTCATACTTCTTGCCTGTGCCTCCACCTCCACCATTGCTACCATAAGCTAATGGGATGTCATTGGAGGAGATTGTAATGAGTTTGGCAATGAGAACTCTTTAATTCAAATAGGAAACAAGGAGCAGTTTAAAGACCTTAGAAAATCAATTAAGCCACTGAGTAGATGTGGTTCAAAGCATAAAAGTCCAAGTGTCTACAAGTGTTCTAAACAAATAAGAGAGTGATGCTGAGGTGTTCGACATTCCATCGAGGGATGGAGACCTAATGGAGAACCTAAAAGTCAGAGAGGAAGAGCAAGGCCAGTTAGGAGAGGAAGAGGAAATAGTTCGAGAAAAGCTTAAGGGCTCGTAACCTCCTAAGGTAAGTGATATTTTTCATGTTGTTGCTAGCCAAATTTTATTTCCTTTTTCTAGAAGTTCTTAAGTTTGAGAAGGTGGAGAAGCGAAGAAAAGCAAACAAGAGCCGCAAACCACAAATGAGTTGAACGAGCTGTGGGCAAGTGAGCTGAAGACCAAAGGTGGCAAGAAGGATGAAGAGTCTCCACATCCATTGACAAAACTATTACGGAGACATCATGGTGTAATAAAGGCGAAGCCCGAGAAGACAAGTGGACATCAGTGTATGATGGAGAAACGATGCAGTTCCACTCTTCCAAAGCTATGGGGCACCATTCTGAATAGGAGCCTAATTTGAGGGAAGTTGCTCCAAGCTCCTATCAGTATTTAATCATGCTTCTTGTTGGGCTCAAGCATCCATTTGATAATGGATGATGTACATATGCTTAGGGTCAAGCTTATGAGCTTAACTAAGCGTTTGATGGGAGGCACCCCATCTGTATACTTTAGTTTGTATGTTTTTCTCTTTTGTAAATATCTGTTGGTTGGTTGGTTTTGTGTATTTTATTTGCTTTTTGTGTGTTTTGGTTGTAGGTGGAAGATGAGCTGCTTATTCTTCATAAAGAAAGTTTTGCTCTTGATTTTAACGCTTGATATGGCCTTTTCAGGGGAGTATTCTTATTCCTATCCTTTGTATTTTTCATTAATTTTTGGACATTAAGGATAATGTCCGATTTAAGTGTGGGGGTGAGGCAAGTTAAGAAATTTTTTTGAACACTTGGATTATTGTGAGTTTGATGGTGATGATGAGAATGTGGTAGCTTGAATGATTTTGATCTTTAGTTAATTGTGAATTATGGTACTTGAATGAATTTGATGCTTTTAATTCGAGGATATTTTCTAAACTCTTGAAATGATGCTAACTTTTTTTCATTTTTCTTTTTATTTTTCTTTTGAGTGCCATGCATGTGTTTATTGACCCATTTGTATGATATTTAATGTTTGAATCCATTTTGTATGGATTGTCATATGAATATGAGATGGGATGTTTAGAATAAAGTGTCAAAAGAAAAAGAAAAAGAAGAAAGAAAAAAAAAAGAGCAAAAGAGAAAATGAAAGCAAAAGGAAAGACAAAAAGAAGAAGAAGAAGAAGAAGAAAAAGAAAGAAAAAAAGTTCTTGAGTTAGTTGTTGAAAGCATCTTGTTTTGAGTTGTTGAATAAGAAGCATCTTTATTCTTTTGCAATGTTGTTTTTATTGAGCAATTCTCACTTTTCTGGCTTCAATACAATGTAAGGTTTAAGTTAAGAATGGTGCTTTAAGCCATTTACAGATGGTGATCTAATCTAGTAACCGGGGATGTTCATAACAAAGGTTGACCTTCGCATCAAAAAGTAGATAACTTGTTAAACAAGCATTGCTCGAATCTCAATTTATATCATATTGTCATTTGTATTTGATCGTTTTGAGAATCCTTGATTAGTTTATGTGATAACCTATGTAAAATGGCTTGAATGTTGGATATTATGCATATTGGGTTGTTTTTTGATTGATTGTGTGCTTTGCTTATGATTAATTTGTTTTTTTATCATGATAAAGTTAAAATTGTGAATTCGATTAAAAGCACTAATTGATTTCTATTGTATTGAATTAACTATTAACTCTTGATCGGAATTGTTTGAGTGAAGCATTTAAATTATTGCTTGAAGACAAGCAATAGTTCAAGTGTAGGGGTATTTGATAGAGTTGAATTATATGATATTTTTATATATATTTCAATATGAATTCAACTCTATTTTAATTCTTAAATACTGATTTTGTGTTTATATTATGTTTCCATAAAGATTTAATTATTAATCACAAATATATGCAAAAAAAATAAAGAAGATTATAAGTGATTTGAAACAAAAAATCAAGTAAAAAGCATGAAGGGAAAGGAAAGCAAGGCAAGAGTTAGCATGTAAAACATGGAAAACATGCTTCCTAATGTATTAAATTACAAAGCCATGCAAAGGAGGGCTGGTGAGATAGAGTTTTCCCAGGTGAAGGCCAAAATGAAAAAGTGGAGAGCACATCAGCAACACCAGTTAAGCCTTTCATAGAGAGCTTTTTCGAGAGAGGGACACATGTCCATTAAAAGACAAAGTCACCAAAGGCGAAAGCAAGCTTGTCCAGTAAAGAAAAAGAAGCAAAAAGACTGCTGGAGATAGGTTGAAATGCACTATTTGTTTTTATAAAGCAATCTTGGAGAATAAGACAAAAGCCAAAACTTTCCAAGAGAGGGCTAGATGAGAAGAAGACAAAAATCCAAACCTTTAAAAGCCTTGCAAATAGGACAATGGAGAGCTTAAGGACAAGTAACCTTAGGACCAAAAATTAAAAACTTATCTATGTATATATTGTTGGCTCTTCATTTTGGAGGAGAGCTTCAATTTTCTTTTTGTTTTTCTTAGCTTAGCTGCCACTTCTTCTTTCTTCTGTTTTTATTATCTTAGTTTTCTTTCTTAGTATATTAGTTAGTGTGCTTTAATTTTCTTATTCTTTTCAATTTTGTGCTCTTCATTTCCTGTTTTAGTCTTTAAATACTTGTTGTTTTTGGTGTATTTTGTTTAAATATTTGTGTTGAACCTTGGTTATTGTTATTTATCAATGGAATGCTTTGTTTTGGTTCGTTTGAGTTTTGTTCTTAATTTTCTAGCTTTTAGTTTGTTAATTTCTTGTGTTTTATTTTATTTTACAACCCTTTATTTATGTTATTTTATTATGTTATTAGTTTGTTTATTTTCTATTTTAATTATTTTCATAATGTTTAGCTAATTTAGTCTTGGGATAGAAGATATTGATGAAATTTTTGATGAATGATTGTAAGAATTGATTAGGAATTGACTGGGCTTCGTGATTAGGTTAGGACTGAATTGGAATTCTAGTAAAATATCATGAATTAGGGATTAATGTTTAGGATTAGTTACTCTAGGTATGATTTTTAATTCAATTACTAGGTAGAGGCTTGTGATATGTAATTGTCCGTAGTTAATACCATAAGTGGCAATATATTAGTTTAATTTGTCAGTGAACTTAATCAATCTAGTATAGGATTCTAATCCTTTAGGCTATATAGTCTGAGCTTATATGAGTATGGCTTAGGTTAGTCGTTCCTTAGTTCTTAAAATCGTTGCACTTAGGGATAAGTTTTCTATCGTATAAGACTTGTCTAAAAATAGAGGAACATAAGATGTAAGAACTTGTTTATATCTATAGGCTAGCATTTTAGACCAATCACAATTTATCTATTTCAAGGATCGATTATAAGTCTAGAATCCTAAATTTATCTTCCACCCATCTTCTTTTATTTGTTATTTATTTCTTATTTGTTTGGTTCTGTTTCATTAATTGTCTTTAGTGTTAATTTTAATGTTTTCTTATCCAGGGTTTTTCTTTTCTTTTTGTTTTCCTTTTTAAGCAACACTAGAATAGTTTTAGCATATCCTAACTCCCTATGGGATCGACCTTGACTTGCCCTAATTACATAGATAGGTTAGGTTGGGTATGTTATTATTTGGGAGTTTGCAATGACTTATTAAATTTTTTAAAATTTTGTGAGTCATAGTGAACTCCCAAATATTAAATTTACCTAACTATCCTAACTATGTAGCTAGGGTCAATCTCACAAAGAGTTAGGCTGTACTGCTATTTCTAGTGATGTAAAGAAAAACAAAAATGAAAACCCTTGAACGCAAAAAGAACTAACATAATTATGAAACAATAAAAATAATAAAATGGACAACACACAAGCAAAATACAATAAACAAACAACAACGACAAAGAAATAGGCTGGAGGTATTGTTAGGATTCTAGGATAATTATTGCTCATTGATTTTAAATAAAAGGGTGTTCTAGCTATGGTGTTAGCCTATAGGTTTGAATAAGCTCTCAAACCCTCAGTTCCTCTAACTTAGGTAAATCTAACAAGCTCTAGAAATACCCCTATTTTTACTATAACCTAGAATAATCTCTCTAGATTTAATAGTGAAGATGTTTTAGGTACTAAGGAGTGACTACCTTAGCCCACCAATTTGCAAGATCGAAAAGTGTAACCTAAAGGAATGGAACCCTAAATTAGTTCGTTAAGTATCCTAACAAAACCAACTAATCTATTACTACTTTTTAGAAATAAAAAAGGATAACTACGTATCACATGCTCAATCCCAGCATTTAAATTAGGAAATTACTTAAAGGATGATCAAGCCTAAAGATAAAACCTAATTCATGAAATTGAACTAAAGTTCCAAACTAACCTAAGCTTAAAACACTAAATCAATTCAAAGCCAAATAAATTCTCATAATTAGTTGTCCTTAATCCTTAAATTCCCTTCAAGCCCTTTAAGAAACTAACCACACATACTTAAATTAACCCAAAAAAAGACTAAATAAAGAAAAACCATATTAATTAAATTAAATCAAGGCTCAAGAATTAAAAACACCAAATGAAAAACAAAATTCATCATCTAATCTAACACCATCTCAAATTAACTAAGCTATTAATTAATTAACTAAAAACTAATTCAACAAAACTTAAAATGAAAACTCTAAACAAAAATTCCAGCATAATTAAATTGAACAAAAACTAAAATTAAATGAATTAAAACCTAATAATAAGCATGAATCTAAATTACCAAACATAAATTAATTAAAGACAATAAGCATAAATGAAAATTAAAGGAATAAATTTAACACTTAATAAGCATTAACATAATAACATAAACTAAAGTTAATATATATAAAATCATCAAAGAAATAAACTAAAATCGAACATGAGGATAACACAAGGAACAAGTAAGGGAAAAATGGAAGCAAGAACTAGCCAATCACATTTGGACAAAAACAAAAACAAATAAGGAAAAAGACAAAACTAAAGCTGTCTAAAGGCGGTGGATGAACATTGAAATAATTGAAATTAAATCTAAATGAGGGTGGTCGCATCTCCAAGGATGTTGCTACTATCTTCTCTCTAAGAAAAAGCCGAAGCTCTCCAAGGAAGAGTCACCAAGGTTGTTGTCCATCACTTCATGTTGGAGAGCTCCCCCTATTAATGTTTTTGTAGCTGTCTTCTTTATGAGTGGAGAGCTGTCCTCTCCTTTCAATTTTGTAGGTGGCTCCTTAGCTTTTTTTTTTTAATAGAGAGAAACCCCCTTAATGAACAACTTGCTTTGTGTTTTAATTTCTGTACTAGGGCTGCATGCTTCTTGCTTTTTTCCACTAATTTGCTGCTGTTTTGCATATGAAATGCTACACTTCATCCCAAGCTTGTTATTGAATGCTCAAAGCTTTGATGCCATGCCATTTTATGGCTTCCTTAAACACTATATGAAGCTACGTTTTGGATGGAGCAAGGAAGACTAATTTGTTTCTGTTTTTATTCCAAGCCAAAACTTCCAATATTGCTACATTTTGAAGCCTCCTAAATGCCACTTAAAGCTACATATTGATGCAAAGGAAGGCCTCCCTAAATGATCCATTTGAGTGTCATTAAATATGTCAATGAAGGCTCTCTCTCCAAGTCATTTGTTGCATTCCTAAACGCCACATTTGATGCTATCATTTTAGATGTTGAGAAGGTCCAAAAATTCTGCATTTTGTGTGTATAGAGACAATTTCTTAAATGCTCTTATGAATTGCCATTTTGATGCACTCTTTGAGCTTGTTTTCATTTTTTCCCTTTTTATTTTCTTTAATTCTAAGCTTAAAAATCCTTTGTCTTTATGCTCCAATTGCTTCAAAACTTCATGCTTGAATTCAAATTTTGTATTTCATCATTAATTCGACATGTAAAATCAATAAGAACACAAAATGAATGATTAAGCACAAAAATAAGAATGAATTCAAATGAAATAACTGATAGGATTGGAACATATTAAGTTTTCGTATGCATTTAGATGTGATTTTAATCCTATTTTATTATTTAAATGCTTAAATTATCTTCATTTTGCATTTAATATTAGGTTAAATGTGTTTATACACATTTGGTACAAAAAAGGAGAAAGATTGGAGTATTTGATCCAAAGTGTAGCTATCACTATTGAATGAAGATCAGCCAAGAAATAGAGATCGATTGACCGAAGACAAAGACCTATCAACCAATGTCAATGGTTTGGTCGATCGAATGAGGCTACTCATAAGATCAGTCAATCGAATCAGAAGACTAGTCGATCGAACATCATTGAAGAAGACATGGATCGACCAATATACAACTTCTGCATACATGGACCCTAAACAAAGCATCATTTTGCCTCGAAACAAGAAATTTGAAAAAGGCAAGAACGCCATCGTTTCACCCCAGCCCTAAGTATAAAAGGCAAAACTCATCCAAATTTCAGGATATTCGTTTTACAGCCGTCTCCCTTTACTTGACTTGAGTTGCCTTGAAGTTCTATTAAATTTGTTCGATATTCTACTTTATTTTGATCCTTTGATCGCTTTTGCTTTTGCTTTTCCTTAAAATTTTGACAAATTAACTTATTGATATCATTAAAAAAAATCAAAGTTATTGGTTAGAACATTAGTTAGTCTAACATATAAATAATTGACACAGATAATTTTTGAAAATATGACTATAAGACAATTTTTTTTCGAAAATTTTAAATGTGTTGGATTTCATTTCTAATATTTTTTTAATTACATCTAGAAGTTCTTAGTTAAAATTTTTTGAATTGCAATTGAAATTAGGAAATGTTGGTAAAGACTTCGTAGTACTTTATCCTCAAGTATTTAAATGACTTATTTTTCAAAAGAAAAAAAAGGAATTTAAAAGACAAAGCGACAGTGGTGCATGAAACAGAGGGGAAAGTGGGTACACGGCCTATCATGTTTGAACCCATGTGCAATGAGCCAACCCATAAGACTTTCACCTACTTCCTCTTTGCAATTTTTTGGTAACACATGTAATACTTTCCGATTGTCTCGTGTCCTATTCAACGATGGTTTCTCTGAATGTTCTGTTTTTGGCAGACTCTTTTGGCAATTTCAAGTTGCTCTCAAATACACGTATATATACGCTCCATGTCGCATGGACTCTCATCGCTAGTCCTCTCTCTCTCTCTGTTAATTGAGAAGCTAAAGAGATAGATAGAGAATACTTCTTAGGAGTTCTTGTAAAGTCTGTGTTGGGCTAGCTGAAATAGTTTCAGAAACTCCACCAACCCCATCTGAATTTCTGTTTCGCTCTTCCAACGCATTCTTGTTCTGCTAACTATCCGCAAAGACTCCACTCTGTGTAAGGGGTTTTGTGTTGTTTACATTATTTCATTCTTTTAGCTTTGTTGCGAAAACAACATGTTTTCATTCATCCAACTTGTGAATAATATGGCTTGAAATGATCTGGTGTTCTTCGTTTTGTGTAAATTCAGTCCAAAACAGGTAAAGTAATACCGATGGAGGGTCCTGAGAGATTAAGAACTTCTGGGAGGAGACCAAGCCTCCAACACAGCTTAAGTAGGAACATAAGCAGAACACTGAGCAGAGCCAGTTGGAACATGGAAGATATGTTCTCTGTAGGCAGGCACTCTTCGAGGCGTAGCTTTTTCAATGAAGACGAGGAAGCTCTGAAATGGGCGGCCATAGAAAAACTTCCTACGTATGATAGGTTGAGAACAACTATCATGAACACTTACACAGAAGACAGCAGTGAGGGAAGTAAGAGTGGTGTCTCCAAACCAGTAGATGTTAGGAAGCTCGACATGAACGAGAGACAGACTTTCATTGACAACCTTTTCAGGGTTGCTGAGGAAGATAACGAAAAGTTCTTGAAGAAGTTCAGACAAAGAATCGATAGGTAATTAGTTCCTGTCTCTGTTTCTTTCTGTGCATTATACCTTCCTGCCGATTTCTCCGGATTTTGTCTAATTAGCATCGGTAGTTATCATGATCATGGTTTTTTCCAAGTTCCCAGCAAATTAAGCCAACTCCTCTTAATGGTCCAAGTTTAACAGAGTGATGGTTGAACAAACCACTTGTTAGTTCTACTCCTATAATTCTGGCAGCTTTCAAGTCCTTGTCAAGTGTTTCGCAATACATTTAGATTGTTAGCTTGACTGCTGGTTCTTATCCTATGTTATTACTTAAGAAATCGGTGAAAATAAATTTTGTACAAAACATACCTTTCCCTTTATAATCCTAGATTATTATATATGGAATTTGTTCTGCCTATTGATTACCTCAAGGAAGTTTTCAATCGCAGGTAAAATTAATTATACGACGCTTTACTGATGATATATGATTAAGTTCACTATGCATAATAATCATATTAACGAATTCTGGTACTACAATAGCTATTAGGAAACAGTAGAAAAAGGAAACGTGCTTTTCTCTCTGCTGTTGAATAATATGGTGATGGGGATCTTGATCATGCAAGCTTAAAGGGGTAAAGTAACTCTATACGTATCAACTAAGAACCCGTCAACATTGTGATCGTCGTATCCAAAGTTGAGGAATTGACAAATTAAATTAACACCAACTTTATATGAGCAGTATTGGACCATGTCAAATTAGGCAAACAAATAGTCGAAGTTACGTACCACAGTATAATAAATTTCTCCATTGACATTTTAAGCATATGATGATGTAGGGTTGGAGTAAGACTGCCTACAGTGGAAGTGAGGTTCGAAAAGTTGACAGTGGAAGCCGACTGTTACGTTGGAGACAGAGCACTTCCAACTCTGCCAAATGCAGCAAGAAACACAATAGAATCGGCTCTTGGTTTGCTTGGAATTGGCTTAGCTAAGAGAACAAACCTCACTATTCTGAAAGATGCGTCAGGAATCATAAAACCATCAAGGTAAAAGAGACGCTGAAGTCTAGCATCTCATGCTCAAGGTTTGGTGCCGTCCCAATAGACTATTCTAATTCATTATCTACTTACTTTGTCTTTTACGTAGAATGGCACTACTACTAGGTCCACCGTCCTCAGGGAAAACAACCCTTTTGCTAGCTCTTGCAGGAAAGTTGGATCCAGGTCTAAAGGTCGGTAATTAGCCAATTTCACACAATCCAATCACATAATTTCCTTCTCCTTTTTTTTTAATTTTTATTTTTTTGGTAATTTGCTAATACTAATGATTTTTTGGTTAAACAGGTTAAAGGTGACGTAACGTATAATGGGTATAAACTCTCAGAGTTTGTTCCACAAAAGACATCCGCCTATATTAGCCAAAATGACGTTCATGTAGCAGAGATGACTGTGAAAGAGACCTTGGATTTTTCAGCAAGATGTCAAGGGATTGGGACTCGATATGGTAATTTAATAGATAGATTATATCGTAACGTCTCAAAGACTTAGTCTTTTGTAGATTAATTAAAAGCTTACGTAGACGTAAATAATACATTGTTCTTCATGCAGACCTTCTCAGTGAATTAGCAAGGAGAGAAAAGGATGCTGGCATATTCCCGGAGGCAGACGTAGACCTTTTCATGAAGGTAAACACTAAGTTTGTATATTTCTCTTCAAATTTTATTAAAGTTAACTATTGGCACACACTTCTTTTTGTATCTATTCATGTGGGATCTAAACATTTTTTTTTATATTAATGATACTTTGATATTAATATTTTCAATATCTGCAATTTTCAGGCAACTGCTCTGAAAGGAGTCGAAAGCAGTTTGATAACCGATTACACACTCAAAGTAAGTTGAAACATTCCCAGTTACCTTATCAACCATTATTTGTTAAATTATATTGCAAGGATGAAATTTTTATGCAAGTCGGATTAGCCAACAAACTCTCCATCTTATCTTTGATTTTCATTTCTCCTTTGTCAAATATCTCTGCTCACCTAATCCTGTGGACTTGGTTTTTCAAAATATTCGTGTGTGTATGGGGCCTAACACAATCAGTTCCTATACTAACTTTCGTTGGTGGCTCATATTTGGTATGGTATCGACATGACCCACCTACCGTATCAAACTTTAATGAATTGCGTTGATTATTTTAGTTATGTAAGTTCTTGATTAACTGAGTTGCTTCTAACATTTCCAATATTTGTATATAACTGGACAGTTGTTGGGACTTGACATATGCAAGGACACCATTGTAGGAGATGAAATGATAAGAGGGATCTCTGGTGGACAGAAAAAGCGAGTTACAACAGGTTAATTTGCTATAAATATAAATAAGTTGATACTATCAATGAATGAATTCTTCTTCATTCATCCTTTTATAGTGCTCACTCACCAACTTTCTAAATAAATAAAAAATACATAGATAGCCAAGTTTCTTTCCCAGAAATGCATCTGTTGACCAAATCTCTTAATTTTAGTGTTCACCAACTACTTGGTCTTCAAAGCATTTTGTGTTTTTCCACAAAGCCTAGAAAGCATAGTTCCTTCTTCCTTCCCATTTGTCTAAATGTTCACATTACAAGGGAATGTTTTACCCATTAAGATTAAACCATTCACTTGGTACTACCAAATAAGGACCCACCTATTTATCATTGTGTACTATGATTAGTTGATATCAAGACTTTAGATAATCAACTATTCCCTTGGGAGCCAAGAAAAAAGCAAAAAGGGTCCACAATCAGGCTTTATCTATTCATTCTCACATAATGCTTCTATGTCGTCACCACCTACGTGGATGGTCCATCAAACTCTACCTAATTTTTTGATGACTGATTACAGGAGAGATGATTGTTGGACCTACAAAAACGCTATTCATGGATGAGATATCAACTGGTTTAGATAGCTCCACAACATATCAGATTGTCAAATGTTTGCAGCAGATTGTACACCTCACTGAGGCCACGATCTTTGTGTCCCTACTCCAACCTGCCCCTGAGACGTTTGATCTCTTTGATGACATTTATCTTTTGTCAGAGGGCCAGATCATCTATCAGGGCCCAAGAGAGCACATCATTGAATTTTTTGAGAGCTGTGGGTTCAAATGCCCTGAAAGAAAGGGTGCCGCTGATTTCTTGCAAGAGGTTAAAAAAAAAAAAAACACAGACCACTTTGCCAAATTATAAATGATTTGATCCTTCCTTCATGCGCGGGCTCTTTTTAATTTGGGTCATTCGTGTAACAGGTCACTTCGAGAAAAGACCAAGAACAATATTGGGCAGACAGGACTAAACCTTACAGATACATATCAGTCCCTGAATTTGCACAAAGGTTCAAGAGATTCCATGTGGGGATGAGGCTGGAAAACGAGCTCTCAGTGCCATTTGACAAGTCTCAAGGCCACAAAGCAGCTTTAGTATTTGACAAATACTCAGTCCCAACAATGGAACTACTCAATGCTTGTTGGGACAAAGAATGGCTACTGATCAAGAGAAATTCAGTTGTCTACGTCTCCAAGACTATACAAATTATTATATTTGCTGTCATAGCAAGCACCGTGTTTATACGGTCCAAAATGCATACCAGGAATGAGGACGATGGTGCACTTTACATTGGTGCAATTTTGTTCACTATAATCATTAACATGTTCAATGGTTTTGCTGAGCTCTCATTGATGATTGATAGGCTTCCTGTGTTTTACAAGCAAAGAGACCTTATGTTCCATCCTCCATGGACTTTTACTCTCCCAACTTTCCTGTTAAGAGTTCCCATTTCAGTCATCGAGAGCATTGCTTGGGTGGTTGTGACGTATTACTCCATTGGATTTGCTCCTGCAGCTAGCACGTAAATACTCTCTTCAGCTTTGATTCCACTCGAGATAATGACATTGTTTATTGACCATTGTTTATTGCTGCTCTTGTTATTGTTTGCAGCTTCTTCAAGCAATTGTTACTGGTATTCCTGATACAACAGATGGCTGCCGGCCTCTTTAGGCTCATTGCTGCTCTTTGCAGGACCATGATAATTGCAAACACCGGAGGGTCTCTTATTCTTCTCCTCGTGTTTTTGCTCGGAGGTTTTATCCTACCTAAAGGTAAGAATCAAACTAAAAACTTCAAACTCAATTGAATTTGCTCAATAAGAGCCAGTTTCTATTTCCAAGATTTGATGGAATATGCAAATTGACAAGATGGTGTAGCTATATTTTACCATGTCAAGATGTTCGAGCATTAACAAAGAGTTTGCCACTTTTGTGACAGATCAAATTCCAAAATGGTGGGATTGGGCTTACTGGATTTCTCCTTTGTCTTATGGTTACAATGCCATGTCTGTGAACGAAATGTTTGCTCCAAGGTGGATGGACAAACTGGTATGTGGCATAGAATGATCTTACCTGCAAATTGAGCATTAAACTTTCGATAAAAATTCCACGGAATTGCGTATTTGTAGCTTGCATTTCATGATTCAGTATGGTAATGCCACTGTGATTGAATATTACAGGGTTCAGACAATGTTACTCCATTAGGTAAAGCAATTCTCCAAAATTTCGACGTTTTCCCCAGCAAGAACTGGTATTGGATTGGTGCAGCTGCTCTGTTTGGATTCGCAATCCTCTTTAACGTCTTGTTCACCTTTGCTCTAACGTACTTTAGCCGTAAGTTACAATACTCCCTAGTCATTAACATGGCCATCAGTTTCTTATTAATTGAATTCGTTCTCCTAATTATATGTTGATTGAAAAAACAGCTCCTGGGAAACCACAAGCGATAATCTCCGAGGAAACAGCAAAAGAAATGGATGAGCAGGAAGACTCAAAGGGCAATCCGAGGCTGCATAGGCCAAAGCAACAGGCAGAGACATTTCCTCGTTCATTATCTACTTCAGATGGCAACAATTCAAGTAAGATACTTGAAAACAATGAATGGAAAATCAATTGACTCAAAGAGGACAAGTGATGGAGTTTCTTAATTAATAAGTTTAAAAATTTTTCAGAAGAAATGGCAATGCAGAGGATGAGCAGTCGGTCCAATACCAGTGGAGTTGGTGATTCTTCTATAGAGAGAGAAGCCAACGGAGTTGCTCCAAAGAGAGGAATGGTTCTTCCTTTCACTCCCCTCGCCATGTCCTTCGACTCTGTGAATTACTACGTTGACATGCCTCCTGTAAGTTTGTTTGTTGATACAAAGGACATGCACATCTTTACAATAATTAAAAAAAAAAAAAGTGGTAACCGATTATTCAAGTTTGTGCACTGATGACAATAACAGGAAATGAAAGAACAAGGAGCTACGGACGACAGGCTTCAGCTACTTCGCGAAATAACAAGCGCATTTAGGCCTGGAGTGCTCACAGCATTAATGGGAGTCAGTGGAGCTGGTAAGACAACATTGATGGACGTTTTGGCTGGAAGAAAGACAGGCGGATACGTGGAAGGAGACATTAGAATTTCTGGGTTTCCCAAGAAGCAGGAAACATTTGCAAGAATCTCTGGATATTGTGAACAGACAGATATACACTCACCACAAGTGACAGTCAGAGAATCCTTGATATTCTCAGCATTCCTTCGACTCCCTAAAGAAGTGACCGACGAAGAAAAGATTGTAAGCTCTTTTTTCAACTCCTCACCATAAACATTATGTTAAAAAGAATCCTTGATATTCTAAACGACTTTGTTGCCTGTATTCAATCAGGCATTCGTGGATGAAGTGATGGAATTGGTGGAGTTGGATAATCTTAGGGATGCCATAATTGGACTTCCAGGAGTTACAGGGTTGTCTACAGAACAGAGAAAGAGATTGACAATAGCTGTGGAGCTTGTTGCCAATCCCTCGATTATTTTCATGGACGAGCCAACCTCCGGGCTTGATGCAAGGGCGGCAGCCATTGTTATGAGGACAGTAAGAAACACTGTGGATACTGGAAGAACAGTCGTATGCACAATCCATCAACCAAGCATTGACATCTTTGAAGCCTTTGACGAGTTGCTCTTGATGAAGAGAGGAGGACAGGTGATCTACTCTGGACCATTGGGTAGAAACTCTCACAAGGTCGTTGAATACTTTGAGGTAAAATATATCTCCCCAGGTCTCCCGAGAAATTATTGTTACCTCAATTTCACGTAAAATGACATTTTAACAGGCAATTCCTGGAGTCCCAAAGATCAAAGAGAAGTACAATCCAGCAACATGGATGCTAGAAGTGAGCTCAGTGGCCGCTGAAGTCAGACTGGGAATTGACTTTGCTGAACACTACAAAGAATCATCCTTGTACAAGTACGTCAAGGCATACAACAAACAAAAAAACCAAACAAAGTTGTCTCAATCTCAAATCTGCTTTGCCTAACTCTTATGTTTTGTTACGAGCAGGAGAAACAAGGCTTTGGTTCAGGAGCTAAGTACACCACCACCAGGAACAAAAGACCTATATTTTGCTACTCAGTATTCTCAGTCTATATGGGGACAATTCAAATCTTGCCTGTGGAAACAGCAGTGGACTTACTGGAGAAGTCCTGATTATAACCTCGTCAGATTCTTCTTCACATTGGTTGCTGCCCTTATGGTTGGGACTATATTCTGGAAGGTTGGCAAGAAAAGGTCTGTTTCTATTAATTATTACATACATTTTCTACCTTGCCTACAACATTCAAACAATAATAATATTGACTATATTCTTCTTGTTCTCTGATTCAGGGACAAGGCGGGTGATCTTATAACAATTATCGGTGCCATGTACTCTTCTGTTTTGTTTGTGGGTATCAACAACTGTTCAACAGTACAGCCACTGGTAGCAATTGAAAGAACGGTCTTCTATAGAGAAAGAGCTGCTGGAATGTACTCTGCATTACCTTATGCCATTGCACAGGTGAGTTCATTCCCTTTCTACCCAGATTCTTAACCACTCTGCTGATCATACGACTGATGGCTTAAAACCATCTCATACGCAGGTTGTTACTGAAATACCCTACATATTTGTCCAGTCTATGTACTACACACTTATTGTGTATGCCATGATAGCCTTTGAATGGACAGCAGCAAAATTCTTCTGGTTCTTCTTTATCACCTTCTTCTCATTCCTCTACTTCACATACTACGGAATGATGACTGTTTCAGTCACTCCAAACCACCAAGTAGCAGCTATATTTGCAGCAGCGTTCTATTCCCTCTTCAATCTTTTCTCTGGCTTCTTCATTCCAAGACCGGTTTGTTTTCATATTCAACATCTTTCACTTCCACTTCATCTATCAATCAAATTCTTGGTTAACACTAACAATCGTTTTGCTCCTCAAATTTCAGAAAATTCCAAAGTGGTGGATTTGGTACTACTGGATTTGCCCTGTGGCATGGACAGTTTATGGGCTTATTGTTGCTCAATATGGTGATGTTGAAGACACAATTGAAGTTCCTGGTCTAAGTCCTGATCCTACAATTAAGTGGTACATACAAAACCACTTTGGCTACAGAACAGACTTCATGGCACCAGTTGCTGTAGTATTGGTGGGCTTTGCAGCCTTCTTTGCTTTCATGTTCGCTTTCTGCATAAAGAAACTCAACTTCCAAACAAGATAGGAACAACAAGAAAAGGCCTTTATCAGTGACTTCCAAACTTGTACATGCATAAATGTATTGGTTTAGCAGATGAAGTCAATCGTGCAACTGCAAAGTTTTGGACGCTTGTCTAGATGTTACTTTCTGCCTTTTTTGCATATACGAAGTTTGTCTTACTTGGTAAAAATGGTGACGAGAACTTAAATTAATGAAATTTGTAATATTTATTTGTTTATTTGAAAATCTTCAAATTAGCCGGTTGAAGATAAAATTACCAGCTAATTTCAATTCCTTTGTTTTTTGTGTGTGGATATGAATCATTTATAAATAATGGTGTTATTTCCTTCTTCTTCAAGATTGTGTCCTAACGTTAACAGTTCCTTATCGATTCAATGTTATAAACTTGGGATCAAAATTTTTAATAAAAATAAAATTTTATTTTTAATTTATTATTAATGGTACATATGTGTTTCATTGTAAATATGAAGTTATAGCTTCATAGAAGTAGTACACATTATTCAAAGTTATAATATTCATATTGTTATGAATTGTCACAAGCGAATTTTTTAATATTAGAAAAGAACAGAAAATTTAGGTGAGTTATAAACAATAAAGGGTCTATAACTTATTATTTTAAAGTTTTAGGTTGAGATGTACTTTCTTTGAGTTTTATATGGATACTTTAAAGAGATTAAGTAGAGATCTTATAGAGTGGTCAAAAAAGTGAGAAAAAATAACAACCACATAATATAGCAATAAGAAGAGCTAGAAGAGAAATAAAAAAACCTTCAAAGGTATGTAGATTTTGTTAGAATTGATGATACTAATTCAGTTGCATATGTGTTGGCAGTTGCGAAGAATATCTATTATGATGATCTGTAGTCATATAGGGAGCAATAGAGAGTAAAAAAGCATCAAATTGGTTAATTATAATGAATGAGGAAATTCAGTCTCTTGCAAACATCAAAACATGGGATCTTGTATCATTATCAGATGGTATAAAGTCAAATGGATGTAAGTAGGTGTTTAAAAAGAAAGAAAGTATTTTAAGAGTACTTCGTCACAGACTCGAAACAGGCATGTGATCGGTACGGGGGATCCAAGGATCGAAATCTCCATATTACACGTAAACTTACTATTAATGACAAAATAAGTTTAGAACCTAATAAAATAAATAATAATATGGCACGTAGAAGGTCCATACAATACATAATAAAAATACAATAATATCAGCATACGTTAGAAGGAAAACTTACAACACACTAAATCCTGTCACTACGAATGCTAGAATATGAAGATAAATGAAAATATATGAAAAGCATACATAGAAGTAAATAGGTTGCAGTTGACACACTTTGAGAGTTACTACTACAAAATCGGTGGTAGTTGGCCTAAAAAACAATAAAGTTAAGGGCAGACCTCGTTGAGTAATTTCACATTGCTGAGGATACCCAATGCCATGCTCTCAATGATGCATTAATAAACAAATATACACATATCATACTATACATTCATTCACATCAACTACTCAATTAATCATTAAAAAGAATATCTATAGGACTCTAATCTCTAAGGGTAAATCCTTCGAACATTAAACCTTGAATGGCTGCGAGGAGCCAAGCATCAGCCACGGTCTAGCTATACTCTTATGCTTATATAGTTATAAGGCTTTCTTAATCTAAAGGGACTATGGGGAGTTAAGGATAACCAATAGACCAATAGACCAATCATCGGTCAATATGTCCAAGGTCATAAATGTATCAATAATAAACATAACAAACACGGATTCGATTAGGAGCTAAACATCAAACATATCTCAATAGCATAAAATATAACTCTCATCATTACAAAAGTGCGCATTTGGTTATAATGTATACCCACAAGGTAGCACATCTTATAGGTCTTTCCTTTTCCACAATCAAATACGGGAACACATAATCAAGATATCAATAATGTAATTTCACTAAACAAGCATTTAGTTATGCAATGACCAATGTATATATACAGCACCTAAATCCAAACATATCCACTTAGATTTTTAAATGATATTTATATATGGACTTGTGATAAAGCGGGTACGAGATACTATATATACATATTTACCACACACACACACACACACACACACACACACACACACACATACAAATGTTGATATACATATATATAAATATATAGACATATGTGTACGTATATGAAAATGAATATGGATATACATGCCTATATGCTATCGTCCATACAAAAGTTGAACTTTATTCAACAGTGGTACAAATATAGGAATAGTAAGTTGATATGAACTTACTTAATAAGTGTATTTGTCCATATAAGCCTTGTAATGTGAGCCCTACTCTGGAGGATCTTATAAAATAGGAAAGTAAATATCTCGATTAAAGTTAAATAGGAGTTATTTGGATCAATTAATAACTTAGATATCATCTTAATTGCTAAAGTACTATAATTATGTAATTTAGTTATTGCTCTTATTCTTGTCTAAACTTTATGTGATTTTTAATTCACAAACTGTTAAGAATCTTGCTATGGTTATTGAGAGAAAAAGTTAAGCATAATTTACATAATTTTTTAGAATTTTTTTTTTGCAAAAGTTTCCAGAAGAGTCACTAGAAGAGCAACTTTGAAAACTGGAATATTCTTCCATTCGCTAAAAAATTTGCAACATCAGAATTCTATGATTTTTATACTAAATGAAAGCTCTTGATGAGTAGAAAAACTTTCATTAAAGTAATATACTTAAATTCTTAACATATTTTAACGAATTGAAGAATTTTTACGAAACCTTAACCTCTTTTTTCAGCAATCAATAATGATCTAGATGGTAGTTGGCAACAAGACCATAGGGTTTTTGTTTTTGACATTGAGATGACTTGATTGGTGGTAGTAGTAGCCAGCAACAACCACCGGACTCGATAGATCGACGTTTGAAGTTTTTTTTTTTTTTCCAATTGTTCTCCTCAATTGATGTGATGATTCTGGCAATATTTACGGATGAAATTGGCATGGTTATAACGAGCTCATCGAGAGGAAGTGATTGATATATAATATTAGCCAGTTTGAGTTATCGATAGTAAAGAAGGCGTGAAGAGAGGGAGATCTTGAATAGTTACTTTTAAGGGGGGTTAAAATGAAAATATGAAAACTGTAAGAGGAGGAACATATAATTATATAGGGTAATACATTCCTTTTACAAAAAAATTCATCCTTAAAATTTACAACAAATTTTATTGAAGATACAAATATGAATACAATTCTTTCATCTCTCGCTCTATCTCCCAAGTAGTTTCCTCAACACTACCATTCCTTCATATCACCTTAACCATGAGAATTTATTTTGATTGAAGTTGTTGTACCTAAGAATCCATGATGACCATTGGCTCCTTTTCGTTGGTCAGGCTTTTGTTAACTTCTACGCTCTGTGGTTAGAGCATATGAGAAGGGTTTGGAATGTATTTGCCTAGTATAGAAATATGGAACACTAGATGAACTTAAGCCACATTTGGAGGTAATGTCAATCGGTATGCTATATTTTCCACCCTTTCAATTATCTCGTAAGATCTAATATACCTTGGAGACAATTCTCCTCTCTTTCCAAATTTCATAACACTCTTCATCGAAGATACCTTTTAAACCTTTGACTTGAAACTTTACCTCCTTACGCTTTAAATTTGCATAATTACTGAATATTTTCTTTAGTCTCTGTTTGATTAATGGAGCCTTCTTTGACGTGAGCTTAATTAATTCTGGACCCTCCAACTGCATCTCACTCACCTCCTTCTAACACATTGGTGATCTGTATTTTTGTCTATATAATACCTTATATGGTGCCATCCCAATACTACTGCGGTAACTATCATTGTAAGCGAACTCAAGCAAAGATAATTTCCAATCCTAACTACCACTAAAATCCATCACACACATCCTCATAATATCCTCTAAAATCTGAATTACCCTAAGATTGTCCATTGGTTTGAGGATAAAATGCCATAATAAAATCCAATCTAATGTCCAATGTCTCTTACAATTTCCTCCAGAATTGAGACGTGAACTGTAATCCTAGGTTAGAGATTATCGACACGGGTACTTGTTAGCATGTCAAGCACTTAGAGACACATTAAGCCACATCTTTTTTTATACTATCCCATTAATATGTGTCTTTATTGTTATGGTACATCTTGGTGGAGTTTGGATGTACATTGCATTCCGTATAGTGCGCTTCCTCTAAAATCTCCTCCTTCAAATTTTCTATCTCTGAAATATATAGTCTTCCATTCATTCTGAGGATGTTTTCTGCATTGATTTCAAAATTTGCGTGATGTCCTTCTCTAACTTCAAAATAAGTTTTTGAAATTTAGGATCTTAAATTTGAGCGACCTTGATCTTATCTAATAATACCAACTGCACCTTGATGATAGCCAATAGTACTCTACATCTAAAATCTTAAACTGGGCACCTTGATTCATTAAATCATGCAAATTTTTAGTCAAAGGTCTCCTTTCTATTACGATATACGATAAACTACTTGAGGATTTCCTATTTAGTGCATCTATTACAACATTTGCCTTTTTAAGATGATATTGAATTGCGCAGTCGTAGTCTTTTAATATCTCTATCTACCTTCTTTGCCTCAGGTTTAAGCATTTTTATCGAAATATATACTTTAGAATTTTGTAATTTGTAAAAATCTCGCATGTCTCACTATATAAAAAATGCCTCCAAATCTTTAAAGTAAAGATTACTACTTTCATCTCTAAATCATGTGCAAGGTAATTTTATTCATGTTTCTTCAATTTCCTGAAAGCATAGTCAATCACCCTATGATTTTGTATCAATACACATCCAAAGCCACGTCTTGCAGCTTCATAGTATAATTGAAATCCTCCACCTTTCGTTAGTAAAGTTAGTGCTGGAGCTGTAATTAAACACTTCTTCAGTTTCTGAAAACTCTTCTCACAAGCATCAAACCAAATGAATTGGACATTCTTTTGGGTCAATCAGGTTAAGAAATCTTTGATAGTAGCTTACTAATACTACAAATTTTCGCACCTCTATCATTGTATTTGATCTTTTCCAGTTCATCACAGCTTACATCTTCTTGGGTCCACTTGTATTCCATCTTGAGACACCACGTGTTCTAAGAATATGATAGTTTTGAGCTAGAATTAACACTTGGAGAACTTGGCATGCAGTTGATATTTTCGACATTTTTTTAGTACCAATCATAAATGTTGCACATGTTCCTTATTTGTTTACAAATACACCAAAATATTGCCAATAAAAAAGATCATGGACCTATCTAAGAATGGCTTGAATACTCTATTCACCAGATCTATGAAAGTTGCTAGAGCATATGTAAGGCTAAAAAACATTACTAAGAACTCATAAGGGTTGTACCGATTCCTAAAGGCAGTCTTAGATACATCATCTCCTATGATCCTCAGCTGATGGTATCTAGATCTTAGGTTAATCTTAGAAAAGTACCTAACACCCTAAAGTTGATAAAAAAAATCATCAATTCGAGGTAGTGGATATTTGATGTGGATGGTTACTTTATTTAACTGCCTATAATCAATACACAATCGGAGAGAATCATTCTTTTACTTCACAAATACTATTAATGCACTCAATGGTAATGTGTTAGGCCTGATGAAGTCCTTATCTAGAAGATCTTATAGTTTTTTTTAAAAACTTTTTAAACTTTGCATGTGCCATTCTATATGGAGGTATAAAAAATGAAAGTTGCACCAAGTACTAAATTAATGTAAAATTTAATTTCTTGCTCTAAAGGTAACCGTAGTAATTCCTTAAGAAACACATATGAAAACTTATGAACTACTAGAACAATTTAGAGGCTATTACTTTGTACAGATAAATCCTTGATTAAGGCTAAAAATCCCTAACACCCTTTATCTGGGCATCTTATTAGTCACTAATGTTGAAATTATGTTAGATGGAATAGTTTTTCTATCTCCCTTAAAGGTGAATTCTATGTCCTCTAGAATTCTAAACACCATTTCTTTCTCTTAGCAATCTAAGATGGCATAATGAATGAACAACTACTCCATTCCTAATATTACATCAAAATCTATAACTGGTAGTGCTATAAAATTTGCTGTCAATCTCCTATTAATAATTTCCATAGGATAGGAGTAATAGATCAAATTCACCTCTATAGCATCAATTAAAGGTGTGGATACTGATAAGGATTCTTCCATCATATCTGGTACTACTTCTAATCTCATAGAAAATTTGGGTGGTATAAAAGAATGAGTTGCTTCCAGATCTATCAAAGCCACAACTTCCAATCTATAGATGAGAAGGATATCTGATACAATTGCATTGGAATCTTGTACATCTTAAGGGGTGAAGGTAAACGCTCTAAGCTAACTAAGACCTACATGTTGAAAGCTATAAGTCTGCCCCAAACTATGGCTTCCATATCTATCTCCCATGTTCCTCCCTCTAAATCTTCATTCTCGTTGATCATCAAATTATGACCCCTCCTCGTGATTGTTGAAATGGAGGCTGCGCCACACTAGATGAGGACTATTGATATCCCATTGCTAGGTAATCCCTGACTAGATGCCTATATTGGCCACATCTATAACAAGCTCCTGGTGGTATGTAGCATAGGCTTTAATGTACCCTGTCAAATTACTAGCAAATAGAGGAATCTGAGCTCAAATTACTGTGTCTTGAACTATATTTTCTACTACTACTACTTGCTCTAGGCGTGAATCTAAATCATTCCAGATGTCTATTGCCAAATCTCGCCTTGCCATGAGCTTGAACAACCCTCTGCCGAGAGCTGGCCTTGTGAAAATTTTTACTGTTCCCACCACCATTGTTGAAAATTGGAGGGTCCTGTTAAGTGCTTCCTAGCTTACTTTCTAATAGAAAAGGTGCCTTACTTCTCGAGAATCTTCTCTAACTATTTAACCATATCCACTATAGTAGAGAACTTCTCTTAATAGCTCATAATCATGCTAATGAAAGGAGATCCTAAACCTAACACACACTAGTTGTTCTTCTTTAGCTCATCTGAAATAATCTCTAGGGCATAACGGCTCAATCAAATGAAGTTCGTGGTGTACTCATCTATAGCTCTGTCTCTATGTTATATGGTAAAAAACTATGATCTGATCATTTCATGAGATGCAAATGAGATGAAATAATCTATAAACCTCTCTTTAAATTGTGACTAAGTCACTACACCTAAATATGAAAGGATATAGTCTCGATACTAATTTTTAGCCACCCCATGTAAAAACATCTCTATCAAAATAGTGTAATCTCCTACCTTGTATCTCCACCTCATCGAAAAAGTCAATAGCCTCCCTGAACCTATTTTGTCAAACTCTATTAGATGAAACCTTAAATATGCCATAGATAACTGTATATCTGACCTCTCGTTATGGGGCTATCATTGGTGGAATTGGTTGTTGTTGTTACTACTACTGCATCATCATTATTGAGTCACAAAACATGACATTTTCAGTATCTATCTCTATTAGGAATGCTTCTATATCAAATGTAGGTACCTCAAAAACTCCCTGTGTCACCTCTGGACCTTTTGCAGGTGCCTCTTGCGTTCTAGTTGTCTAAGTACAACGACAAGAGCAGGTGCCTCATTTTGGGCTGAGGCCTCATCATGGCCCTCTTATTCAAGTTAAGTAAAAAATTGAGCATGTTTGCTCATATTGAGATTGGAAGTAAAAAAAAAAAAAAAGTCAGTACCACCAGTTAGAATAGATACTTATTCTAAAATAAGAAGTTACTTTAAAGATGAATTGGATTTTTATGTGTCTACCATAACAAATAAAACAACACTCCAGGCCTTAAATTTACAATCTAGGCTCTAATAACAACTTTGTCACGATCTGAAATAGGAGCATGACTGATAAAATTATACATAAGCTTACTACTAATGACAAAATAAGTTTAGAATCCAAGAAAAATAAATAATAACACGACACGTAGAAAGACGGTACAATATATAATGAAGATACAATAATATTAGCTTGTGTTAAAAGGGAAAATTTCAATATATTAAATCTTGTCACTATGGATGCTAGGGTATAAATAGAAATAAAAATAAAGAAAAAGCATACATAAAAGTAAGTAGGCTGTAGTTGACATGCCTCGGGGATCATTGTTGTGAAGTCGGTTGTAGTTGACATGGAAAAAATAAAATTGAGAGTCAAATCTCGTTGACATATTGCCCTGCGATACCCAATGTCATGCTCACACATAGTAATATACTAATATAAAAAAATATTTACACAAACATGTTACATATCCAATCACATCAAATACATAAATAATCATGGGGAAGGAGTATCTGTGAGACCTTAGTCTTCAAAGGTAAATCCTCATAATACTAAACATCAAATGGCTGTAAGGAGTTAAGCATAACCAATGGATCAGGCTCTCTAAATCCAAATAAACTATATGAAGCTAAGCATCACCAACAAACTAGCTCTCACTTAATACATCCAAATCATAATTATATTAATAATCAACATAACAAATAAGGACTTAACTGTGGGCCAAACATCAATCAAGATCGATCCATAACATATCTCAATATAATGTAACATGACAATTCTTATAATCATAACTAATATGCATCTGGTTTTAATATATACCCGTCAAATGGCGCATCCTATAGATCTTTCGTTCCCTATAACTAAAAACAAACGCATCAATACATAATCAGGGAATCTCTCATGCAATTTCACTAAATAAGCACTCAATTATGCAATGATCATCATACATGTATGCAATACTCAAACTTAATCGTATCCACTCAGATGTTTCGATGATATTTGCATATAGTCGTATGATAAAGACTACATACAAAATTAGCTCAAATTAATCTATCTTTTATGCACAATTTAACAATTTAATTCGAGACCAACATTCGG